>CM035412.1:148844678-148847178 GCA_020310875.1 Ceratopteris richardii
CATCTTCTGAAGTATCTTGTTCTTCAATCTTTGGTTGATGTTCTCTGCCAAGCTTTGGGAAATCTTCTTCAAGGTCATATGGCAATTTGACCTTCCTGCATGAATCTTCATACCATGAATTGTTCTCATCAAAAGCTACATCTCTGCTTACCAAGAATCCTTTGTTGGTAGGATTGTATAACCTGTAGCCCTTTTGATTGTGGTCATATCCAATGAATATGCACCTTTCTGCCTTTGGATCCATCTTTCCTCTAACCTGTGAAGGAACATGAGCAAAAGCAATACATCCAAAAATTTTACAATGATCTAAGCTAGGTCTTCTTCCATTCCAAGCCTCATATGGAGTCATCCCATCAAGGGATTTTGAAGGCAACGTGTTAATCAAGTAAGTGTATGTAGATACAGCCTCAGCCCATAGATAATTAGGCAAATGCTTTTCATTTAACATGGACCTTGCAGCTTCAACAATTGTCCTATTCCTCCTTTCTGCCACTCCATTTTGCTCAAAAGTGTACCTTGTAGTTACCTCTTTTGATTCCTCTTTCTTGAAGAAAAGAATCAAACTCATGGGAGAAGTATTCTCCCCCTCCATCTGACCTTAGCCTTTTTAGTGATTTACCTGTTTGATTCTCCATAAGAGCCAAATATCTTTTGAAACATGAAAAAACTTCATCTTTGTGTTTCCTAAAGACTAGGATAGTCCATCTGCTGCAATCATCAATAAAGGAGACATAATACCTTGATCCAGATATTGAAGCTTCCCTGCGAGGTCCCCATACATCTGTATGAACCAACTCCAAGAGATCTCCATGCATATAACCTTTCTTCATGAATGGTAACATGTGAGACTTTCCAAATTGACATGCACTACACTTATAAATCATGTGTTGTTTTGACAAGTTAGGGAGTCCAAGTACACTTTGGTCCCTGCAAATTTGCTTTAATGACTTTTCATCAATATGTGCTAACCTTTTGTGCCATACTTCCAATTCTACGAGTGTCTGACTACCATAATTAAAGAGAGCAATGTTTCTAGTGTCTTGTAATTCAAATGTGAACAATCTACCTGTCTTTTCACCTTTTGCAATTCTTCTGAATCCTTGACTTGGATCTTTAATAAATGCTCTTGCTTTTGTGAACTTGACTTGCAACCCTTTCTCTACTATCTGCCCAACACTTATCAAATTCTTTGTAATGGTAGGGACATAGAGTACCTTACTGAGTAGGTTGATGTTTCCATCAGGTGCTTTGACATTGTCTATTTTCTCCATAGGATGTCTTGTGTCATCTCCTGTTTGTACCTCATGCTTATTCCTTGGATCTTCCAAATCTGATAGGAGAGCTATATTTCCTTCCACATGATTGGAGCAACCTGAATCTATGTAGAAAACATGCTCATCAGATTTACCTTATGGCATAGCCATGTTCATGATCAATAATGAATCCTCTTTGTTTGAGTCTTCTGTGTAGTTATTGAAGTCTCTCCTTCCTTTGTAGCCTCCTTGATAGTTTGAATGATTGTCGTCGTTGTAATTGCCATGGTAGTTGTTGAACCTTCCTCTTGAGTAGCCATAACTTCCTCTGTTGTATCCTCTTCCTCTTTGATTCCTTGAATTCCTAAAGCAATTTTCAATTGTATGATTAGTTAGTCCACAAATAGAACATGGGTTGGAGTCTTTGGATCTCCCCCTGCCTTGTCTACCTCCTCTTCCTCTACCTCTGCCATGTCTTCCTCTACCTGCATAGTTAACTTGATATGTACCTGCTTCATCCACTTTCTTTGCCTTTCCTTTGTTATCTTTGGACTTGCTTTTATCAGTGTATAAAGCTGAAGATTGATTACCTTTAGAGCTTTCTCCATTTTTGATAAGCTTTGCCTCTTGAGTGAGTAATTGTCCAATGAGTGTATTGAAATCAGGTACATGCATGTCCATGTACAAATCCATAGCTGTGGTGAATTCTTCCCACTTGTCATCTGCCTTACAATTTGCTCTTCATCTATTACCTCTCCAATGCTTCCCAACTGATCTGCTATGTCCTTGAGCTTTGTGACAAAATCAGTCACATTTTGTTTGGGAGCCTTCTTGAGAGTTGTGAATTCCAGCCATAATTGATGCTTCCTAGCTTTAGTACTTAAAGAGAAGAAAGCTTCAAGTGCATCCCACACTTCTTGAGATGTCTTACAACTTCTAATGTGAGGAAACAAAAAATCTGAGATAGAGTTGAGGAGATAAGACCTTGCAAGTGAATCCTTGGAGCACCATGTGCTCAATCTTTCTTTCTCTTCTTTTGTTGGTTGACTTTTGTTCCTGAAACTTGGCATAACTTCATCTCCAGCCACATAGTATATAAACTTCTACCTTGGAGATAAGCTTCCATTCTTAATGACCAAGCCGAGTAGTTACCTCTGTCCAATTTGTCAATTGATAAAGGAAATCCATCTACCATCCTTGCTCTGATACCACTTTGAAGAGATGGATAGGTATGTGCTTGAAGATGA
>CM035412.1:148857178-148859678 GCA_020310875.1 Ceratopteris richardii
AAGATGGTCCCCACTCCTTCCTTTTGGCTTTCCCAGAATCTCTCTATAGTTGTTGCGTTAAGAAACTGCTCAAATGAGGGTTGATGATGACGAACAGCCACAATCAAAGCTTGGAAGAAGGTTGAAACTGAATCCAAAAGCTCGCTTATCACCGGTGTCTAGAAAGATATCTGAGAGAGCAATCCAGAACAACAAGGATTTCTGAATTTTGAGGTTGTATGACCAAGATATGGCCAAATAAGTGAAGGTGGGTAGTGCAAATAGGCTAAATTAGCCTAGCCTTGGCTATGAAGTCCCTTAGCAAAATCGAATTGTCCTCTGTGTAGCTCTCCTCTCAGCCACGAGCACGTGCACAACAGAGAATTAATCCCATATAGCATAGAAATATGGAGCTGAGCGCCTTTATATAGAAAATTGAAACACACTCTTCTTCAACCACAAGGAAAGAGAATAGTAAACTCTCTCTCTCTCTCTCTCTCTCTCTCTCTCTCTCTCTCTCTCTCTCCCCCCCCTTTGGATAGATGGGCAACGCTCACGCGCGTGAGCAGGACCTTTGTACCTGCCTGGGCAGTTGGCTTACGATCGCAGGGGGGGTCTTGGATGCTCTGTTCGCGGAGAGGGGGGGGTTTCGTGTAGGCTCCTCTCCAAAAACTCCTTTTGCTCCCTTCTCCACGGATCGTTTGATGGCGGCTGCTACATGCGAATTCTCGCAAAGAAGATGATGATCTCATGCAAAAAACAAACGCCCCAAAAAGGTCATGCGAAAAAAAATCCCCAAGAACTCTTCTAATTTTGGCTCTGAGACCAAGTGTGAGCAAAGCTGAAAATAAGGCTTGTGAATGATGTGTGTGCAACTCTCCTACCATCCTTTTATATCCTTTTGTATTCTAAAAATACCAATGATCTAGAATGATCTAGTGCTGCCATGTGACCATCATGCAACACTTATCCCCATTACTATTGAATACCTTAGGATATTCTCGAGCTTGGGACCTTGGCTATGGCTGGCCCTTGTCCCACACACACATGGAATGGTCTCTGTAGACCAATGTCTGACAACATACAACATACATACATACATACATACATACACACACATACACACACATACATATATATATATATATATATATATATATATATATATATATATATATATATATATATATATATATATATATATATATATATATATATGTATGTGTGTGTGTGTATGTGTGTGTGTGTGTGTGTGTATGTATGTATGTATGTATGTATGTATGTATGTATGTATGTATGTATGTATGTATGTGCGCACGCGTATGTATATACATTGGAATTGAACGCATGACCTACGGGCTAAGAGTATGATGGGCTAACCACTTATGTATGTATATTTATATATATGTGTGTGTGTGTGCGCGCGTGCGTGTGAGCGCGTGCGCGTGTATGTATATACATTGGAATTGAACTCATGACCTACCGACTAAGAGTATGATGGGCTAACCACTTATCCCAAAAGCCATGGTTGAGGATTACTTCCTAATCCTTCCTCTTAGGGTGTGGTTCAACCATCTCTTGCCTGTCATTTCTTGAGTCTAACACTCTCTTTCCCTTCTAGAGATCATTGTCCTCAATGATCAATCCTTGATCTCCTCACCCTTGCACAATCTCTTGAACCTTCTTGTTCTCAACCTTGGTCTCTTGCACCTTTGCTTTCAACCTTGGTGTCTTGAACGTTGCCTTTTCGCTTCTTGGCTACTTTCCTATGGACTTGCCTTGTTCGAAACCTTGATGTCTTGAGCCTTGTTTTCAACCTCAGTATTTTAGACTTGGTTCTCACCAACGAGAGATGTCTTTATCCTTAATCTAGTGCCTTCATTCGAAAGTTAAATCCGACCTACGGATTGGGAGATACACTCTAATCTTTGTTGGGTTCATTTTTGAAAGCGCCATGCATGCCGTCCATCTACCTTGCCCGAGCCTAGTTCCTAGGCCCTCATACCACTCGTGGGAATCGAACTAGTATGATGCGCTAACCACTTGCCTCAAAAGCCGCGGTTGAGGATTACTTCCTAATCCTCCCACTTAGGGGGTGGCTCATGTTAGATATGCTCAATACTCCACCCTAAAGTGACCACAAATGATCCATGGTGCTCCAAGTTGTAAGGCCCCTATTATGAGGAGAAGCCATTGTGAGACCGTGGACATTTGTGGAACCCTAACTTTTGAGTTAGATGAGGTCTATGTGTGACCGTTGATGGTTATAGATGATCTTTGTGAGCCTAGCCATTAAGTTAGGTAGGGCATAAACTTTCGGGCCATTGGGTTGCCATTGATGGCGAAAAGAAAGGCCGTGTGGGATCGCCGCGGTTTCCCGATAGAACCTTAATGGTAGGAGTGCAGAGGGGGGCTTGCTCCCTTCTGCGGGGTCCGGGGGGCCTATTCTCCCTACCCATAGGGCCGAGATGGTAGGACTTCTGGTCGTGGAGATATTGTCGGATTGTATATTTTGTCGACT
>CM035412.1:148864678-148874678 GCA_020310875.1 Ceratopteris richardii
TTTGCATATGTAGTTTATGCTCCTCACATGCCTACAACAGAAACCTTTATTGGCACTACATGGCCTTTCAAGTAATTGATAATGGAAAGTTGTCCCTCTATATATGAAGACATTAAATATCCAATAATCTTTCCATACAATGTTAACTTGAACATATGGCCATCAATATGTGATCTTTTAATTCTCTTGCATTTCCAATCAAACAGTAGGCTAGTAGCTATTGATATATATGTGAAAAAAATAAAAATTTCTCTTAGCGGATAAAAACCTCGATTTTTATTTTTGGTTTGAACGATTTATACGATCTAAACGATTAAATCTTGATACAGATCTCACGATTTAAATCTCTCGGTGTCACTATGCATGCCACACAATCCATTGTACACCCTTTCATGAGACAAACCTGAGAGCATGATAAACATGTAACCAAACCTTGTTTGGGCTGGTTTAACTAATTCTTTCTTGCTGAATTTTCTATATATAGCAAGAATGATAGGCTTCATGGTAACAAAAGTGACAACTTTTAGAGCTTGAGCCAATATTGGATTCACTCATGGAAGTCCACCTATATCCTCAAAAAAGAGATGAATGCAATGGCAAGTGCAACGAGTATAGAAAATGTGTGGCCATTGGTCTTCAACCAAACATGAAGCTCGCACACAATTAGGTGCATTATCCATACATACTTGGACCACATTTTGGGGTCCAACATCCATAATGGCATCTTTGAGAATCTCAAAAATATATTCACTTGTTTTGATTTGACTAGAAGTATCAATTGATTTTAGGAACATGGTTCCATAAATGTATGAGACCATAACATTTATGATTGGCCGATTTTTGGTATCAGACCAACCATCACAACATATAGTGCAGCCATATGTTTTCCACTTCTCATGCAACTTGAGCAAATCATTTTCAATACATTTGACCTCATCTTTCAAATGCCCATCACGCAAATGATTATATGAAGGAACCTTGTATGAAGGGCAAGCGCTTTATTCCTTTAGTAATCAACATGAAACCCTTTTTCGATTTCCAAGAAACCACCACAAAACAGTGTGGTGTAACCATGCAAGTCAAGCTGTACAAATAGTAAGCTTTTCTTGGTGCCCATATCTGACATCTTTCAGCACAAGCTTTTGCTCATTATCCAAGTGAATGGTACATATCCCATCAATGCTACAAGCATGGTTATTTCCAAGATATGCTTTTCCAGAATTGCCTGCATTGAATAGAGCAAAACACCTCAAACAAGGAGCTATATGGAAAGAGGCACCAAAGTCTATAGTCCAAGTCTGAGTGACACCATCATTAGGTGGCAAAACTGGATCAATCACATCAGCCTTGGTAATCTACATATCTTGGATGTGACTTACAAGGGTGTCATAATCCATTGCACAAAGTACATCACCCTTTGCATCCAAGAATTCTTGTAGGACTACACTAGAGCCTGCCCCCCCCCCCCCCCCCCCCCCCCCCCCCCCCCCCTCCCTTCCCCTTAACATTATAAGCTATGTTGCCGCCCACACCACTAGACTGATTTCTTCATTCAAGACTGAACCCTGCACACCATCATATGTGAATTGGGGTTGTTATCGAGAGAAACAACCAAAGTCTCACAAGTAACACCTAGTGTTATGTTCAGGAAGATTGCCTTCATTTTATCCTCAAAATCCCAATTCGCATGGTTGAGCTTATTTAAAATCCTAATACATGACCTCTAAGTGCTTTCCTGCAGACTTGGACACATCCAACTGCATATTCACCAACCTCTGCATTGAATGCACATGATTGATGGGTGTGGTGATCTCATAAGCAGTTTTTAACTTCTCTCATATTGTACGACCAGTATCTTAACCCTTTATGTGCTGATGACATCAATCTTTATATAAGCCACATCTTTCTGTTGCCTTTGGCCCAATCTGCATCAGGCATTTGTGTGGAGTTTATTTCTCTGTGAAGCATAGTCACAACCCTTTAAGAACAGTATTCCCTGCATAAGATCTTTCCAAATATCAAAGCCTTGACCATCAAACTGTTTGATTTCCATCAAACTTTTAAAGTAAGAACTAGATGAAGCTGCCGTCACTTTCTCACAAACACAAGTGTAAATGTGCTGAACTGCAAGAGCACAAGCTAGATCAGCAAATACACTGTTGTTCTTGCTTAACCAGCAACAATACTCTCCTATTTTTACATAAAATCATCCAGGATATGATCAATACTAAAATTTGTCAAAATTTCATGCCTAAAACCTTATCATATTTATCAAATCACATATATCCACCTCAATCATTTTGGCTGCTCTGATGTAAGCATTCACACATAGACCACCTATTAATTCTGTCCACATTCCAGCTTTAAGAATATATGTTTGGTCATCCAGACCGAGTGTCTTTTCTTCTTTTGTAACTTTGGATATGCGATTCATCAACTCCAATCGGGCAGCATGATCCTTCAGTTTCCACTCACATTTTACTTTCAAAGTTGTTTGCTCCTCCTAAGAGCCTCCAACCAACTAGCTTGCCAAGAAGATCTTTAGCTTCTTTAAGATTGAATGGTATTGTTCCATTTGGAAGGGAGCTAATGCAAGATCGTTGAGAGACTTAGGCAGTTTGTCTTGGGCACAAGGATGAAATGCTCCATGTCTCGTAATCCCTGAACTTCATGTGCAAAATTACTTGTAATCTTTTCAACAAAAGGATCACAAGCAAATAACTTTGAAGCAATGGGTCTAACTTGTGCTACAACGAGACCCCTTCTATTACCATTTCTAATACTCCCATCTTTGATCTTCTTGCTCTCATGAATGTTAGATATACTCAATACTCCACCCTCGAGTGACCACAAATGATCCATGGTGCTCTAATTTGTAAGGAACGCATTATGACGAGAAGCCATTGTGAGAGCTTGGACATTCGTAGAACCCTAACTTCCAAGTTAGATGAGTCTTTGTGTGACCGTTTGGGGTAATAGATGATCTTTGCGAGCCTAGCCATGAGGTTAGGTAGTGTTGGAAAATAATGTCAGAATGCTGAACGTTGCCAAAAATTCCAGCAACCCTAATTTTGGTACTTGGTCAAAATTTAGTCGAAGATGGTCAAAAAATTTTATTACAGCTATTGAAAAGTACTCATTGAAAGCTTTCTAATGAAATATAACACGTCATCATATGGCATTAGAAAGTCAACCAAAAGTCAAACCCTAATTTCTGCTTTTCATCCCTAGAAAAGTTGTGGCTCATAATTTTTCTGTAGAAAAGCTAGTAAAAAGCACTAAAAAGCACTAAAAAGCTGGGCGGCCCGATTTTGAATCCTAAAAGCAGAATCTCAAGTCAATAAAAGCTCTCACGCAAGATTTTATTAAAACTCATGAAAAAATCTGCTTTTACGTGTGCTTTTTAGATTTTTCGATTAGTTTTTTTACTTACCCTCAATTGCTATATGAGCAGAAGCTTGGGGACACATTTATCAATCAATTCTAAGCTACTCAAGCTTAAGAGCTAGGACTTTAGGAGGAGTATATGCTGATTTTGAGGAGATTTTGGCAGCCTATCCTTGTTCTTCTTCACACTCCCAAGTGTGCTTGCTGATTTTGGAGATAGTAGTACCTAATTTAGGGGTTTTTCACGTGTTGTTGCTGTACGAGGTGTTTACCACTACTTCATCACAAGAAGTGATCATTGCTGCTGCTCTACATCAGATAAGACCTAATTTCATATTAGCGTTTGTTGCATTGACTTCTTTAAAAAGTTCATATCCTTATTTTTGCATATATTAACTCACATAGTACCTCTTAGACACCCACATATTACTTTTTGTAATTAGAACCCTTGGATTCAACTTATATTCAGATTTTTGTATCATACACACATTGTATATTGACATTTTGCATTTATTTGTGTGTGTCGTAGCATCAAGCTACTCCACTTTTATAATTGTCTTCTCATCTCTCTATATTGTCATTTATCTTTCTTGATCAAATCAAGGTGTGTTATGTACTAAGGTCAGTGTTGAAAAGATCTTGGATTAACTTGTGATTACTATTTGGGCCAACCACACTTCCAACAGGTAGGCCATAAAGTTTTGGGCCATTGGGTTTCTATTTAAGGTGAAAATGAAGGCCTGGTGGTATGGTGTGGTTTCCCCATAGAACCTTAATGGGAGGGGTGGAGAGGGGGGCTTGCCCCCTTCTACAGGGTCTGGGGCCTATTCCCATGGCCCGCAGGTCGAAACAATAGGACTTCTTATGGTGGAGATATTGTTGAAAATTATATTTTGTCGATTGTTTTGTCTCTCTTTATTATGTTTATCTATACCGACTCCCATTGTAAAAGCTATATAAGCATGGCCTATGTGAAGATTTCCATAGCATTGCACACTAGTGAGCCTTTTATCTAGAGTTTGTCTAGATTGCCATCTAAGCTACATATTGGGAGTGCAAGGGTGGAGAGCATCATATTTGTAACTCCAATCCTCTTGGCAATTTTTAGAATTATTTCTTACATGGCATGAGAGCTCAAGAGGGTCAGAGTGGTGTAGAAGAAGAAATGTAGAGGTTTCAACGACGAAGGTGAGAAGATGTAAAGTGGGTGGTTATCCTCTACAATTCGGAATGAAGGTGGTTCGTGAACATGAGTAGGTGGAGCAAAAGAAGATGCAAAAATGATGCTGGTCATCTTAATGGTGGATAAAACTACCAATCTTCACAAAAGGTAAGCGATGGTACGAATTACACCCTGTGGAAGTTTAAAATCACTTCTATCCTTGGATTATATGAGCTTTTGGAGATTCTTCTTCGGATTGATTAAAGAGCCTCAAGAATTACCTATCCAAATAACCCGAGTCAAATGATCCCTCTTGATGCTGATCTTCTACGTGCTTAGAAATGTAGAAATGGAGATGCACTCTGTGCTGTAGTTACAAATACTAGTGTTATTGTTCTGACTCTGATTCAACATACTACCACGACTTGTGAAGCATGGAACATATTCAGAAATCAATATCGAACTTGTAATTAGACATGCATTTAGAACTTGGGGGACTAGATAGCAATAGAAATTTTTGCTTATGGGGATATTGTAGATGTGTCCTTCGCTTGCATAAAGAATCTACGAGATCAATATAAGGTGCAGGCATTGAAAAGTCAAGCGAGGAGTTAGCTCGATGTTGTCTTCGAATCTGTCCACCATAATTTGAGGTTTGATAATTTCTCTCAATACTCAAATCAGACCTCAACCTCTAGCTTTTGAAGAATTCAATGCCTTTCTCATGGAGGAGTTGCGGCTTAAGGAAAGGAGTGGCAGCAACAAAGCTGATGTTGCATTCACAACAAATGCTAAAGGAGGCAAAGCGAAATCTTCAAAAGATGGAGACAAAAAGAAGAATGACAAAAAGAAGTTCAAGGGAGAATGGTTCCACTCTAAGAATGAAGGTCACATAATTCCAAATTGTCATATCAAGAAGGCAAAAGAGAAGACTAGTTCTTCAAAAGGTGGCCAGGAAAATGAGTTTGTCAACATTGCAAAAACTGAGCTTGAGTTATTTGTAACGATAGAGGAGATATGCTCCGTCACATGACGAGCAAAAAAGACCTTTACAGTTCCTTACAACCAGTAAAGGAACCCATTACAATAAAAGTAGGCAATAATGCAAGATGTTCTGCAAAGGGTGGAGGTATATCGAAAAGCTTTCAAATATGTTGTATGTTCCACAGCAAAAGAAATATGCTTTTAGTAGCTTTTATAATTGACCAAGGTCATGTAGTATCTTTGAGCAAGATAAGAGCAAAGATTATGTAGTGTAACAACATTGTTGGGACTGGTAGAATCGAACCATCATGGAGATGGGAAAGGTGCATGTTGAATGGAAAAAATTTGCCAAATCAATTTTGGGTAGATGCATTCAATGCCACTGTCTATATCTTGAATCGAAGTTACACCAAGGCACTTTATGGAAAAACTCCACAAGAGCCCTACAATGGTAAAAAGCCATTTGTTTCCCATTTCAAAGTGTTTGGAAGTGAATGTTAGGTACATGTTTCATATAGGAAGAGAAACAAACTTCAACTAAAAAGCATCAGATGTATCTTCTTAAGTACAATGAGGATAAGAAGGCTTATAAGCTTTACGACCTAAGCCTAAGAAGATCATGGCGAGTTTCAATGTGTTGCATTTAAGGAGAAGCCACTTGCAATGGAGGAGGAAAAGAGAGCTTCCACTTTATAATGAGGCAAAGGGGAAATCCACGATGAACCTGGTCCAAGAGTAATCTTTTCTACATGAGAGAAGGAAGCATCATCTTTAGATGATGAGTTTGAAAGTCACCAACCTATCATCAGCCAAAGCCATTGCCATGTTGGCTCTATGATTCCAAAAACCCCATCCCATAGTCACTAGAACAGATTGCAAATGGATCTATATATATATATATATATATATATATATATATATATATATGTGTGTGTGTGTGTGTGTATGTATGTATGTATGTATGTATGTATGTATGTATGTATATGTATATGTGTGTGTATGAGTATGTGTATGTGTATGTGTATGTGTATGCGTATGTATATGTATATGTATATGTGCATATGCATACATATGCATATGCATACATATGCATATGCATATGCATACATATGCATATGCATATGCATACATATGCATATGCATACATATATGTATATGTATACATATCTATCTATCTATCTATCTATTTATCTATCTATTTGTACATACACACACACATATCTATCTATCTATCTATTTATCTATCTATTTGCACACACACACACACACACACATATATATATATATATATATATATATATATATATATATATATATATATATATATATATATATATATATATATATATATATATATATATATATATATATATATATATATATATATATATATATATCAAGGTGGTACGGTATGTGAACGGTACGTGACAGAGGGGTTTGGTACGGTATGGTACGTGTGTGTGTGTGTGTATATATATATATATATATATATATATATATATATATATATATATATATATATATATATATATGTGTGTGTGTGTATACTGTATACATATAAGTTTATAACATACATACATAACAAAAAAACATACTCTACTTGAAAGTTTGGACTTATAATTTACAAATTAACTACAACAATAGAACAATCAACATTGCACAATGAATAGTGAATAGTCTAAAATACTAAAAAAAAAGTGTCTCGAGAGTCGAGATTCCAATACATAATGTCTAAAAAATGAATACAAATGTATGATCAATCATCCAAGCTCTCATAGCTTGACAAAGAAGCATCAAATATGCTTTCCTCATCATCAGACTTTGATATAATCATATCCATAGCTCTAGTAGTAGCATTTGAAGGGATAGATGTATCCCTCAATATGCTCGATCCACGTCCTACTGATGTTGATTGTCCACCTCGAGCTCGACGTGGCCGTGGTCCACGAACTGGCAAAAAAGATGTGGAAGGGTGAATCTCAACCGGAGGAGGACAAATACTCACCCTCGATCGTGCCACTCGCCTACCAACAGCCTCAAGTTCTCTATGTAGCATTCGATAAATCTCCTCCTCTTCCTCTTTCTCAAGAGTGGATGGTGCTCTATCTATAGACCACACTATCGAATTCCGTATCCACCTACATAAGATTTTTCTAATTTAGAATATGCTCTAGAAGATTATAGATAAATATTTACTATACTAAATAGAAAAATATCAATAAAGTAGAAATCATACCTAAATTGGCCGTCGCATGGTTTTTAAATTACGAGCAACCTTAAGATTCGCTCGACAATATACAAGATTTTGAAGCTGTTGAGTGCTAAGTCTATTACGTATCTTTGTGTGAACCAAAGAACATGCACTCCAATTTCGCTCACATGCACTCGCGGAACAATCTTGTACCACTTTTCATGTTTAAAAAATATTCTGTTTCATTTAAATTTAATTTCCAAAGCTTTCATGATAATTTACCTGTGAAAGCACTCGGAGAGCTATTCTCCTGACAACTGGAGTGCTATATCCATATGTCTCCCACCAATCTACAGGGCTATTGCAAATGTCCCGGTTGAATAAAGTAGGTCGACTAAAAGTAGGACCCACAGAGGTCATGTAAGAGGTAAAATCTCTGTCAAACTGGACCTGCATAGAAGTGTCTAGGACACGGCAAAGATACTGATCACGTGCTCCCAACAAATGAGGATTATGCATCCACTCTGGCCCCTTGTAAAGAGGATGGAGCAATGCAGCTATCCCATGTATGGGACGTCGCATATACTCCCATCTACTATCAATGATGTGTAATATAGTCTCTCTCCCGAAACAAAAAAGATAGATCATTAATATATTTAATATAAACCTTCGTGAAGAAAACAAAACATAAATAAATTATGCATACCTCTCTCCTCATATGTATGTACACATCTCCATGGATGTGCGCATCTCGTGGAACATCGGATACAGAAGACCTAATGTAGAGCCTTCCATATCTGTGAGACGTAGCAACCTCCATAAAGGTCGCAAGGTATGGCTGATTTGATCAATTTGCTTCCAAAACTGATCATCCAATAAAATAAGCCGCACATTTTGTGGAGCATCTGTACATACCTAAGCATGATGAATACCAGAATGTTTATCATATGTCGACGTCGAAAGTCACTCCAACCATCCGCCATGATGGTGCATCCATATTGCACCCAACTCTCTCTAATCGGTGCAAGGGAGATATCAATACGCTCTCTCTCCTCATTTAGCATACCCTTGCGCATTCAATGATACTCCACACCTATCCATGTATGTGTATCTATAAGAGGACCTACATATGTACATGCTTAGATCATCCTCTTCCATTGTGGTGCACGTAAAACATTAAAAGAAAGATTGCACTCAACAAGAGTGCGTGCAATCTCCACCTTTGCAATCCTTTTCCTCTTCTTCACCCAAACCTCTGAATAAACACGTCCACGTAAAGTGGATTAACTCTGAGTATGCATGGAGGAAGGAGGTGGCATAGTGGAAGTAGTACCATAATGTGAATCTGATGCACAAGAAGACTGGGAAGCATCTTCCATGTGAGAACGTTTTCTTGACTGACTACTCCCTACATCACTATGATCATGAAGAAGTGCATCATCATCTTCTGCTCTTTTTTCTCTATCGGGGAGAACTTTACCTTTAAACATATGCCCCTGCTCAGCAATAACAGCATCTGCAATATCACGAGGAAGCGAAGTACATGCTCCTATGCCATTGCCACCCATACCTGAAACATGGCAAATGACTCGTGTAATCGTACTATTGAAACTACTCTTGCAATACTTGCATTACCAATATTTTGTTCCACCTCCACTAGATGAGGTTGGAGTGAGCTCTGGTGATAGTAAAGTGTGTGCCTTCCAATATGGATGGGTCTTCTTCGGCATGATGATAGACCTAAGCTCAAATTTCAAAAAACAAAGATTAATAAAACTTCAAACTTGAAGTCAAATTTTTCAATGCATAATGCATGATGCAATGCGCACGTGTGTATGATGCAATGTTCAATGCATAGCATGATGCAATGTGCACATGTGCGTATGATGCAATGTTCAATGCATAGTATGATGCAATGTGAAATTTGAATGCATGTCACATGATGCAATGTGCACATGTGGTATGATGCAATGTGAAATTTGAATGCATGATGCAATGTGCACATGTGTGCAGTGTGTATGATGCAATGTGAAATTTGAATGCATGATGCAATGTGCACACTGCACGTGTGTATGATGCAATGTTCAATGCATGATGCAATGTTCAATACATAGTATATGTATGTATGTGTGTATGATGCAATGTTCAATGCATAGTATGATGCAATGTGAAATTTGAATGCATGTCACATGATGCAATGTGCACATGTGTGTATAATGCAATGTTCAATACATAGTATATGTATGTATGTGTGTGTCTGGACTCTGGACTCTGCA
>CM035412.1:149589678-149897178 GCA_020310875.1 Ceratopteris richardii
TCTGAATCTAAAAAAAACTAAAAATTTATAAACATACACATACACATACACTTACACATATACACACCCATAAATGCATACACATATATATATATATACATACACATACATAGTATATACATACCCACACACACACACACGTACATACATATGTATATATACATACATACATATATATATATATATATATATATATATATATATATATATATATATATATATATATATATATATATATATATATATATATATATACACACACACACACACATACACATACATACCCACATATATACACATACACATATACACATATACAAACACTTACATGCATACAAATACACATATACATACATACACATACATAGTAAATACATACACACACATACATATATACATACACTTACACATACATATATATCCACACATACATATACACATACACATACACTTACACTTACACATATACACACATAAATGCATACACATACACATATACATACATACACATACATAGCAAATACATACCCACATACACACACACACACACACACACACACACACACACACATATATATATATATATATATATATATATATATATATATATATATATATATATATATATATATATATATATATATATATATATATATATATATATATATATATATATACATATACATACATACATGCATACACATACACATACACATACATACACATATACACACACATACATGCATACACATACACATATACATACATACACATACATAGTAAATACAGACCCACACACACACACACACACACACACACATATATATATATATATATATATATATATATATATATATATATATATATATATATATATATATATATATATATATATATATATATATATATATATATATATACTTATACATACATATATATGCACACAGACATTTACACATACACATACACTTACACTTATACATATACACACACATGAATGCATACACATACACATATACATACATACATACGAATACATAGTAAATACATACCCACACACATACATATATACATACATAATAACTACATGCACACATACACACACACACATGCATCCACATATGCATACACACATACACATATGCATACACACATACACACTTCATACATTTATAGTTTTATATATGTATTTATATGTCATAATGTGTATTTGTGTGTATGTATAAATGTGAATGGTTATGTATGTAAATAATTAAATTATCAATACAGACTACCTTATTTGCTACATAATTAGATTCTAATCAATCAGTGGGAACTCCACCATCGTCTCCTAATCGTGCAATGACTAATTATTGTAAGTATATCAAAGTTTTAATTCTAATATTTGATAGATACATACATGACTGATATATATATATATTTATTGTCATATTATAATCAAATTTTGATCAATCAAAGGATACTTCACCACCTCCTATCCATGCAAAGACGTCTTCACATGTGTCCTCCAATAGGAATTATGATGATGTTTACTATCAAGAGAATATTATATGTTGGTATAATTTTTATTGTGGTACGTGTCCAAGACCACGATTGGAATGTATTGAACATGAGGTAGAGTATGGTAGTTTCAAGCGTGCACCTCCTCCTAATCAATGTGATAGAGCTTGGGTATGTATTGATTCTATAAATTAATGTCATTATTTTAATTGAAAATCATATAAAAAATCAAATTATACTCAATAAACAAGAATATTTGCTTGATGATGATGAGGATGATTGTTCTAATAATAATGCTAATATACCGCGTACATGTCATGGACATGTCGTTTATCAATTACAAGTAGAGGTTTCTCGAAATCCTCTACCTCTTGGTTTACAGACTGAAATGTCTGAAGATTATCATTGCCAACTCAAGATCATCCTCTAGTACAAACATATGATAGAAGAAGATATGGAGGATGGAATAGAGGACCACTTCCTTTAAATGGAGAGGTTTTTAACTTTTGGGATAATTTTTATATGATTGCTTCTTCCACTATTACTAGTGTTGGACGTGGTCTCTTTATTGTAGAGGATTTGAATGTGGCTCCGAACTCTAAAGTCGCACTTATGTCATTTTCTAGTCCTATACATGGATGGGGAGATTGGCATTGACTTACACGTTATGTTCAAAGCATGAATAGTTATGGATTATGCTTGAATGTAGCTTCTCTTGCTAGAGAGGGATTACACATGCCAAAAATGAAAGATTATATATTGATGGAAGATCTTACATGCATGGAAATATAGCAGGTTTAATAAATAGTAGTCGAGAATATAATAGTTCAATAACTAATTCCACATTTGAGGAGCATGAAAATAGTCACGAATCACCATACATGAGTAGAAATATATCGAGATACATAGTTGTCAATGCTATTACTTCATTACATGTAGGTGATGAATTATTAGTGAATTATGGATAGCATAGATCTCTAAGAGCACCTTTTAGCTAGAGAGCAATGAAAACTTTCTATTCACCTATCTTGTGTTGCATTGAAAACTCGAATTGATTGAAACTCTTTTTAAATTAACTTGCATATTTAAATTTATGTTTAAAGTTTACTTTTCATTTATTTATGGAATACTAATGATTTTTATTCATGTGTGTAGATTCCTATGTATGACATTGATGATCTTCCACCACACCATTTAGAGTTACTAGTAAGACCTTATTTATCTGAAGCTTCCATGAGGAGGCTACACAAAAGTGATCATGTTGAATGTGCAAGATTAAAAGACCTATATTCAATATTTTTGTGATAATGATGAAGATGATGGCATGGAAAGTTTTATTGAGGATTGGTATCAAAATGATAATGAAAGCATTGATATTTCTAAAAATGAGAAATATCTTCGAGAAGAATGTCTAAAGCATATATATGAAGGAAGTCCTTGACACGACTAGAAGGAAGTTGTTTGATACGACTACATTTAAGCTTACTTATTCTCAATTCTCAAAATCATTTTGGATGGAGTAACATATCTACTTTGGCACTATTAAGATATAATTTATAATTTTCTATTTATTTATTTATTTATCTATGTATTTATTTATTTTTATTCATATAATCTTTTTTCATGAGCTTACAGGTTACTATTATAAAAGTTTTTACCAAGCAAGAATATTCTTCCTACATCACATGATGAAATGAAGAAGATAATCAACAATCTTGGTATAGATTATCATTATATACATGCATATCCTAACAATTGTCTTTTATATAGACGTGAATATGCAGACTCTTTGACATGTCCAAAATGTCAATCTCCTCGATATAGTGATGAAGAGGATAAAATCCCAAAAAAGTTGTTGATATATTTTTCATTGGCTCGATGAATTAAATATGTATCTCAAAGCCCTACATTATCAAAGCTTTTGACATGGGGATTTGACCATAAAAATACTGATAGAGTAATGAAAATTCCAGCTGATAGTGTAGCTTTTCAATGTATTCATTCTAGATGGCCTGATTTTGCACAAGAGCCATGCAATCTAAAGTTAGGGGTTGCATTAGATGGGGTTAAACGGTTTTCAATGAAATGAAGTAAATGGTCAACATGGCCTGTGGTAGTCATTAACTAAAATCTCCCGCTATACTTTAGCATTAAAAAGGAACATTTAATGCTTTCAATTTTAATCGTGGAAAAAAGATAATTTAAAGATATGAAGATATATCTTACTACTCTCATTGACAATCTCCAAGAGTTATGGAGAGGTATTAATATCATTGATTTATCGAAAATCATTAATTAGCGGTACTTTATGGTTCACGGAATTGTGGCTTAGACTATACACGATTTTCCAGGATATGGTGTCTGTTCAAGTAATGATCTTATTTTTTTTATTTAATATGTATACATTTATATGTGAGTTAATCTAATTATATTTTTATAGTTTTCATGATGCAGAAATATCTAGTAAAGGACATAAGGCTTGTTCTTATTGTTGTGATTGATTGAGATCCGTTTATAGTAAGAATCTTAATAAAAATATTTATCTTCGATATCAATAGTTCTTGTTTGATGATCATCCATTAAGATGCAAAAGAGAAGGGTTATATTTTAATGGAAAGATTGAAATAGGTCAGTGTCCAAACTAAATGACACGTATGGATTGGTATAAGAAATGGATAGATGGGCCTCTTATAGATCCAAAATCCAAAATCTTCAGTGATGATGGAGACAAGGAGAATATAAAGATTAGACGTAAAGAAAAATTGGAACTAGGAGATAATATGTAAATATGGTATTCTTTGGAGTATTGGAAGGAGTTAAATGCCTATCATCTTCTTGATCCTATGCATAGATTCAACAATATTCGTTATTCATTATGGCAACATCTTCTTGGATTGAAAGACACAATAACATCAAGAAATGATTTAAGGGAGCAAAACTCAAAACCAAAGTTATGGCCAATTTTTGATAGAACTCGACAAGAGACAAATTATGCACCTACTCCTTGGATACATACAACAAAAGATACAAACTATCAATAATAGGATTCAATCGATTCAAACACCTACATGATATGGAGCATCTTTATAAAACACGTTTACTATAGATGATAGAAGCTTATCTGGGTTGAAGAAATACGATTGGTATAACTTTTTGAAGCACATCCTACCTCTGATTATCGATGGATGTAAAAGGAAAAAGTACGGGATGTGATCTATCCTCTTGGATAGCTTATAAGGTGATTATCATACTTTTATATTTAATATATAAGATTATTTGTAATATTTTATTTATGAAATAATTTCTTTATTATTTGATTTATGATAACAACACGTGGACTACATCAAAAGAGATTGCAAAAACTCGATCCCACAAAACAAACATGAATTCAGGGAGCTATTATGTTTGATGGAGAAAGAGCTTCCAACATCATTTTTTGATATTCAGGTTCATTTATTAGTCCATCTTGTGGATGAGATAGAGATTGCAGGTGTTATAAACACTCGATGGATATTTTGGATGGAGCGATTTATGGGAATATTAAAAGGTTATGTGCGACAAAGAGGAAAGCCAGAAGGATCTATGAAAAAGGGATGGATGCTTGAAGAGTGCATGTATTATGTTAGTGAATATGTTGAAAGAGTTCATGAAGAAGCTCCACATGCATGGACCAACAAGCCTTCTTCAAAAATATCAGATGAGATATTATTAGGTAAGGGTGTTCCATTTCAATTTACATTACAAGAGAAAAGTGATATTTCTACTTTTGTAGCATATAATAGTGAATGCATGCAAGCATTCATTAGCAAATAGGAACAAGAACTTCAAAATCTCTGAAGTAAAAGATGGAGAAACAAAAGATATAGGCATAATCTTGATGGTAAGGAGAATACAAATATATCTTCTTTCACAGATTGGCTATATAATCGTATGCAACAAGTCAATGCAAATAATGAACAAATCTACATATCATCAAAGGGAGCTAATGATAGGCTGTGAAAGAAAGATAACTTAATTTTATTTTTTCACATATATGTATATTAGTTTCTCTTTAATAATTTGATTTTTATTGTAGGCTCGAATGTTAACAAACATGTGGGCTTTTGGACAACATATTAGAATCAAAATGATTGATTATTTATGTAAAATAGAGGATTATAGCATTGTTGCTTCTTTCAAGCAGCTATCATGTGCTAGCTCAAAAGATACGAATCTTATAGATTGTGAACTTGGATACTTAGGAAAATTTATTGGTACCTACAAAATATCGTTTTGTGTATTCAAACAGGTAAAAATAAGGTTTTATTTTTTATGATATAGTTTATTATTGTTTTGAGCACATGATAATGAATTTTTGTTTCTTTAGGCTGCTTCTTGCAAAACTAGGATATGCATGAGCTACCAAATATGAAGAAAAAACCACTGGTGGGGACATGAGTTTTGTTACATAAAAACAAGCTCTAAAGTAGTCTTGTGGATTTTATTAATGATTAAAAATGGTATATGGAAGCTTGTGGATCTTATTAGTTATGAAAAATAACATGTGGAGGCGTTCACATCTCCAAAGTTAGAGCAAAAGTAGATAAAAATTAGATAAAAGTAGAAGGAAAGGAGAGGTGTCTATTTTTAGACAAGGAAGGCGCTTCTGTTGATAGCCTCTCAATAAAAAGAGTGGTTCTCTTAGTGTAGGTGTCCAAATTGAGTGATTCTTGTTGCGTTGCGAAGCTTACAACTTTTACTGTATAATGTGAGATTAGTTTTGTACAATTTTAGAAAACTCCACGCAAGTAGGTGTTTTTGCAGATCTTCTTTCTTGTGTCTATCCAATGCCTTATCAGAGACATACCTCTCTTCAAACTTTCATATCTCAGTCGTTATGAGATCTTTCTGAGTGATTTTACTTGGAGGAGTTTGCTTAGCTCTCATACTTTCTATCCATATCAAAATTTTGCATACATCTTGAAGTTTTATTACTTCTCTACATCAGTTTTCAATTAAGACAGTTAGTCATACCTTGCTGTTGCAGGCTTCTTCTTACCTTGACTTCAAGTTGTTGGTTTGGGAGCTCTACTCCACCTTTTTTGATGTTTTTTGTTTCTAAAACATGCTACTCAGAGTCTACTTTTAGAATATATATTAGTCTTTTCAAATTCTACTCAGAGAGTTTCAGGTGGTCCTTTTGCTACAGTGACCTATTTCTGTTTTTTGGAAAGTTTGGTGGAAAGTTTGTTTTTGAAGTTTGGAAATATTTGGTTGGTGTTTTGAAGATCTTGGGAGGTCTCATCATGTTTTGTTGTGTACTTTGATGTTTACAAGTTTGTAAAAACAACATTGTGGTATCAGAGCTTTTGTTTTTTTTATCATATCTTTCATACAACTTATTGCATTATCTTCTTTGTTTACAACAATTCAACATGGTAGATTTGAGTGCATCGATTGAGAAGTTATCAGATGGGAGAAATTATCCCATGTGGAAATCTAGAATGGAGTCTTATCTCATGTCTAAAGGTCTTTGGGGATTGATAGCAGGTACAGAAGTGAAGCGGATATTACCAAAAGCTCCTACACAAGTAGATCGAGCAAGAGAGCAAGAATGGATCGAAAGAGATAGAAGAGTTCTGTTTATTATATCACAAAAAGTTTCCAATACTATGCTTGGGCATATAAGAGGTTTGAATACTAGTAGAGAGACTTGGAAGCCTCTAGAAAGGTTATTTGCAACTACCAACAGAGCGAGGCAAACACAACTTATAGGTGAGCTGACAAGAGTAAAAAAGAAGCCACGACAATCATTTAATGATTATGTTCTTGAGGTAAAATCTCTTATTGAAGCATTAGCCTCTATTGATGCATCTCCTAGTGAAAGTTTAATAGCATGTTAAATGGCTTGAGAGAAGATGAAAGATGGAAGTCTTTCATTACGTCTATCATGACTCGAGAGAATCTACCATCCTTTGAAGATTTACAAACACTCATGATGATTGAAGAAATCAACATAGAAGGTGGGAACTCTTATCATTCGCAAAGAGGTAGTCAAGGACAAGCTCTTTATACTTCATCAAATAGATCAAGAGGTAGAGGAAATTGGAGAGGAGGAAGGTTCAACAACAATGCAAGAGGAAGAGGAAGCTTTAATGCAACTACAGGAGGAAGAACAATACAACAAAGTCAACAGACTCAACCAAATCAGCACGGTAACTTTACCTGCCATTATTGTGGTAAAGTTGGTCATTATGCCAGGGATTGCTTCTCCAATCCGAATAGAAGAGGTGGTTTTAGAGGACGACAAAGAGGAAGAGGCCAAGATCACATGCATCACAACAACAACATAGTACAAGAGGAGGCTCAAACACAGAAGGAAAACGTTCTTATGGCTATGCATACAGAGATACATAAGAGGAAGGTAAACAACAAAACTTGGTATGTAGATAGTGGTTGCTCAAACCACATGACTCACAACATGAATATGTTTGTGAACTTACACAAACCTGATTCAAGAGTCAGAGTTGCTACAGGAGATAGTACTAAGCATGAAGTAGTTTACATTGGTGATTGTTCACTTAATGAACATGTCACTCTTAGAGATGTTTTTTTTGTTCCTACCATTACAAGAAATTTGATTTCAGTTGGACACATGGAGGACAATGGAGTAAAGGTCGATTTTGACAATAATCACTGGCAAGCTTATCAGAAGAAGGATGGAAATTTTTTTATAAAAGGACAAAAGGTAAACAGATTATATACTTATGAAGTTGAAGTTCTAGATTATGCAGGTTATACAATGGTTAATGGGACTCAAGTAAGTCAATTAGATTTATGGCATAAAAGATTAGGACACATCAGTGTTGGCAGGTTAAAAGATATTGCAAAGAAATCATTGGTTGAAGGTTTACCACAATTACCTAAGCAAGATTTGGATTTTGTTTGCGAGGCATGTCAGTTTGGAAAACAAGTACGAAGTCATTTTTCAAAAGCAGGATTGCAAAGCAGAGGTATTTTGGACTTGATTCATACTCATGTATGGGGTCCATCTCAAGAAGAGCCCATGGCAGGTAGCAAGTACTTTGTCACATTTATTGATGACTTCTCAAAGTTTACATTCATTTATTTTATGAAATACAAATCTGAAGTGTTTGACATATTCAAAAAGTTTAAATCATTGGTTGAGAAGCAAACAGGTCGAAGCATAAGAAGGTTGAGATCAGATGGAGGAGGTGAATATTTTTCTAATCAATTTCTTGCATTTTTGGAGGAAGAAGGAATTAAAAAGGAGACTACAAACAGATACACACATCAACAAAATGGTGTGGCCGAAAGAAGAAACAGGTCTATCTTGGAGATGGGTAGGTGCATGTTAAATGAAAAGTGTTGATATATTTAGGTAGTGATGTGTGTGAACACACTAGGACCGCCGGGGCACTTTTTTCCCTCTTTAGGAGGTTTTTTTCCCCGGCTTGTATATACGCCTATTGCCCTAATGGGCTACTTATCATTGTACATTCTCTATTAATACATTCATATATATATATATATATATATATATATATATATATATATATATATATATATATATATATATATATATCTTGTGTGTTTGTGCTCCAAGCTTCTTCTTCTTCCTTGTGCGGTTCACATGCTTCCACAGACATCTATCTCCAACAATTGGTATCAGAGCAGGTCGTCGCTTCATCTAGGGCGCCGTTGAAACTCCTCCATTTGCAGTCTCAGAATTGCACGAATTTTGGTGAGCATACTCAGCATGTTTCCGAGATCAAGCTTTGTGTGCCGAAATCGCGATCTGAGCCCGTTTTGGCCTCCGAACGCACTATCGCAGTGCTTGTGCAGGCTATTTCGTCTTTTTGTGCCAAAGATATATACCAGTTTCTGTTCGCGAGTTTAAGCATCTCGGAGTCTGCTACAGGTCTAACAGAACTCGTCTGGGCAGTTCTGTTCAACTTTTTGAGATACAATCAATTTTTTGCATCAAGGTATTTTAGTCATCGGCCATGGCGGAAAGCAGTGATGTATTCTGTATGTTGGCTGTTGAGGATAAGTTGGATGGTACCAACTACCCATTATGGGCTTATATGATGCGACATGTATTAGTTGCAAAAGGACTATGGAACATTGTGCAGGGTGTTGAAAGACGTCCTGTTACACCTGCAACTACAGGTACTGCAAATACAGGTGCTAGAGCTGATGAAGATGGTGTCAAAGATGATATTCCGTAGATTCCTGTTCGTGCTGCTGTTTCTGTTGCACCTACTGCAGAGAAAATTTGTTGGGATGGCAGAGATGCCCAGGCACATGCATTGATAGACTTGTCTGTCAAACGTGCCATTATTCCTCATATTCGCTCTTGCAGAATAGCTAGGGATGCTTGGGATATACTAACCACATTGTACCAAGCTAGGAATGAGGCTCGTGTTGCTTACCTCCGAAAACAGTTGGAGAGTGAGCACATGAATGAAGGTGATTCTATGGACAGTTTCCTAACAAAGATCAAAGATTTGAAGGAACAATTGATTTCTGCTGATGAGGTTATACCAGATAGCTCACTTGTGCAGACCGTTCTGAATGGTCTTCCTGATTCATATCAGAGTTTTGCTTCTACTCTTTGGTTGATGATGAAAGGCAATCCGAATGCCTTATCATTTGAGGAGTTAGTCTCTGTTCTGTTGCAGGAAGATCAGTCCAGGCAGAACAGGTCCATTATGCATGTTGCAGATCAAGCTTTCATGGCTAGTCAGAAGGGCAAAGGAAAATGGAGCTCTTCTACTAGTAAGCAGAAATATGCAAATGCTGCACATTCGAAGAACCAGGATAAAGATGAGAAGAAATCAGAAAAGCAAAAATTATTTTGCAAGTACTATAAAGGAAATGATCATATCATAAAGAACCGTCCAAAACTGGCTGCAAAAGAGGCAAAGAAGAAAGAGGCTGGAATGGTTGTTGCAGAGGTCTCTACACCAAAAACAGAGTCTGCAAATCTTGTGTAGGAAGAAGAATGGGCGTTTACTACTGTTTGCAGTTTTGACCCATCTTCTCATGAGCAGTGCATGTCTGCAGTGGACTCAGATGTTTGGTACTTTGACACTGGGGCAACCAAACATATTACCTCGCAGCGCAGTTTCTTCTCTTCACTCGAGTCTGCCCCTACAGGTAATACTGTCACATGCGCCAACAACTCCCCTTATCATGTTATGGGAGTTGCAAAATCCTTGATCTACACCAGCCAAATGAACTCTAGGAGTAGATGGTGGGCCCTTTTAGCTTGCCAATGGATGTATTAGACACCCTATGTACCTTGGAAGATCACTCTCAAAAAGATAGATCAAAACAGATAAGTTGGAGTTAGCTCACAGGTGAAAACTTGCTATTCTTGGTTCATACACCTGTCCAGTGTTTTACATAATTCTCTGAGCACAGCAGCAATTAGCTTAATTCCTCTTGGGGAAGTCTAGTTAGCTTAAAGAGCTAACTTTCAAGAGTAATCTCATCAAAAATAACAAAGCACACACTGAGAATGAGTTTTAACAAGTGATGACATCATCCCGATTTTCACGGGCTGCTACAGAAATAGACCAGTGAGCAGAAAAATCACCATAACTCAAAATGTAGAAATCCAATGATTATGAACATTTGTATGGTTATACTATACAGTAAGCTAAATCCAACAAGCTTTAAATCACTGAATTTGGATAAGTAACCACTGAGAAACACCTCTGACAAGATGAGTGAAAAAGTCGGGTACCTGACAGAGAGGTGAAGATGAACAGACCCTGTTGACTTCAAATGAACATAACTGAAGATTGCAACATCCCAATGACATGAAAATTTATGAGCATATAGTAGACTTATAGAGCTAACTTTACCAAGTTAAATCACTGAAAATGATGCACCAAGCGCAGAGAAAACATCTCTGCAAGCTAACTGAGAAAACTGAGAGTAATGGTAGTGAGTAGTACACTTCACAAGAACATGGAAAGATGAACTCAAATAATCATGAAAATGAAAGTATATTGCTTGTACAATACAATGACTTACTGATACATATGTGTGCCTTGTAATCACACCTTGATATGGCATAAAGCTCAGCTCTTGGAGGTCTTCACATAGGTCTCTAACCACGACTAAAACTGCCATATATTTATAGTTGAGTTTGGGAGGCTAACTTCCCTCAATCACTCTCCAATCAATCAATGATTGATTTGATTCTCTACCTACCACAAATCACAAATTCGTGGCTCCTCTTTCCATTCTTGATCAAGTGGACTCAACCACTTAAGATTCTCTTACTTTTACATTAAGTAAACTCTTCAAAAGTTACAAGAGGTAGTTCACAAGTGAACTTTACATAGTCTTCTTTTTAAAGCTTCTTCTAAGACTTTGTGAGACTCAAGCCAATACTTAGGCTTGTCATAGACTTGCTCCAACAGCTCCCCCTCAAGCCAAGTATGCTTGAGGTCTTCAATCTTCCAAGATTACCTGCAAACCTATCATAGCCTTGAATTTGCAAAGCTTTGTACCATCCAATGCTTTGGTTAGAATATATGCACATTGTTGATGAGTGGACACATATGATATTTGAATCTCTTTGCTTAGAACCTTCTCTCGTACATAGTGATAATGAACTTCAATATGTTTAGTCCTTGCATGAAAAATAGGATTAGCAACCAAATGAATAGAACTCATATTGTCACCAAAAATAGTTGGAGTTCCAAACTCCAATCCAAGATCTTTGAACAATGTCTTCATCCACATAGCTTCTTGTGTAGCTATGGCAAGACCTCTATATTCAGCTTCAATAGAAGAGAGAGCAACTGTGGGTTGCTTCTTGGATGACCATGAAATAAGCTTTGAACCTGCAAAGGTAAGATAACCTGAAGTGCTCCTTCTATCTTCCTTGGAGCCAGCCCAATCTGCATCAGAAAATAGCTTCAAACCTAAATCAGATACATAAGGATAATAAAGTCCTTCATTTATGGTTCCTTTGAGATACTTGAGAATCCTTTTGGCAACATCCATATGTGGTTTCCTTGGTGTGTGCATAAATTGGCTTAGCACACTCACACTGTAACATATATCTACTCTTGTCAATGTGGCATAGTTGAGACTACCCACTAGTCTTTGATATGATGTGATGTCCTCTATGAGTTCACCTTCATGTGAGCTCAATTTGTGATTGACCTCCATTGGAGTACCTGCAATCTTACAATCTTGCATCTTGAATTTTGCCAACATGTGCTTAATGTACTTCCTTTGAGTGAGAAACAAACCATGATCTTTGTAGACAACTTCCAAACCTAGGAAGTAGGTAAGTGAACCCAAATCACTTAACTTGAACTCTTCTCTCATCTGATCTTTGATCTTCTTCATACCATCTGCATCATTTCCTGTCAATATAATATCATCTACATATACACATAGATAGATGACCTCGGAATTACTCTTTTTAATAAAGAGTGAAGGATCTGCCTTGCTTGGTTGAAAGCCTTTGTCCTGCAAGAATGAAACAAGCCTAAAATTCCAAGCTCTTGGAGCTTGCTTGAGACCATACAATGCTTTGTTAAGTTTACACACATAATCAGGATAAACTTGATTCTCAAAACCAGGCGGTTGTGCCATATATACCTCTTCTGTTATCCAACCATTCAAGAATGCATTCTTTATATCTAGTTGAAGTATCTTCCAATTCTTGGAAGAGGCAATACTAAGCAAAACCCTAATAGTAGGCATCTTTGCCATAGGAGAGAAGGTCTCCTCATAATCAATTCCTTGAGTTTGTGCAAAGCCTTTTGCTACAAGCCTTGCCTTATACCTGTTAATGGAACCATCAGAATTCTTCTTGAGTTTATAGACCCATCTTGAGCCTATTACCTTCATGGATGAAGTCTTGGGCACCAAATCCCAAGTGTTGTTTTCCTCAAGTGCTTCAATCTCTTCCTTCATTGCATGCTTCCATTCTGTTTTTGCTTTGGTATATGTCATGTGCTATGTAGATAGAATGTTTAGTTACTAATGAGGTGTCAAACCCATACCTTTCTGGTTTTTTCTTTTCCCTCATAGATCTTCTTAGGCCATGATGTGATGATTCTGCCTCATGTCCAAGTTCGTGCAATTTTGCTTTACCTTTAGACTTCCATGCTTTGATCTTTTCCATGTGAATTCTTAATCATCCTCTGAGGTGTCTTGTTCTTCAATCTTTGATTGTTCTCTACCAAGCTTTGGAAAATCTTCTTCAAGATCATATGGTAAATTGATCTTCCTGCATGAATCTTCATACCATGAATTGTTCTCATCAAAAACTACATCTCTGCTTACCAAGAATCCTTTGTTGGTAGGGTTGTATAACCTGTAGCCCTTTTGATTGTTGTCATATCCAATAAATACACACCTTTCTGCCTTTGGATCCATCTTGCCTCTAACCTGTGAAGGAACATGAGCAAAAGCAATACATCCAAAAATTTTACAATGATCTAAGCTTGGTCTTCTTCCATTCCAAGCCTCATATGGAGTCATCCCATCAAGGGATTTTGAAGGCAACCTATTAATCAAGTAAGTGGCTGTAGATACAGCCTCAGCCCATAAGTAATTAGGTAAATGCTTTTCATTTAACATAGACCTTGCAGCTTCAACAATTGTCCTATTCCTCCTTTCTGCCACTCCATTTTGCTCAGGAGTGTACCTTGTAGTTACCTCTCTTTTGATTCCTCTTTCTTGAAGAAAAGAATCAAAATCATGGGAGAAGTATTCTCCCCCTCCATCTGACCTTAGCCTTTTTAGTGATTTACCTGTTTGATTCTCCATAAGAGCCAAATATCTTTTGAAACCTGAAAAAACTTCATCTTTGTGTTTCATAAAGAACAGGATAGTCCATCTGCTGCAATCATCAATAAAGGAAACATAATACCTTGATCCAGATATTGAAGCTTCCTTGCTAGGTCCCCATACATCTGTATGAACCAACTCCAAGAGATCTCCATGCATATAACCTTTCTTCATGAATGGTAACCTGTGAGACTTTCCAAATTGACATGCACTACACTTATAAATCATATGTTGTTTTGACAAATTAGGAAGTCCAAGTACACTTTGGTCCCTGCAGATTTGCTTTAATGAACTTTCACCAATATGTGCTAACCTTTTGTGCCATACTTCCAATTCTGTGAGTGTCTGACTACCATAATTAAAGAGAGCAATGTTTCTAGTGTCCTGTAATTCAAATGTGAACAATCTACCTGTCTTTTCACCTTTTGCAATTCTTCTGAATCCTTGACTTGGATCTTCAACAAATGCTCCTGCTTTTGTGAACCTGACTTGCAACCCTTTCTCTACTATCTGCCCAACACTTATCAAATTCTTTGTAATGGTAGGGACATAGAGTACCTTACTGAGTAGGTTGATGTTTCCATCAGGTGCTTTGACATTGCCTATTTTCTCCACAGGATGTTTTGTATCATCTCCTGTTTGTACCTCATGCTTATTCTTTGGATCTTCTAAATCTGATAGGAGTGCCACATTTCCTGCCACATGATTTGAACAACCTGAATCTATGTAGAAAACATGCTCATCAGATTTACCTTGTGGCATAGCCATGTTCATGATCAATAATGAATCCTCTTTGTTTGAGTCTTCTGTGTAGTTATTGTAGTCTCTCCTTCCTTTGTAGCCTCCTTGATAGTTTGAATGATTGTAGTTGTTGTAGTTGCCATGGTAGTTGTTGAACCTTCCTCTTGAGTAGCCATAACTTCCTCTATTGTATCCTCTGCCTCTTTGATTCCTGGAATTCCTAAAGCAATTTTCAGTTGTATGATTAGTTAATCCACAAATAGAACATGAGTTGGAGTCTTGGGATCTCCCCCTGCCTTGTCTACCGCCTCTTCCTCTACCTCTGCCATGTCTTCCTCTACCTGCATAGTTAGCTTGATATGTACCTGCTTCATCATCCACTTTCTTTGCCTTTCCTTTGTTATCTTTAGACTTGCTTTTATCCGTGTATAAAGCTGAAGATTGATTACCTTTAGAGCTTTCTCCATTTTTGATAAGCTTTGCCTCTTGAGTAAGTAGTTGTCCAATGAGTGTGTTGAAATCAGGTACATGCATGTCCATGTACAAACCCATAGCTGTGGTGAATGCTTCCCACTTATCATCTGCCTTCAAGCCATTGATGACCTGCCTTACAATTTGCTCTTCATCTATTACCTCTCCAATGCTTCCCAACTGATCCGCTATGTCCTTGAGCTTTGTGACAAAATCAGTCACATTTTGTTTGGGAGCCTTCTCGAGAGTTGTGAACTCCATCCATAGTTGATGCTTCCTAGATTTGGTACTTGAAGAAAAGAAAGCTTCAAGTGCATCCCACACTTCCTGAGATGTCTTACAACTTCTAATGTGAGGCAACAAAAAATCTGAGATAGAGTTGAGGAGATAAGACCTTGCAAGTGCATCCTTGGAGCACCATGTGCTCAATCTTTCTTGCTCTTCTTGTGTTGGTTGACTTTTGTTCCTGAAACTTGGCATAACTTCATCTCCAGCCACATAACCATATAAACTTCTACCTTGGAGATAGGCTTCCATTCTTAATGACCAAGCTGAGTAGTTACCTCTGTCTAATTTGTCAATTGATGAAGGAAATCCATCTGCCATGTTGTCCAACCTTGCTCTGATACCACTGTGAAGAGATGGATAAGTATGTGTTTGAAGATGAAGAGGTGTTGCAAAATCCTTGATCTACACCAGCCAAATGAACTCCAGGAGTAGATGGTGGGCCCTTTTAGCTTGCCAATGGATGTATTAGACACCCTATGTACCTTGGAAGATCACTCTCAAAAAGATAGATCAAAACAGATAAGTTGGAGTTAGCTCACAGGTGAAAACTTGCTATTCTTGGTTCATACACATGTCCAGTGTTTTACATAATTCTCTGAGCACAGCAGCAATTAGCTTAATTCCTCTTGGGGAAGTCTAGTTAGCTTAAAGAGCTAACTTTCAAGAGTAATCTCATCAAAAATAACAAAGCACACACTGAGAATGAGTTTTAACAAGTGATGACATCATCCCGATTTTCACGGGCTGCTACAGAAATAGACCAATGAGCAGAAAAATCACCATAACTCAAAATGTAGAAATCCAATGATTATGAAAATTTGTATGGTTATACTAGACAATAAGTTGAATCCAAAAATATTTAAATTACTGAATTTGAATAAGTAACAACTGAGAAACACCTCTGACAAGATGAGTGAAAAAGTCGGGTACCTGACAGAGAGGTGAAGATGAACAGACCCTGATGACTTCAAATGAACATAACTGAAGATTGCAACATCCAAATGACATGAAAATTTATGACCATATAGTAGACTTATAGAGCTAACTTTACCAAGTTAAATCACTGAAAATGATGCACCAAGCTCAGAGAAAACATCTCTGCAAGCTGACTGAGAAAACTGAGAGTAATGGTAGTGAGTAGTACACTTCACAAGAACATGGAAAGATGAACTCAAATAATCATGAAAATGAAAGTATATTGCTTGTACAATACAATGACTTACTGATACATATGTGTGCCTTGTAATCACACCTTGATATGGCATAAAGCTCAGCTCTTGGAGGTCTTCACATAGGTCTCTCTAACCACGACTAAAACTGCCATCTATTTATAGTTCAGTTTGGGAGGCTAACTTCCCTCAATCACTCTCCAATCAATCAATGATTGATTTGATTCTCTACCTACCACAAATCACGAATTTGTGGCTCCTCTTTCCATTCTTGATCAAGTGGACTCAACCACTTAAGATTCTCTTACTTTTACATTAAGTAAACTCTTCAAAAGTTACAAGAGGTAGTTCACAAGTGAACTTTACATAGTCTTCTTTTTAAAGCTTCTTCTAAGACTTTGTGAGACTCAAGCCAATACTTAGGCTTGTCATAGACTTGCTCCAACAGTTCTTTCACCTTGTCAGATGCTTTATTTGTGCCAGGGATCAAGAAGAATCTGTTATCAGTTTCTGCATTAGCCAAGATTGGCTTGGTTGTGAAATTTGTTGATGACAGATGTACAGTTCATGATCTGTCAAATGGCGATGTTATTATTGCTTCTGGCATTTTATGTCGTGGGCTGTATAAGCTCATAGACTATGAAAGATCTATGAATGATTCGGCATGTGCAGTTCATGATTCTCAGGCTATCTCAGATGCAAAGCTTTGGCATGCACACTTTGGTCATCTGAATTTTGCTAGTTTGCTATGCCTGCAGAAATCTGATATGGTGTCTTCTTTGCCCAAGCTTGAGGCACCTCGAAAACATGTATGTGAAGGCTGTATTCTGGGCAAAATGCAGCATTCCTCCTTTCCAAAAGATGGATCAGTTCGGGCTACGCAGAAATTGCAGATTGTACATAGTGATGTCTATGGTCCTATGTAGACACCTTCTTTTGGAAACTATCTTTACTTCGTGACTTTCATTGATGATTTTTCCAGGCATGCATGGGTATATCCATTGAAGGCAAAGTCCGAAGTGTTTTTGTGCTTCAAACAGTTTTTGGTTTTGGCTGAAAATCTGTCAGCATGTAAAATGGGCACCCTCCGTTCTGATCGAGGGGGGGAACATATGTCTTCTGATTTTAATGCATTTCTGGCTGAACGTGCGATAAAACACCAGTGTACAGTGCTCTATACACCTCAACAGAATGGAGTTGCTGAATGGAAGAATAGGTCACTCATGGAGATGGCGAGGTGTATGGTCAAGAGTCAGGCTTTACCACATAGTTTCTGGCTTGAGGTTGTCATGTGTGCAGCATATGTACTTAACAGGTGTCCCACTAAAGCGCTACAGTCTATCACTCCATATGAGGCTTGGCATGATCGCAAGCCATCTGTTGCTCATCTACGGGTTTTTGGTTGTTTGGCATATGCACTAGTGCCTGAACAACATTGCAGAAAATTGGATGATAAGGCAATAAAATGTATTTTTGTTGGGTACAGTTGAAAGTAAAGGCTATCGTCTGTATCATCCACAGACTAAACGCATTCTGGTTAGCCGTGATGTTGTCTTTGTGGAAGATGCTATTCAGCCATTGCTTTCATGTACTAAGGAGACATCTGTTAGCTCTAAAGACATGTATGATACTTTGATGCCTCTTTTTACAGGTGGACAGTCTAGTGCTGGTCCTAATCAGGCAACTTCTCAGCCTTTGCAGGTTTCATATGATGATGCAGATCATTCCATTTCTGATGTAGATTTACATGATGCACTTGTTGATGAGAGAGCTGTTATTGAGCAGGCAAAAACTATGCCAAAATGGCTGGTGCAGACTTTGCGTGACAGTAAATTAGATGCACCTTTGTCATATCGTACTCGTTCAGGCTCTCATAGTGCCTCCTTTGCATCAGATTGCTATGCTGTGGCTGCGTCTAGCCTCTGTGATGAGAATGAGCCTGTTTCTTTTGATGAAGCACAAAATTCAAAAAATTGGATGGCTGCTATGCAATCTGAATATGATGCTATAATGAAGAATGGTACATGGTCTTTATGTGACTTGCCTCCTGGCAAGAAGGCCATTGGCACTAAGTGGGTATACAAGCTGAAGCGTAAACCTAATGGTACAGTTGACAGGTATAAGGCTAGGCTTGTTGCAAAGGGTTATGCACAGGAAAGAGGCATTGATTTTGATGAGACCTTTGCACCTACATGCCGTATGACTACTGTTCGGAGCATTTGTGCACTTGCAGCCCATCGTGGTTGGAATGTACATCAGTTGGACATTAAAACAGCATTTCTGAATGGTGACTTGCATGAAGAAGTGTATGTTTTTCAGCCTCGTGGCTTTGTGCAGAAAGGGCATGAAAACCAGGTGTGCAGGTTAAAGAAGGCGTTATATGGTTTAAAGCAAGCACCACGTGCTTGGTATGAGAAGATACATGCCTATCTCATTGCACATGGTTTTGAGAACAGTCCAACTGAAAGCACCTTATATGTTAAGCGTGCTAATGATGTGCTTCTGATCATTGTTGTCTATGTTGATGACATGCTGCTCACTAGTCCTATTGAGAAGCATATTGCTGATTTTAAGGCTGATTTGCATGCCTCATTTAAGATGTCTGATCTGGGGCATTTGCATCACTATTTGGGCATTCAGTTTATGCAAGTTGATGGTGGAATGGCTTTGTGTCAAACGAAATATATTGACACATTATTGCAGCGTTTTGGCCTTGAAGACTATAAGCCTATTGCCACTCCTATGGAGACAGGTTTACGATTGAGTCTTCATGATGCTGGAGATGCATTTCATGATGTTCTCTATCAGTAGGTTGTTGGATGCTTGATTTACTTATGCATTACTCGGCCAGATATTCAATTTGCTGTCTCACAGATGAGCAGGTTTATGCATTGCCCAGGAGTCACGCATTGGAAGGCGGTTAAGCGCATCTTTCGCTACTTGAGTGGTACTCGGCTACTTGGGTTGTTTTATCCCAAGGGGGGATCACTACCGCCAGATTTGCATGCTTTTTCTGACTCAGATTGGGCTGGTTGCTATAACACTCGTGTGTCCACTAGTGGTTTTTGCTTCATGCTTGGTAGCTCATGTATATCTTGGTTGAGCAAGAAGCAGCCTACTGTGGCCACTTCCAGTTGTGAGGCTGAGTATAGGGCAGCTTTCACAGCGACTGTTGAGTGTGTGTGGCTCAGACGCCTTATGGCTGATTTGGGTGTTGGCCAGTCTTCTGCCACCACCATCTTCACTGACAGTCAGAGCGCATTGACAATTGCGAGGAACCCTGTGTTCCATGCTCGCACTAAGCACATTGAGGTGCATTATCACTATGTCAGGGCGAGGTTCTCTGTTGGGGAGATCAGCTTGGTAAATGTGCCCACGCAGGAGAACATTGCAGACCTTTTCACGAAGGCTTTGCCTAGGGAGAAGTTTGAAGCTTTCCACAAAGCTTTGGGCTTACTTCCTTTTGTGGAGTGATTTCCACATAGCTTGGCACTTCCTTATACATGAGTGCCAGCTCCTTGTTCACCGCATCACTCCCAAGGGGGATTTGTTGATATATTTAGGTAGTGATGTGTGTGAACACACTAGGACCGCCGGGGCACTTTTTTCCCTCTTTAGGAGGTTTTTTTCCCCCGGCTTGTATATACGCCTATTGCCCTAATGGGTACTTATCTTTGTACATTCTCTAGTAATACATTCACTATTGTGTGTTTGTGCTCCAAGCTTCTTCTTCTTCCTTGTGCTGTTCGCGTGCTTCCACAGACATCTATCTCCAACAAAAAGGACTTACTACTTATTTTTTGGGCTGAAGCATGCAATATGGAAGCTTATGTGATGAACAGGTTACCACCTACTCAAAGTCATGTACAACAAGCACCTTATGAATTGTTTTATGGATCAAAACCAGATATTGCTAATTTTAGAATTTTTGGAAGCATATATTTTGTTCATGTTCCACAACAATTAAGGTCAAAGTTGGATCCTAGGTCACAAAAAATGGTTTTCATTGGTATGGTAGAAGGGCAACCAGGATATAGATGTATGAACCCAGATACGGGAGAGGTAATTGTTTCGAGAGATGTTATTTTTCATGAAGATAAACCTTGGTATAAACATGAAGTGCAGGTAGATAAAGAAGAAACTACAAGAAGTCACGAAGCAGAGCCAAGTTCTCCAAGTTCACCAAAGAGTCAAATTACACATGAAGAGGCAACTCCCCCCAATCAGAAGTTGAAGAAAATTCTCGATTTGATTTCAAAGGAAATTGAGTCACAGGAAGAAGAAAGTGATGGTTCTACATCAAGAAGAACTCAAACTCGAAGGCAAGAAAAGCATGGTAGGACAAGAAGCCAATCAAGGTATCCAGTAAGAGAAAGAAGGCAACCGCAAAGATTTTCTCATGAAGCTTATATTGCAAAACTTCTTGAGGAGCAGGAACCAACAACTTCTAAAGAAGCGTCAAAGGTAAAGAAATGGGTTAAAGCAATGGATGAAGAAATGACAGCTTTGTATGAGAACAATACATGGAGTTTAGTTCCAAGGCAACCTAACATGAAGTTAATTGGTAACAAATGGGTGTAGCAGACATACTCACAAAAGCAGTGGATGCTCAGAAGCTTAAGCAAATCAAAGTACTACTTGGAGTCAAAGCTTTGGATTTAGAGCTTGAGGGGGGCAATGTTACATAAAAACAAGCTCTAAAGTAGTCTTGTGGATTTTATTAAGTATTAAAAATGGTATATGGAAGCTTGTGGATCTTATTAGTTATGAAGAATAACATGTGGAGGCGTTCAAATCTCCAAAGTTAGAGCAAAAGTAGATAAAAAGTAGATAAGAGTAGAAGGAAAGGAGAGGTGTCTATTTTTAGACAAGGAAGGCGCTTCTGTTGATAGCCTCTCAATAAAAAGAGTGCTTCTGTTAGTGTAGGTGTCCATATTGAGTGATTCATGTTGCGTTGCGAAGCTTATAACTTTTTACTATATGATAGATCAGTTTTTGTACAATTTTCAATGAGAAAACGCCACGTAAGTAGGCGTTTTTGTAGATCTTCTTTCTTGTGTCTATTCGGTGCCTCATCAGAGACATACCTCTCTTCAAACTTTCATATCTCAGTTGTTATGAGGTCTTTTTGAGTGATTTCACTTGGAGGTGTTTCCTTAGCTCTCATAATTTCTATTCATATCAAAATTTCTCATAGATCTTGAAGTTTTATTGCTTCTGTACATCAGTTTTCAATTCAGACAGTTAGTCATACCTTGTTGTTGCAGGCTTCTTCTTACCTTGACTTCAAGCTGTTGGTTTGGGAGCTATACTCCACCTTTTTTGACGTTTTTTGTTTCTAAAGCAGGCTATTCAGAGTCTACTTTCTAAATATAGGATCAGTTTTGTCAAATTCTGCTTAAAGAGTTTCTGGTGGTCAATTTGCTACAGTGACCTATTTCTGTTTTTTGGAAAGTTTGGTGGAAAGTTTGTTTTTGAAGTTTGGAAATATTTGGTTGGTGTTTTGAAGATCTTGGGAGGTCTCATCATGTTTCTTTGTGTACTTTGATGTTTAGAAGTTTGTAAACACAACAAGTTTCATAGCCATCAACCCAGTCAGAGTCATAAAAACCATGTAAATTTGGCCATAATGATCTCCCCTTGTGATAAAACAATCCAAATAGTCTGGTACCACTCATGTAGCAAAAGGTGTGCTTAACTACCTATCAATGCTTGACACCTGGGCAATGCATAAACTTGCTCACATCATTTGCACGCTTAACATATAAGGTGCTCTTAGTTGGACTGTTCTCAAAACAATATAATGCCTTTTTCAACCTGCACGCTGTTATATTAATGTACAATTGATATATGTTCCAACCATGATGAGCTATAAGTGCACAGATGCTATGAACATTAGTCATTCACCATGTAGGTGCAAAGGTCTCATCAAAATCAATGCCTCTTTCTTGGGCATAACATTTTGCAATAAGCCTAGACTTATACCTATCAACTCTTCCATCAAGCTTACAGTTCAGCTTGTATACCCAATTAGTTCCAATGGCCTTCTTACCAGGAGGCAAGTCACATAAAGACCAGGTATCATTTTCCATAATAGCATCATATTCTGATTGCATAGTAGCCATCCAACTTTCAAAATTTTGTGCTTCATCAAACGAAACAAGCTCATTCTCTTCACAAAGAGTAGAGGTAGCTATAGCATAGCAATTTGATGTAAAAGAAGCACTATGATAGCCTAAACAAGTATGATATTATAGAGATGCATCTTATTTACTATCTTGCAAAGTTTGCACCAACCATTTAGGCATAGTTTTTGCCTCCTCTATATCAATTCTCTCATCAATAAGTGCATCAGGTAAATTTGGATAAGAAATGGAATGGTCTACATCATCATGTGAAACCTGTAAAGGTTCGAAATTTTCTCATTTGGACCAGCACTAGAAAATCCACGTGTAAAAAGAAGGAGCAAAGTATCATACACATCTTTGGAGCTAACTTATGTCTCCTTACTACATAAAAGTAATGGCTGAATAGCATCTTCTATAAAAAACATCACGACTAACAAAAATTTGTTTAGTTTTTGGATGATATAGAGGATTCCTTTGCTTTCAGAACTATAACCAGCAAAAATACATTTCATTGCATTATCATCCAATTTTCTGCATTTTTGTTCAGGCACTAATGCATATGCTAGACAACCAAAGATTTACAATTGAGGAACAGATGGCTTGCAACCATGCCAAACCTCATATGGAGTGATAGAGTGCAATGCTTTAGTGGGATACCTATTAAGTACATATGTTGCATACATAACAATGTCAAGCTAGAAACTATGTGGTAAAGCCTGACTCTTGATCATACACCTCACCATCTCCATGAGTGACCTGTTCTTTTTTTAGCAACTCCATTCTGTTGAGGTGTATTTGGCACTTTACACTAATGTTTTATCCCACATTCAGGTAGAAATGCATTAAGATCAAGATACATATATTCCCTCCTTGATCAGAATGGAGGTGCCCATTTTACATGTTGAAAGGTCTTTAGTTAAAACTAGAAACTATTTGAAGCACATAAATACTTCAAACTTTGCTTCCAATGGATATACCCATGCATGCCTAGAAACATCATCAATGAAAATCACAAAGTAAAGATAGTTCCCAAAAGAAGGTGTTTGCATAGGACCACAAATATCACTGTGAACAAGCTGTAATTTTTTAGTAGCTCGTACTTAAACATCTTTTGGGAAGGAGACACGCTTTATTTTACCCAAAATATAGCCTTCATAGATATGTTTACCAGGTGCCTCAAGTTTGGGAGAGAGGATACCATTTCAAAATTTTGCAAGTATAGCAAACTAGTGAAATTAAGTTGAGCAAAGCATGCATGCCAAAGCTTTGCATCTGACATAGCCTGAGAATCTTGAACTGCACATGCTGAATCATTTACAGATTTTACTTAATCTATGAGCCTATAGAGCCTACGACATAAAATGCCAAAAGCAAATAACGACATTGCCATTTGACAAATCATGAATAGTACATCTATCATCAAAGAATTTCACAACCAAGTCGATCTTGGCTAATGCAGAAACTTATAATGGATTTTTCTTGATCCCTGGCAAAAATAAAACATCCAACAATCTAAAAGAACTACTATCAGCAATTGTCAAAATGATCTTACCAACTCCCATGATAAGATAAGAGGATTTGTTGCCGCATGTGATAGTATTCCCTATAGGGACAGGCTCAAGTGAAGTGAAGAAACTCCGCTACGAGATAATATGTTTGGTTGCCCCACTATCAAAGTACCAAATATCTAAGTCTACTGCATAGATACAATATTCATGAGAAGATGGGTCATAACTACAAACAATAGTAAACACCCATTCTTCATTCTGCAAAAGATTTGCAGACTTTGATGTGGCTATAGAGGCTTTTTCAAGTACCATTCTAGCCTCTTTTTTCTTTTCCTCTTTTGCAACAAATTTTCGATAATTTTTTATGACATGATCATTTTCTTTATAATATTTGCAAAATAATTTCTTCTTTCTGTTTTCTTCTTGCCTTCATCATCCTTCTTTGATTGTGCAGAATTAGTGTATTTCTGCTTACTAGTAGATGAGATCCATTTACCTCTGCCCCTATGACTAGCCAAGAAAGCTTGATCTGCAATACGCATAATGGACTTGTTCTTCCTAGACTGATCCTCCTGCAATAGAACAGAGACTAAATCCTCAAATATTAACGCATTAGACTTCATCAGCAGAAATCAACTACTACTTCAAATCTTGATCTTTGTCAAAACATTATCCATGGAATCTCCTTTATTTATGTGCTCAATCACTAACTATTTCAGAGGTAAGCAACACAAGCCTCAAAATTGTTTTGCAAGAGTGAATGTGAGGAATAATTTTATGCTTGATAGACAAGGATATCAATGCATGTGTCTGAGCATCTCTGCGATCCCAAGGAAGTTACTCTATAGTGCAGTAGGAACCAGAGCATGAACAAGAATCACAACTATATTTTGGTGTACCTGGTTTGTGTAATTTGATTGTTGAAGATTGATAATGACTACGGTGTGTGAGTAAGGAACTACATATTAAATTGAACTAATGACAATTATATGATGTAATTTAGGAATATCATCTGTGTAAGTAAGTGAAGGATTACATCTATACTGATCGAATTGGTAATAATGCAGTATGCAAAAAAGTTCACGGTAAGCACATGTGATCCGATGACAAAGAGGAAAATTACTATTGTGCTAATAGGAAAATTAAGGGGTTATTATAATCATTTGACCTTCACAATTAAGAATCTAGATTACCTATTACCTTAGTCAACATGGATTATTGTACAAAGAAGATGGATGAGGGGATTTACGATTAACATGCCTTGCTTAGAATACGGTTAGCTATATGAATAATATCAAAACAAAACTCTTGTGAAAGCTTCTTTGAAGAGAACAAGCTAGGTGCCATCTCTACAAGTGTACAAGCCTTAGACGTATATTCTCCACCTCTATCACTCCTTAAATTTTGAATTTTCTAACGAGTTTCATTTTTAACCACAACTACAAATTTTCTGAATGTAGAAAATACTTCTGAATTTTTTCTCAATGTCACATTCAAAGATTCACATCATATGAGCCCATTGTTTTTTTTTCTTGTGGAAACGACGTTTTAGATTAAACGAAAGAAAAGAGTACAAGAACCATAGGGAGTACAAAGAAGAGAGTCGATCTTATTGTGGGGCACCTACTTGTTATGGAGCTTGTTGTTCTCAATAACAAAAAGTCTTTGATGCTTGAAGGGCATGAAACTTTTATAATTCCTCATTCTTTCACCTATGAAATAAAGGAAAATATGTCACTATACTCAATCTATAAATTCTAAGATTATATATGTATAATCTTAGAAATTCTAAGATTATATATATATATATATATATATATATATATATATATATATATATATATATATATATATATATATATATGTGTGTGTGTGTGTGTGTGTGTGTGTATGTATGGTCTCGATCACCAAGTTGTCAGCGCACCTTTTCTTTCAAACTTCCCAAAGGGCTTCGCAGCTCGCTTCCAGGGCCTAAAACTGACAGGCATACCTTAAATTTCATATGACAGGCATTTTTGGTGATTGTCTTTCATATGACAAGTTTTCTTAGAATTTGCACTTGTCAAATAGCAGACAATTTTTGAAAATGACAGGCAACTCAAATGAGCATAAATTTATATCCACGATAAACATATACGCATTTGACATGCAACTCAAATGAGCATAAATTCATATCCACGATAAACATATACGAATTTGAATAGCCAAAAATCCCAAATTCATCCTTAAATTCATACCTATGATAAAGTCTCTTTTTGCTATCATATTCTTATCTTTGCTATGAACTCAAACTCAAGATGAAAATATAACCACACATAGAAAGTGGCCTTGATCTTTCTATCAAATCAAATTATATAAGTTACTTGACTCTATTCCGTTCATCTCCCTTTCACCACCCAATGACTAAATGCACTTAGAGCTCCACTCTAGGTCTCAAGCTCATGGTCTTCATGCTTAAAAAGATGTTTATAACTTGTAGTGCTTATACTACATATCAAAATTTAAGTGCATTCTATCGTGCCATAATCATAAAGATTCTCATACTTGAATTATACTTGATTTTAATTCTTCATAGTACATATATAATGCCATGAGAGTAAAAAAATTTTGACAACATCTCCCCATGAAAATGAAGTCTCGAAAAAATAACCATAGCATAAAAAAAAGAGGCATTTCAAGCCTATGGCATAAAAGCCCTTAAATAAAGTCTCAAACTTTACCAGCCTATGCTATAGAAACCAACAAAATGGACCAACAAAGCAAAACCAAAAGAACACAAAGTTCTCAAAGCCATTATAGATACAAATGCAAATCGATTTGGTAATAATAAAGAATGAGAGAAAAGTTGCTAACCCTTTAGAGATCCAATGAGAAAAATCAAAGCACTTGTAGGAGACTCACAAGCTTGCAAGATTGATCAATGCCATCATCTCAAAGATCTAAAAAGCATAGATTGGAATTGTTCAATAACATTCGAATTTAAGATATGTGATGAACACTCGATTCTCAATGTGCCTTGAAATTTTCATGGTGATTCAATCATGATTCGTGGCCATTTGCAATGCACATAATATCACCCGTAAAGTGTGTGCATAATATTATGATCAATAGGAATGCATATAAAATCACCCACTTTGATTTCATGAAACAAAAAACTCAGAATTTCGACATTTCCTCTCTGTAATTAATCACACCATTGTCCTTTGGATTCAAGAAACTAGCATGTATTAATGAATATCTATCACTGAACTGCATGAGGCAACATTATCTAACCTTGGTAAACTGATGTGTAATATGTATCTAGAGCTGTTGTCGATGGTCACTAATTTGCTGAGCTTCAAGTTTCAGAGTACCCAATTAGTCATGCATATGTGCATTCTCCACGTACATATGTGCATTATCCACTGTGCTGGAGCCTGGAGCTTTAAACAATGGAATTTGAAATATCCAAAACATAATCAACTTCGAAGTTCGAGCTTCAAGTGTCTGATCGACTTTGATTCTCGAACCCCAACTGTGTGGACTGTTGTCAGTGGACAAACCTAGTAACCTCTCGTTGCTGCAAAGGCTGGAGGGTGGATGGGCAATGGGCATTGAGTAACTTTCAACATTATCAACAACTGTCAACTTTCAAGATGCTTCCTGAATCTTGATTGCAGGCGCATGGCGTGCAGGGTGCTGAAGCTTACACGCGTGGTGCTGGAGATGTGCACGCATGATCCTGGAGAGTTGCGTGCATGGTCGGCTAGAGGGTCTGTTGGAGGGTCGACGACCTTGACCTTGACCTTCGTGCATGGTCAGTGGCACTGGTCACTGGTATGATTCAGGAACGAGCGAAACTAGGTTATGCTTCGTTCAGTTTTAATCTTGGCTCAGTTTTCGTCTTGAGACTGGTTCGAGTTTTAGAACCAGGGAATTTCCCTCCTTCTTTACTGAACACTGGTTCGATTTTTAGAACCAGGGATTAGACCACTGTCGAGTGCCCAGTGCTTTGCTGGTTTGAATTTTAGAACTTGTGTTCAATGCTTTATTGGTTTGAATTTTAGAACCAGTGGCCTCTCGAGTCTGCAATCGAAAAACCAGTGCTTCAGTGGTTGGTTTTTTAGAACCAGAGCATTGTATAGTGTACTGAACCAGCGAACTTAGCCAATTTCTACAGTGCTGCAGGTTTTTGATTTGTCTGGACCTTTTCCACTTGAAAACTGACCAATGCCCATATACATTAATTTACAAAATTGATAAATCCCAAATTTTATATTTTTATTTCATTCGCGATTCAGAATTTCAGAATTGGCGGAATCCGACGTTCGTGATTCATCCCTATTCGCAATGACCATTGACCATGGTACTATGGTACATGATACATCTCGATTCTCCATATTATATCTCTTTTTTTTATATAGATACTATCATAAAAAAATGACATAGAAATTACATTTCCTTGCTTGTCAAATGACAGATGATTTAGGTCTTTACCTTTCATTTTAGGCCCTCCTCGCTTCCTAGCATTCTCGAACAGCCCACAGCCGCTTCTTAGCACTCTGGAACTGTGGAACAGCCCATAGCCTACACTTAGAAGAAGAGCTTTAAAGCCTATGTGTAAAACGAGAGAACCTTTGTGGGCAGCGCCGACAACGTCTTGCGTGTCGTATTCTCAGGTGTCCGTCTGTCATTGCTTGAGGGCTTTGCCATCCGATCGACACGTTGACTGCCCTCATTACAGTCTGTTATCCTATAAAGGCGTGCACAAGAGTTGCGTTTCAACGTAACCACGTAGATTCAGCTGTAGCGTCTGGCGTGCGTGATTGAGAGAGAAGAACAGAGAGAGAATTGTTTCGCCATCATGTCGAAATTCATGGACAAAGTCGAGGAGAAGCTTCACATTGGTGGCCACAAGGAAGATGCAAACCATGGCCATGCCACTGCAGGCCTTGACGGAGGGCATGGCGCTCAGGCCAACCATGGCCAGTATGTCCAGAGCGCGGGGAGGTACGGTGAGCACGGGCATGTTGCAGGCTCCGAAGGACATGGAGCGAGCGGCTATGGGGCAAAGGACGGACACATGGGGCACCAGGAGGGACCTTTGGAAAAGATAAAGAATAAAGTGAAAGGAAAGAAGGGAGGCGCCGCGGGCCATGGAGAGGACGGCTCCAGCTCCAGCAGCAGCGAGAGTGATGGAGAAGGCGGTCGCCGGGTAAGACATTTACTTCAATGCATCGCAGCGCAGGCCATCACTAGGGTTTAAAGCCTTCATGCGGACGATATGGTCTTCGACCAAATAGCGCACTAGGTCCATAATTCGTTCTTTCAGAGATAAAATGAAACGCCACCGATTACATATCTATGCTCACCTGCAGAGCCAATGAGAAGGTCATCGTCTTTATTCAGTTCAATGAAATGCCCTCATCAGCAGCAGCTCAGGCTAGATGATTGTGCAGTTTTTGACGTGTTTCGCCATTTTTATAGGGTTATCATCTTCTTCCATGAGCTTCATAGTATACCATGATGAAGTCCATAAATTAGAAGTCCAGGGGGCTTTCAACACAGGGAGCGTAATATTACATTTTTCGCCTTCCATCTACCAGACTTTTGGAGCTGCAAGTGGTTTGTACTGCAGGACATGTAGTAGAATAGTTTGTTTGCGTGCTGTCTCAATGATGTTGAGGTCAGGAATGCATGCCTGAGTGATTTTTGTCTGAGTGATTTTAAGATTAGAAAATGTTAGTATGCATGCCTGCTCTAACTAATCAGATCTGCGTAATGGTGCAGAAGAAAAAGCATGGAATCTTTTGAAGAATGTCGACGACATGGAGTCGAAATCTCAATTGTGTTGCGTATTATAATTGGCATTTCAAGCGAGAAGATCATGCAGCGACTTCCAGTAAAGAAGCTGTACATATGCTTTGGACTTAAATTCTCATGAATGTTAGTTACTCTTTATATACTTCGTTATCCACCTAATTCTCTCTCTGAGTGTTTATGCTCTCCTTGTCTGTCAATGAGTGTTGATATCAGTATCCCTGAGGATTTGGTTCAATTCTGTAATTTGTCCTTGTGGAGTTACATTTAGAGCGAGTGATGGTAACCCTCTAAAGGTTTACCTTTTTGACGAGAAGAGCACCATTTTCAATAAGTAAGCAAGAGGTCTCATTGAGAACAAATCCAGCTCTTTGTCATCTTAATCCATTGAGATTGTTGACATGAAAACAAAGAAGATGGTGTTAAAACCTCTTGAAAATCCAGCATGTTAGGATCAATTATAGGGTATCGTTCGTAGGTAGTATCGAGTTATTATGGAAATATGACGGATTGATTGCTTTACATCAAAAGATAGTATTTTATCTTAATAGTGTTTTCCTTGAGGATTATAAAACCACACTATAAGGAATACGGGCACATAATGACGGTTAAGGCGACACAATTTCGTCATTATAAAATTGTAAAAAGCATTGCAACAAGCGTCGAGCATGGACTATCAATTAAACGACAAACAAAACGATATTCTTTTTCGATGTATGGCGCGACATGATGTGCGACGCTCATAGTGATTATCACTAAAGCGATAATTTAAATAACGTCGCTTATGCAACACCAATTGTAGGTTTTTATGATGCTTTACCATCGCTTACATGACGGCTTGTTGACAAAAAAAATTAAAACGTTGGAGGTTCTTCGATCGGCATGTTCATGAATCTGATCGAAGAGCTCTCCAACGTTCACAATTGCACTGTGCTTACGAGCTAAGACAAGTATATGCAGAATTGTTGTTTTGCCTAATCTCTATCTTATTGTCTCTCTTTGGCTCTGTTTCTCTCTTTCTACCTCTTTCTCTCTTTGAATTATCACTCTCTCTCTCTATTGAAGGTTATTCAAGAAGCTAACCAAACAAAAAATATGGCTATCTATTGTAAATATTGTTAGAGTATGATCAATGTCTACCCCTCATGATTGTATGCACATTTTGTAAGGCCCCCTTTATGAGGAGAAGCCAAGCGTGCATTACCCAATTGATGGGAATCCCAACTTGAATGTTGGATGAAGGTCATATTGGACCATGTAAGATATTATAAGGAAAGGGAGTTACCAGGGTCCCCAATTGTGGGGTCCGGGGCAGCGGTGAGCAGCCCCGGCTGGGGGGTCCAAGGGGGCCAGCGGGCCCCCTGGCTGGGGGGTCCCAGGGGGCCAGCGGGCCCCCTGGTGGGGGTCCGGGGGCAGCGCCCCCGGCGCGACGGTAAAGGGAATATTCCATGGAATATTCCCTGTCGGAGTCAGAAATCATTTATATTTGTTAGGTCGGTTCAACCAGTCTAAGCCGTGTATGGCAATTACGCGGGCGGTGGCCGCCCACGCCCTACCGCCCATGTATAGCCGTCCATGGCAGGCCACCCATGATCCTATATATACATGACTTCTGCACTACCTAAGACATTGAGTTGAGCCAGCATACCTCTACCTTGTATCTCCCTATCTAGAGTTGTCTAGATCACCATTTAAGCTCTACCTTGAGAGCGCACGGGTGGACAACGCCATCATCTTTGTACTTGCTGCTAGTAGAAAATTGTTGAGATTCTCCTATATCTGTTATCTTCTCTGCTATTGCTCCTGTGTTATATTGCGTAACTATTGTCTTACATGGTATCAGAGCTGTAAGGTTCGAATAGCTTGAGAAGTATCATTATTTTAGCCTACTAGCAGACTAGAATATCAGTAGATTATTCGAGTGATTACATGATGGCTTCATCGTCGAACACTAGTCTTGGTGCTTCACCTAATGTTAATGCTGCACCTATTCGAATTCGTCCACCTGCATTCACTGAAGGGAAGCTGGATGGAACCAACTATACACTCTGGAAGTTCAAAATTTCTGCAATTTTGGACTCCTATGAATTACTTGACACTGTCATGGGACCGATGGGATTGGATCCAGAGCCTATACCAGTTGAAGATCCAGCAAATTCAAGATTGATGATTCAGCCAGATCCAGATCTTCTACGAGCTTGGAAGAGGCGGAATGCTGATGCATTATGTGCGATTGTCACTAGTGTAAGTGATTCTGTGCTTACTTTAGTTCAACATACTACTAAAGCACATGAGGCTTGGGGCATATTGGCTCGACAATATGAGACCAAGAACCACACTAGGATACAGAATTTAGAAAATCAATTGGCAAATGAAAAGCATTCTGATTCTGAAAAGGCTGAAGATTTTATCAAACGGATAAAGCATCTTCAAGATCAATTGGCTGCAGTTGGTGTTGTTATAACACCAGAAGAGCTAGCTCGAAGATCTGTACGTGTTCTTCCAGCAAAGTATGATGGATTAGTAACAGCCCTTAACACTCAGGTAAGGCCAACTCCTCTTACATTTGAAGAGTTTTGTGCCATGCTTTTAGAAGAAGAGATGCGGCTGAAGAATCGGCAAAGTACAACTGATGCTGCATTCTCAGCAAATGCAAAAGGTAAAGGCTCTTCAGAGGGATCAAAGAAGAAGCCAAAGAAGAAAAAGTTCACAGGAAGTTGCTTCTATTGTGAAAAGAAAGGCCATGCCATCAAGGATTGCAGAAAGAAGCAAGCTGATGAACGGAATGGGACTGTAAAATCATCATGGAAGAACAAAGAGTCTGCAAACAACACAGAGCTGGAACTTTGGGTAGCTATTGAAGAGGTATGTTCATCTGCTCAAGCTCGTGTTGATGAGCCATGGATTTTAGACAGTGGAGCTTCTCGCCATATGACTAGTAAAAAGGATTGGTATAGTTCCCTAGTGCCTCTGCGGGAATCCATCAATGTAGTGGTGGGAAACGACTCCAAGTGTCCAGCTGAAGGAACTGGAACCATCTCTTTTATCACTTCTCCAGGTGTTGAGAAAAAGTTATCCGATGTTCTCTATGTACCTACACTCAAAAGAAATTTGTTGTCAGTTTCTGCAATAACAGATCGTGGACTCGAAGTTCACTTCAATAAGAGTGGTGCGGAAATCATGGATTCATCAGGTAATGTTGTAGGTAAAGGCACACGACGGGATAACTTGTATGAGTTAAGTGCTTTAACTGCTACAGAAGATAAAGATGTAAGCAGGTTATGGCACCAACGATTTGGGCATCTCGGATTTGCAGTTTTGAAGGAGATGCAACGAACAGGGATGGTTGCTCATTTGCCTGCATTTTCAGAGTTGCAGGAACCTTGTGAAGCTTGTATGATGGGCAAGCAACAACGAAAGGCATTTCCAAGAGAGACCAGCAATCGATCTCAAGCTCCTCTAGAGTTGGTACATGCTGATCTCTGCGGTAAAATGTCTACACCTGCTTTAGGAGGATCTTTCTACTTCTTGCTGTTAGTCGACGATTATAGTAGAAAGATGTGGGTTTATTTCATTCGAGAGAAGGCTGATGCTTTTGAAAAATTTAAAGCGTGGCATAAGTATGTAGAAAGTGAATCAGGAAGGAAACTGAAGAAATTTAGAACAGATAGAGGAGGTGAATTCTTGTCAACAGAATTCAACAATTACTGTAAGGAGCATGGTGTGAAAAGGCAACTTACCACAGCTCATACACCTCAACAAAATGGCGTTGTTGAGCGCAGGAACAGGACAGTAGTTGAAATGGCTCGTTGTATGTTAAAGGCTCAAGACATGCCTGATTCATTCTGGGCAGAAGCAGTCAATACAGCAGTCTACATCCTCAATCGAAGCTACACAAAAGCTCTGAAGGGGATGACTCCTCAAGAAGCATATTCTGGTAAAAAGCCTTCAGTTTTGCATTTCAGAATTTTTGGTTGTTTCTGTTATGCACATATTCCTGATTCAACAAGATCAAAGTTGGATTCAAAAAGCAAAAAGTGTGTCTTCCTAGGATATAGTGAAGAGTCTAAAGCATACAGGTTATGGGATCCTGAGGCAAGGAAGATTTTTGTCAGCCGAGATGTGGTGTTTGATGAACGACCACACTTAGTAGAAGATAAAGGTAAATCTACTATCTCATCAAACGGAGAAATATCTCACCTTGTGCCTATCAAAAGACAGGTTAAAGTTGAGGAGGAGGAAACATCTGATGGAGAAATTTCCTCAATAAAAAGCCAACCAATTGTAGCTGCACAGCGTAAGCCACTACCGAAGTGGGCACAACAGCTCTTTGATGATCACAATCCACATGTAGATGCACCAGAATCATCATCGGATGGATTACGAAGATCAAAGAGAATAGAGGAGCAAAGAAGAGCCTCAGAACACATTGTTAACATGGCTCTAATGGCAGATATCATGGGTTCGATAAAGGAACCTACCACCATTGAAGAAGCCATTGATGATCCAGATTGGAGAGCGGCAATGCAGTCTGAGTATGATAGTATACTCAAAAATGATACATGGGATCTAGTCGACTTGCCGCCAAAGAAGAAGGTAATAGGTACTAAATGGATTTGGAAAGCTAAGTATAAAGCTGATGGAACATTAGAAAAGTATAAGGCACGATTAGTTGCACAGGGTTTTTCACAGATTGAAGGATTTGATGTTCAAGAAACTTTTGCACCAACAGCACGCATGACAACTATTCGGACGGTACTTGCAGTAGCTGCACAAAAGTCTTGGCCTATTTTCCAGATGGATGTCAAATCTGCATTTTTGAATGGTCACCTCAAGGAGGAGGTATATGTATCTCAACCACCAGGTTTTGAGGTGCCCAATTCAGAAAATAAAGTTTGCAGGTTGAAGAAAGCTTTGTATGGACTTAAGCAAGCTCCACGGGCTTGGTACCAACGAATTGATCATTTTTTCAAAAATATGGGTTTTGAAAGAAGTACTTCTGATGCTAACTTGTATGTAACGAAAAGGGATAGCAAGCTAGTTGTTGTCATTGTATATGTAGATGATTTGATCATTACAGGAGATCATCAGGAACTCATCAATCAAACTCGGATCAGCTTGGGAACTGAGTTTGAAATGACAGACTTAGGTCTACTCCATTTTTGTCTGGGAATTGAAGTATGGCAAAGGAAGGATGGCATTTTCATCTCACAACAAAAATATTCCAAAGAAATTCTCAAGGCATTTGGAATGATGGACTGCAAACCAACTAGCACACCTATGGAGGTAAATCATAAGCTATCTATGGATGATAACATGCCTGATGTAGATGCTAAGAAGTATAGGAAGCTCGTTGGAAGTCTTATTTTTCTGTGCAACACTAGACCAGACATTTGCTATGCTGTTGGAGTGTTAAGCAGGTTTTCCAACAAACCTAAGGAGAGTCACTGGAATGCTGGAATGCGAATTCTAAGGTACATTGCAGGAACCTTGGATTTTGGTATTTTGTATACCACAGGTGATACACTCCAAGGATATTGTGATTCAGATTGGGCTGGAGATTGTGATTCTAGAAAATCAGTTTCTGGATATTGTTTCTCACTTGGTTCAGGAATATTTTCTTGGGTAAGTAGGAAGCAACCAACTCTCGCACTCTCCTCCACTGAAGCAGAGTACAAAGCAGCTTGTTTTGCTTCTTGTGAGGCAGTCTGGTTAAGGAGAATTCTTGCAGATATAGGCTTTCCATCAAATATGCCAATTGTACTCAAGTGTGATAATCAAAGTTGTATGGCTATTGCAAAGAACCCAGTATTTCATGCTCGCACCAAGCACATAGAAGTACAGTACCATTACATTCGTGAGCTAATTGAAGATGAAATTGTGGAGCTAGAATATTGCCCAACAGAGGCAAATTGTGCTGACATATTCACTAAAGCACTTGGAAGAGAGCAGCTCAACAAGCATCTTCAACAGATGGGCATAGGACCGAGACCTACTTGATTTATCATCGGTAAACATTGAGGGGGGGTGTTAGAGTATGATCAATGTCTACCCCTCATGATTGTATGCACATTTTGTAAGGCCCCCTTTATGAGGAGAAGCCAAGCGTGCATTACCCAATTGATGGGAATCCCAACTTGAATGTTGGATGAAGGTCATATTGGACCATGTAAGATATTATAAGGAAAGGGAGTTACCAGGGTCCCCAATTGTGGGGTCCGGGGCAGCGGTGAGCAGCCCCGGCTGGGGGGTCCAAGGGGGCCAGCGGGCCCCCTGGCTGGGGGGTCCCAGGGGGCCAGCGGGCCCCCTGGTGGGGGTCCGGGGGCAGCGCCCCCGGCGCGACGGTAAAGGGAATATTCCATGGAATATTCCCTGTCGGAGTCAGAAATCATTTATATTTGTTAGGTCGGTTCAACCAGTCTAAGCCGTGTATGGCAATTACGCGGGCGGTGGCCGCCCACGCCCTACCGCCCATGTATAGCCGTCCATGGCAGGCCACCCATGATCCTATATATACATGACTTCTGCACTACCTAAGACATTGAGTTGAGCCAGCATACCTCTACCTTGTATCTCCCTATCTAGAGTTGTCTAGATCACCATTTAAGCTCTACCTTGAGAGCGCACGGGTGGACAACGCCATCATCTTTGTACTTGCTGCTAGTAGAAAATTGTTGAGATTCTCCTATATCTGTTATCTTCTCTGCTATTGCTCCTGTGTTATATTGCGTAACTATTGTCTTACAAATATGATTTCGATTCTCTGTATATCATTTGAATTGTGTTGTTTACATTAATTATATACTCACACTTATTGATATGCACATATACACTTATACATGATGAAGATGCACGCTCACACATATACACATATACACATGCTATGGCACACACATATACACACACACATACATGTGCACATATACTTACACATACACATGCATATGAACAAACATTTCTACAACCACATAAAAAAACTTGCATGCATGCATTATTGCATATATATATATATATATATATATATATATATATATATATATATATATATATATATATATATATATATATACACACACATTGACATATACTTAAATACATGTATATGCGCATCCACATGCATGTACATTCATATGCATGCACATGGATGCAAATGGAAATGCATCCACATGCACATGCATGTTTTATACATATACATATGCATATACATACACTTGTATATGTTTATACACATACATATGCATATGCATACACTTGTATATGTTTATACACATACATATGCATACATGTATATATACACACACATATATATGCGCATAAGTACACACACATATACACATACACACACATGCACATACATACATATACATATATACATGCACACACACACAGATACACATATACATGCATATACATGTACACACATATGCAGATGCACATACACATATACACACATATACACTTACACATGCACATGCACATGCACATGCACATACATACATATACACACACATGCACATGCACATGCACATACACATGCACATATACACTTACATATGCACATGCACATACATGCATATACACATATACATATGTACATACATTCATATATACACACATATTACACACATATACATGCACATATATACACACATATTACACATATATGAATGAATTATATAATTAAAGTACTAAAACACATGCTTAATATAAACAATCATAACAATGAATAGAACAAAACTTTGCATTACTTAATACTATACACACAATTCAAAACAAAACTGAAATGAACAAATATAGATATATATATATATATATATATATATATATATATATATATATATATATATATATATATATATATATATATATCAATGCAAATACATATCCAATGTCATAATCAAGAATCCTAATCATCATCATCATGATCATCCTCATTAGCATCATGATCATCCTCATCATCATGATCACCCTATGATGATCCAGATCATCCCTCGTGTTTGTCTCTCGACCTCATCCAAATCTGCCTCTCCATAATACTCTTGTATTACATATAACAAACATAAATAAGTAAAATAATTAAAATATCCATAAAAATAAAATAATTATATAACATTTTATAATACTCACAAAGGCATCCGGATGATTTCGCATATACTCGCTCAAATGTCGATATCCAAAATATGTAGCATACTCGATCTCCTGTTTCATAGGATATCGACCATAATCTTTTCGTTGCATTGAAACAAATAAAAAAGATTAGTTTCTTGTATTTTAACTAAAATAAAAAATGTACTCACAATACCATATATATTTACAAATATAGCTACGAAACCATGATGGCCTATTTGGCGTAGGTGCGATGTGTAAGCCGACACTCTTCTTTGCAGTAGCCTGTTTATTTAAAGAAAAAAGAAATACATAAATTAAATATAAAAAATATTATAAATATAAATTATTAATTTATATGCCTTTTGCTGAGGAAATGACTCCTGAAGACGTAGTTGACTGCAAAAAAACTACCACATCTTAGGTGGTATCTTAGGTCACCTCTTATTTTTTCCCATCATACAATATCTCTTGTTAATTTAATCTCAAATAGAAAAAAAGAATCAAAATACATACACATATATACATACACATATATATACACATATCCACATACATATATACATGCAAACATATACACATAGATATATGCATATATATACACATATACATACATATAATATAAACACACATATACATATCCACATATATACATACACACATACACATGCATGCATATACACTAATTCATACCAAATACATGCATTTATCCTAGAATAATGTGTATTTGTGTATATGTGAATATTTATGTATGTGTAAATGTGTATATGTGAATATGTATGTATGTGTAAATATGTATATGTATGTAAATAATTAGATTATTAATATCAAATATCATTATTTGTAGATTTTGATCAATGATATAGAACTCCACGACCATCTCCTAATCGTGCAAGGACTATATACTATAAGTATATCAAAATTTTAATTTTAAATATATTTGAAAGATACATAACTGATATATTTTTTTTGTTTGTTGTTATAATAAGATTTTGATCAATCAAAGGGAACTCTACCACCTCCTATCCATGCAACGACTTCACATGTCTCCTCCGATAGGAATTATGATGAATTTTACTATCAAGAGCATATTATATGTTGGTGTAACTCTTGCTATGGCATGTATCGAAGACCACGATCGGAATGTATTGAACATGAGGTAGAGTATGGTACTTCTGAGCGTGCACCATCACATGGTCAACGTGACAATGCTTGGGTATATATTTTTTCTATAAATTAATATCATTATTTTATTTAAAAACCATATACAAAATCATATTACTGTTGATATACAGGAATACTTTCTCGATGATGATGATGATAATTTTTCCCATAATGTTAATATACCTCGTACACGTCATGGACTTATTGTTTATCAATTAGAAGCAGAGGTCTCTAGAAATCCTCTATCTACCTCCTCGTTTAGAGACTTAAATAGCTGGAGATTATCCATTGTCAGCTCGTGATCGTTCTCTAGTACAAACATATGATAGAAGAAGATATGGAGGATGGAATAGAGGACCACTTCCTTTAGATGGAGAAGTTTTCAACTTTTGGGGTAATCACTATATGATTGCTCTATCCACTATTACTAATGTTGATCGTGATATCTTTATTGCAGAGGATTTGTATTGCCTCCGAACTCTGAAGTCACTCTTATGTCATTTTGTGGTCCTATATATGGATGGGGAGATTGACATCGACTTGCATGTTATGTTCAAAGCATGAGTACTTATGAAATATGCTTGAATGCAACATCCCTTACTAGTAGAAGGATTTCACATGTAGAAAATGAAAGATTATATATTGATAGAAGACCTTACACGCATGAAAATATAACAGGTTTAATAAATAGTAGTCGAGGGTTACATAATAGTTCAAGGACTAATTGCATATTTGAGGAGCGTGAAAATAGTCATGAATCACTACATGAATAGAGATCTATCAAGATACATAGTTATCAATGCTATTACTACATTACATGCTAGTGATTAATTATTAGTAAATTATGGATGGCATAGACCTCCAAGGGCACCTTTTAGCTAGAGAGAGATTGAAAATTTTCTATCCATATTTAATAACTTATATATTTTATTTTATATGTAAAGTTTACTTTTTATTCATTTATGGAATACTAATGATTTTTATTCATGTGTGTAGATATCAACGTATGATGTTGATGATATTCCTCCACACCATTCACAATTGCCAATAAGACCTTATTTATCAGAAGCTTCTATGAGGAGGATGCAAAAGTGATCCTATGAAATATGCAAGGTTGAAAGATCTATATTCAAAAGAAGACAAAGTAGAAGATTTATGTAACCTTGCACGGCTAACTCTTTTATGAACTTTGCATACAAATATTAAGTATTAGTTAGCTATAGAGGTATTAGATTGTTTGGAAAGTGGGAGAATCAAATCTATTTGGAAGATTTTGAATGATGGAAGAATAATTTTAAACGATGGGTAGAAAGAAAGCGTCCATTCAATGCAAGTTCTTGTTTTTACCTTAGCTAAGGTAATAACAAGAACTTGCATTGAATGGATGCTTTTTGTCTGCCCATCCTTTAAAAGTATACATCTATCTTTCAAAATCTTCCAAATAGATTTAATTCTCCTATTTTTCAAACTATCTAATACCTCCATAGCTTATTGATACTTTGTATTTGTAAACAAATATGTAAGTTTTAGTTAGCAAGGCAGGTAATTAATTGACTATAAAATAAGAGACACCAAACGATTGAGTGGTCTAGATATCTATATGAAAGTCTACATATATAGGCATACACATAATTATACATGAATGCATACACACATATAGATATACACACACACATGTACACACATACACATGTTATGAGAGTAAGGTCAAATCATACATACTTATATGGAATGAAGATATTTTGTCCATCTAGGCTTTAGAATTGTCCACATAACCTTTAGAATCTTCGTGACATATCTTCTTCTCCTATTTGAGTCGACTTAATATCGACACTACTTATGCACCTACTCCTTGGGTACTTACAACAAAAGAGATACAGACTATCAACAATAGGATTCAATTGATCCGGACTCCTATAAGATATGGAGCATCTTTCCAAAACATGTTTACTATGGATGATAAGAGCTTATCTGTGTTAAAGACCCATGACTAACATAACTTTTTGAAACATATTTTGCCTTTGGTTATTGATGGATGCACAACAAAAGGAGTATGAGATGTGATCTATAGTCTTGGATAGCTTATAAGGTAATTATGATACTTTTAAATTTAATATATATGAATATTTGATATATTTTATTTTTGGATTAATATCTTTATAAAATTTTTTATGATATTTATAGGTGGATTACATCAAAAGAGATTGACAAAAACTCGATCCAACAAAAAAAACGTGAATGTAAAGAGCTACTATGTTTGATGGAGACAGAGCTTCCTACTTCATTTTTTGATATTCAGGTTCATTTATGAGTCCATCTTGTAGATGAAATAGAGATTGCAAGTGTCGTCAATACTCGATGGATGTTTTGGATCGAGCGACTTATGGGAATATTAAAAGGTTATGTGCGACAAAGAGCAAAACTAGAAGGATCCATGGCAAAGGGTTGAATGCTTGAAGAGTGAATTTATTATGTTAGTGAGTATCTTGAAAGAGTTCATGAAGAAGCTCCATGTGCATGGACCAATAAGTCTTCTTCAAAAATAACAGATGAGGTATTATCAGGTAAGAGAGTTCTATTTTTATTTATATTTCAAGAAAAAATGATGTTTCTACTTTTGTAGCATATAATAGCAAATGCATGCAAGCATTCCTTAGCGAGTACGAACAAGAACATCAAAACCTCCGAAGTAAAAGGCAAAGAAACAAAATATATAGATGTGATCTTAATAATAATGAGATTACAAATATATCTTCTTTCATGGATTGGCTATATAGTCCTTTGCATCGTGCCAACGTAAATAATGAAGAAATCTCAGATGAGTAGAGAGAGTTGATGATAGATTATGAACGAAAGATAATTTTATTTTAATAATATTTTTATTTTTTCATATATGTATATGAGTTTCTATTTACTAATTTAATTTCTTTTGCAGGCTCGAATGTTCACTAATATGTGGGCTTTTGGATAACATATTAGAATCAAAGCCATTTATTCTTTACATAAAATAGAGGATTCTAGTATTGTTACTTCTTTCAAGCAACTATCACGTGCTAGATCAAACGACACAAACCTTATAGATGGCGAGCTTGGTTATGTGGGAACTGTTGTTGGTATCTACCAAATATCATTTCGTACATTCAAATAGGTAGAAAAAGGTTTATATTTTTTATGATAGACTTAGTTATTTTTTTAAGCACATGGTAATGGTTTTTTGTTTTTATATGTTTTGATAGGTCATTTTGAAGGTTGACTGATTTCGATCCGAGTATAAAGGTAGTAATTCCACATTAAGAAAGGAGTTATCATTACCTTGATTCTTCCAAGGTAATGCGATCTACTAAAGAATCATATGTTTATTCCTAGGCATATTGAACAAGCATTTTTTTATAAAAACCTAGATGCTCACCCTTGGTGGCAAGTCATTCATGTTCAACCTAGAGGTAGGTCATTGTTTGAACAGTTTATTGTTAGAGAGATGGAAAAAAGTCCTCTTGATGATTCAACATTAGATATTGATACATCAACATCTAAAAGAGAAATTAGAATCATTATACGTGATAATGATACTAATCTTTTTGATGAAGAGGATAATACTCTACATATTGATTCTATTGATGATGAAGAAAAATTACCAGAAATCGATATTAATCCATCAATAGATGATGTGACTCATGAGAACACAAATTTAACAAGAGAAATAAATGAAATCAATAAGGATAATGAAGATGAGACTATATTGATGTCTTATCAAAATGATGGCAATAATGAAAGCATATGAGCAGATTAGATAGTTATAAATTCTACTCTAGTTATCGATCAATAATTTGAAGCTTCTGAATGGATATCAGATAATAGATTCTTTATTCAACTTGAATATCGATGAATCCTACTAGAGAGATGAAATCATGTTCTTTTAAGTCAGAACATGAAGCTCGGGGGTATGCCTAATTATTTTATATATAGCTTTATCTTCGAGGAGCAAAATTTTCTCATGTATGTATGCATCTGTTTATATGTGTGCATATGCATGTGTATATATGTGTGTAAATGTGTGTATGTGTGTGTATGTGTGTGTGTATGTGTGTGTGTGTAAGTATGTGTGTCTATGTGTGTATGTGTGTGTATATGCGTGTGTCTATGTGTGTATATACGTGTGTATCTGTATAAATATGTCTATATGCATGTGTATGTGTGTGTTTGTGTAAATGTGTGTGCATGTGTGTATGTGTGTATGTGTGTATGTGTGTGTAAGTTTGTATGTATCTATGTGTGTATGTGTGTGTTTATATATGTGTGTGTGTATCTGTGTGTGTGTAAGTTTGTATGTGTCTATGTATGTATGTGTGTGTCTGTATGTGTGTGTCTATGTGTGCAAGTGTGTGTGTGTGTCTATGTGTGTATGTCTTTGTGTATGCATTTGTAAGTGTGTCTTTGTGTGTGTGTGTGTGTAAGTCTGTGTGTGTGTATATGTGTGTATGTGTCCATGTGTGTGTATATATCGATGTGTGTGTATGTGTCTATGTGTGCGTATGTGTATGCATGTATCTGTGCATATGCATGTGCATTATATATGCATATGTATGCATATATGTATGTGTGTGTATGCATGTAAGTATGTATGTATGCATATGCATATGCATTATGTATGCATATGCATATGCATTATGTATGCATATGTATGCAACATTACAAAACATGTTTAGGGATGAAGCGGGGCTATACTAAGCTGGTACTTATTGATATGAAAACAAAGAAGATGATTTTTAACCTCTTGAAAATCAACATCATCTTTTTGTTCTTTTAGCACTTCAACATTATAGGATGGATTATGGTAATAACTTTTCAATTGCATGATATATTCTCGGTGAAAGTGGTATGCTATAAGGGCGATTGATAGAGGAAGCACATGGATTCATTTTTGGGTGATCGGATTTTTCTTTTCAGGTGATCCAAAAAGTGCATTGTCGGCACATGATAATCTGGTGATTGGATTCTTGATGACCATATCGAACATCCCGATCATTGAATTTAAACGGACATTATAGTAAGGCCACCGAATCTAAGGTGGCTTCATTGAGATAAAATACAAATAAATAAACTAATCCTTTTTGCACAAGTCACACAAAAAGACAAACAAAGATGACTTTTATTAAAATATAGAAACTCAGTCCACTCTATATAGTTCAAAGATAAAAGTACTAAAAAAAATAAGTCCTTAAGTCCTTGATTTCGGATGACCCAAACAAATTGGTGCTCAACGTTAACACTCCCTTGGCTTTACCACTTTCAAGTCACCCAAAAAGATGCAAAATCACCCGAAGTACGGTGAAATTTCTCCATGTGCAAGGGTATGAGTGGTATGAGTGAGAGCATACATCAATAAACTATAAAATCTGACATAGTTGAGAATGGCACTCACGCTCGTGTCCATGATATGTTTTTCATATTTATTTTTCTTCATTACATTTATTTTCATAAATTGAGCTTTCCTCGGAAAATGATTATTGTATTGCTCTCGAACTTAATAATTTTTACTAAAAAGAGATAAGATGAAATATTTTAGGGATTTTATTATATTCCGTTTGTTTTCAAGTTCTAATATCAATCATAAATCATGAATAATTTCAAATCGACTCGAGTTGAGAGATTGGAATATATAATTTTTGTTATGTGTGAGAATTGATCAATCATATGAATGTCGCTGAACCATGAACTTGATACGTAAGGATTATCTAATTACAATCATGATTTTTTGGGCTTCATTTGCTAATAGGTTTAAGTTTTTTCAGATATTAATGTATATCCTATTCCAAATTAGGTAACAAGGAGGGTATACCACACGATCCTCATTTCTTGCTTGATATAGTGTTGCAAGAGTATGCCAAGCATCTTTTGCTATTTTGCAAGAGCCAATATGGGGGATAATGGAATGTTTGATAGAAAAAGCTAACAATGTGTATGCCTTTGCATCTCTATTATCCCAACAAAGTTTCTCACCGATCTTCAAGAAATTGAAGATGATCATCTTGAATACCATCTACATCACCTTCAATCATTGTATTTGTGGGTGTCAAAGGTCCTTTTTAACATCTTTGACAATATTCCACAAGCTTTTTCTATTAATGCATGACATATCATGTATGAAATGGGTAACGAGAACCATCCAACTTATCCTCAACAATCGACATATATAAGCCTAGGGAAAAAATCTTCTAAACGATAAAAAAGTGTCTCCACAATCCTAAGTTTTTTTACACACATCACTACTAAAATAAATGAACAAATCCACCTTGGGAGTGATGTCATATACAAGAATTTAGAACTCATGTACAAGGAAGTGCGGAGCTATAGGTGGGTGCATAAACTTGCTCATCTGAGCAATAGCAAACTGAATAGCAGGTCAAATTATGCATGAGTAGATTAAGCATCTAATATCCTGCTAATAGAGAACAACATCAAATGCATCCCTAGCATCATGAAGACTGAATTTTAAAACTATTTGCATAGGAGTGGAAATAGGTCTACAATATTCAAGGACAAAATGCTACAATAATGTGTCAATATTTTGTTTGAAACAAATCCAAAAGTAGCATGTGAATGAGCCTTAAAGTCAGCAATATGGTTCTCATTAAGACGAGTGAGTAGCACGTCATCAACATACACAAAAATGATCAGAAGTAGACCATCTACATGCTTAACATATAAGGAGTTCTCAGTTGGACTATTCTCAAAAACATGTGGAAACAAGTAGGCATGCATCTTTTCGTAACAAGCACATGGTGCTTGGTTCAAACCATATAATACCTTTTTCAACCTGCATACTTTGTTTTCATATGTTTTTGCACAAAAACAGGGGGTTGAAATACATACACTTCTTCATGTAAGTCACCATTTGGAAATAAAATTTTAAAGTCTAGCTGATGTACATTCCAGCCATGATAAATTGCAAGTGCACAAATGCTATAAATGGCAATTATTCAGCATCTGGGAGCAAAGGTCTCATCAAAACCAATGCCTCTCTCTTGAACATAACCTTTTGCAACAAGCCTAGCATTAGACCTCTCCATTTTCCATTAGGCTTACGTTTCAGCTTGTATACCCATTTAGTGTTAATGGCAATTTTTTTTCTTGGAGGCAAATCACATAAATACTAGATATCATTCTTTATAATAGCATCATATTTTGATTGCATAGAAGCTATATAATTTTCCAAATTTTGTGCTTTATCAAAATAAAGAGACAGATGTGCATCACAGAGGCTAGTGGCAAGCATAGCATAGCACTCTAATGCAAAGGAAGCACTATGAGATCCAAGACGAGTTTAGTATGATAGAGGTGCATCTAATTTTCTATCTCTCATAGTCTACACTAACAATTTAGTCATAGTTTTAGCCTCCTCTATATCAATGCTCTCATCAACAAATGCATCATGTAAATCTACATCGGAAATGGAATGATGTGCATCATCATGTGGAACTTGTAAAGGAAGAGAAATTACCTCATTTAGGCAAGCGCTTGACCATCCACCTATAAAACAAGGCAACAAAGTCTTATACACATCTCTAGAGCTAACTAAAGTTTCCTTGGAACATGCAAGTAATGGTTGAATTACATCTTCCACAAAAACAATATCACACTTAACCAAATACATTTAATATGTGGATGATACAAATGATAGCCTTTGCTTTCAGAAGTATACCCAACAAAACTACATTTCACTGCTTTATCATCCAATTTTATCTGTTGTTGTTAACACACTAATGTATATTCTAGATAACCAACGACATGTAAATGTGCAAAAGATGGTTTGTGAACATGCCAAGCCTCATATGTAGTGATGGATTGCAGTGCTTTGGTAGGACACCTATTAAGTACATATGTTGGACACATAAATAGGATCAAGCCTGAAGCTATGTGCTAAAGCGTGACATTTGACTATACATCTCACCATCTCCATGAGAGACCCACTCTTTGTTTCAACAAGTCCACTTTCTTGAGATGTATCTGACACTGTACACTGATTTTGTATCTCACATTCAGCCAGAAATGCATTAAAATTAGAAGAAATCTATTCCGCCCCTTGATGAGAATGCAAGGTGCCCAATCTACATGTTGATAGATTTTTTGTCATAATCACAAACTGTTTGAAGCACATAAACACTTTGGAATTTTCTTTCAATGGATACACCAATGCATGCCTAAAAAAATCATCAATAACAATCACAAATTAAAGGTAGCTCCCAAAAGAAGATGTTTGCATAGGACCACAAACATAAGTATGAAAAAGCTATAATTTATGAGCACCTCAAGCTAAACCATCTTTTGGGAAAGGGAGATGTTGCAATTTTCCCGAAATATAGCCTTCACAGACATGTTTACAAACTGCCTCAAGTTTAGGCAAAGAGGATGTCATTTTAGATTGTTGTAGGTGTAGCAAACTAGAAAAGTTTAGACGACCAAGGCATGCATGCCAAAGCTTTGCATCTGAGATAGCATAAGAATCTTGAAATGTACATGGTGAATCATTTACAAATTTTTCATGATACAAATTTTGGTGGAAGAAGGCTGATCAACAAACACCAAAATCATTCAAAAGGCATTTGAGCACAAACGGTTAATTATAGCGATGAGGGATTCCATATACTTGACCCCATAACTAGAAATGGCCATAGTAGAGTGGCTCTTGCTCAACTAAGAAATGCATGAGCTACCAAGCATGAAGCAAGAAGCACTTATGGACATACAAGTTTCATTGCACCTAGCCTAATTTGAGTCCCAAAAACCATATAAATCTAGTAGTAATGATCCACCAATGGGATAAAACAATCCAAGTAGTTGAGTATCACTCAAGTAGTGAAGATGTGCTTAACCACCTACCCATGCTTGAAACTTGTGCAATGCATAAACATATTCATATGAGAGACAACAAATTGAATATCATGCATAATTATGCATAAGTAAATCAAGAATCCAACAACTTGCTGATAGGGAATGCATCTCCAACACAATGAAGGCTCAACTATAAACCTATCTCAATGGTAGTGGCAATAGGTTTGCCATCTTGAAGGTGAAAACATTTCACTAATGTGTGAATTTAATTTCCCCAAATAATTCTGCAAATTTCTCAATTCCTACATTTCAAAATAAGCATGCAAGTGAGTTTTAGATTCATCAATATTCTTCTCATTAAGACTAACTAGTAGCATACCATCAACATGTACTAAAATCATCAATAGGAAACATATAAGGTGCTCTCAATTGGAACTCTCAATCCATATGCTATTATGTAAGCATGTATCTTTTCATACCAAGCACATGATGCTTGCTTCAATCCATAGAATGCCTTTTTCAACCTACATTGTAACAAAGACCATCGGGGTTGAAATACATATTCTTCATGTACATCATAATTTAGATATGTATTTTAATTTCCAACCATGTATATTTCAACCATGATACAATGCAAGTGCACAAATGCTATGAACAATGTTCATTGAGCATGTGGGAGCAAGAGCCTCATCAAAGTCAAGTATTCCATCAAGATTATGCTTTAGATTGTATATGCATTTAGTGCCAATGGCCAATTTGCATGGAGTAAAATCACATAAATAACAAGTATCATTCTTCTTAATAGGTTACTATTCTCACTGCATAACAGTGATCCAATTTTTGAATTCCATGCTGCATCAAAAGAACTAGACTCATTCTCATCTCAAAGAATAGAAAAAGCTATTGCATGAAAATCTAATGAAAAAGAAGCATTATGTGGGCCTGAACTAGTAAGATATGAAAAGGTTGCATTAACTTGCTATCTCTCAAAGTATGTACCAACCATTTATAACCAACTTTTACCCCTTCTATGTTAGATATTCATCAATAAGTGTATCATCTAAGTCTGCATTAGAACTAGAAGAATGTCCCATATAATTCAAAACTTGTAAAGGCTAAGAAACGGCCTTACTAGGAGTAGCATTTGAATGTCCACTTGTAAAAAAAGGTAGGAAAGGTCATAAAGATACTTTGGGATGAGTGGTCCCCTTAATACATTAATATAAGGGTTGAATTGAATCTTCCACAAAACCAAGATCATGATTAACAAGAATGCCTTTAGTTTATAGATGATATAGATGATGTAGATGATATAGATGATAGTCTTTGCTTTCAAAATTGTACCCAAAAAAGAAAACTTTTTACTGCCTTATCATCCGATTTTATATGTTCTTGTTCAAGCAATAATGCATATGCCTGGCAACTAAGAAACATGCAGATGAGCATTAGATGTCTTGCAACCAGGACAAGCCTCTTATAGGGTAATAAACATCAATGCTTTGGAGGAACACCTCTTATGTACATATGCTACACACATAACAACCTCAAGCAAGAAGCTATTTGATAAAGCTTGAGTTTTGACCATACATCTTGCCATTTCCATGAGAGACTTTCTCTTCCTCTTAGAAAATCCTTTTATTGATGTGTACATAACATTGTTCATTGACTGTTTATCCGTCCATCATCTAGAAATGCATTAGAAGTAGAGGATATATGAGACCTTATATACATGCTTAGAAGTTATCTCAATTTTGGGTAGAGAAGACACAATTTCAAGCTTTTGCATGCAAAGCAAACTAGAAAAATTCAAATGACCAAAGTTCACATGCCAAATTTTAGCATTTGAAACAACCTAAGAAATGCAAAGTGGACATGCGGAATCAATCACAAATTTTTCATAATCTACAAGATTATATAGCCGATGGAAACCAGTGATAATATCACCATCTATGAGATCATGAAATGTACATCTATCATGAAGAAATCTAACATTCAAACCAATCTTGGGTAGTGGTGAAAATGATAATAGATTTTTCTTGATTCCTAGTATATAGAAAACATCTAACAACGTGAAAGAACTATCAACAACAATAGTGATAATGATCTTTCCAACTCCCACAATATGATAAGAGGCATTTTTGGCACATAACAATATTGTTTGTATGAGTAGACTCAAGTGAAGTGAAGAACCTATGGTGCAAGGTAATATATTTGGTTGCACCACTATCAAACTACCAAATATGCAAGTGTAACATAGAGATAAAATTGTTATAGCAATATGGGTTATAGCTTCAATGAGTAATAAATTCACATTCTTTATTTTGATCATCATTAACATAGTTTGCTTTGTTTTAGGTTTAGAGGCCTCTACAATAACTATTTTAACCCCTTTCTTCTTGGCCTCTTTTGCAATTAGTTTAGGACAACTCTTAATGACATGATTATACACCTTTTAATATTTGCAATTTTTATTTCTTTTTGTCTTCTTTTAATCTCTAACCTCTTTCTTGGATTTTGCTTCACAAGCAAATTTGTACTTACTAGTAGACGAGCTCCATTTAGTTTTCCCTTCTCACTAGTTAAGAAAGCTTAATCTATAACATGTATAAATGACCAATTTTCCCTAGATTGATCTTCATGAAACTAAACATACAATAAATCCTCAAGGATTAAGGTTTTTTTATTGCTTTTCATCATCTATGAAAGATTAGAAGAAAATATCACATAAAAACGTAGAAAAACATTAGGAATAGTCCACACAAGTGAACCATCTAGTAAAATTTTATCACCAAAGACAAGAAACTCCTTCAAATCCTTGATCTCTTTGATAATCTGTCCATTTAATCTCAAATTCACTGATATGATGGTTTTAACTCAATGCCTAGCATCAACCTGTGGCAAGAAGTCGATGCGAGGCATCGAATTTCAGTAGAGAATCGATGCTTGGCATCGACTTTTGGCAAGAACTTGATGCCTGACATTGATTCTCTACGGAAAATTTGATGCCTGGAATCAACTTCTTGTTCACAAGTCGATGCCAAACATCACGTCTCTACTGAAATTCAATGACTGACATTGGCCTCTTGCCAAAGGTGGATGTCATACATCAAGTTTCAGTAGATAATTGATGCTATGCATCGACCTATGGCAAGAAGTCAATGCTAGGCATCAACTTTCAGTAGAGAATCGATGCCAGACATCAACTTCTTGCTAGAAGTCAATGTCGAGGATCAAATCCAACACAGAGTGGAACAAAAGCATTAGGAGATCAAGTGATTGTAGCACCTACCTAGTAATGAAAAGGTATAAAGTATTCTAACAATGCTTTGTATGATGAGGTGATTGGATACTCTGCTTGGACTTCAATCCAAGAGAAGCATCCCAACCTCTTCATCATTACCTCCTAAATCTTCATATATACTTTGTGATTGCATTCCCAAATGTGGATAAAATTAGCGAGTTCAGTAATGAGAAACACAAAGCAAAGTAGATTTTAGAAACTGTTACTAATTGAGATCAGTTAACATCTCTTCAAGACTTAAATCCTTGGAAACCACTCTTGATAATGTTTATATTATCAAGGTATCATCTGTGCATTTTTATGGTAAGATAAGGAAAGATCATAGGGCACATCGTATCTAGGAACGGAATATCTTCCGATGAAGACAAGATCAAAGTAATTCTAGAACTTCCAAGACCAAAAAATGCAACAAAAGTGCAAGCATTTACGGGTCATTGTGGGTACTATCGCTGATTTATCCACATGTACGCTATAATTTCCAAACCTTTGTATGGATTGTTGACTCAATTCACATGGACAGACGAATGCGAGAAGGCATTCAATGAGTTAAAAAAAGAGACTTAGCACGACTCCAATTTTGAAAACACCCAATTGGAAAAAGCCTTTTCATGTTCATGTGGATGCTTCCAATTACGCAATAGGATGCATCTTAGCTCAATCGGCAGATGAAGGAAAATTGGACCATCCAATTGCCTATGCAAGTAGACAATTGAATCAAGCCGAAAGAAACTATACAACTAGGGAGCGAGAAGGATTAGGGATGGTGTACGCAGTTATGAAATTCAGACACTACTTGTTAGCCAATAAGTTCAAGTTCTTCATAGATCATCAAGCTTTATTGTACTTAGTCAATAAGCCTTGTAGCACGGGAAGATTGGTGAGATGGTTTTTGTTATTAATGGAGTTGGATTTTGAAGTAATTGTGAAAAAAGGAAATACCCATGTGAGAGCCGATCATCTCAAGCCAATGATCAAGGGGAAAGCTCTAATAAAATGTTGTGCATAGTATTGACAAAGATAGTCAATAGTGGAAGGTCAGATTGGGAGAAACAATTGCATCATGCAATTTGGGCCTTCCACATGGCTTACAAGATAGCCATTGGAACTACACCATTAACCCTAGTGTATGGACAGAATGTAGTCTTGCCAATTGATTTTCTAGTGCCCACTTTGAGAGTAGCACAACATCATGAATGGATGGGGCATGAATTGTCCAAGCAACTAGACCAAACTGAGAAACTACACGAGACTAGAATACAAGCTGTTGTGCAAATTTATGCAGCAAAAAGAAGACAGAAAGCATATTATGATGCGCACATCAAAGATAAAGGACTAAAAGAAGGATATTTAGTTCTGGTATACTTTGAAACAACATGCCAAGAAGCTACAAAAGCATGGCTATGTACCTCTAATCATCAATAGGATTTAAATGAGTGGAGCGGTCAACCTAGCTACTCTAGATGGAGATGTTCTTCCTAATTACATAAGTGGTTGTCAAGTAAAACGTTACATGGAGCCATTGACATACCAAATGTTAGCATGACTTGTAGGTGCACAAAATAGAAAAAGAGAGGAAGAGAGGATTAGAGAGGAGGCAAGGCAAGAAGCCCTAGAGCGTATCAAGAAATGGAAAGAATGGATAAGGCAAAGGGATGAATGGTATCTACAAGGAGAAGAGCCCATTCCCATGGCCAACTATAAAGTTCATAAGTCCAACACGAACAATATCAACATATCCCAACCATACTTAAAGCTAGGGATTGGAACGATAGAGTACCAGTTAATAGATGCCTTGATAAACTCAGGTGCAACACTCAGTTGCATACAAAGGACAATCATCATGCATCTTCAAACAACCATGACACCTACTAAAGCACACATGATAGGCTTTGGAGGTCAAATCATAAAATGTATTGGAGAAGCTTCAGTATCCCTCCACCTAGGAAATTCCACTATGGAACAATGAGTCTTGGTGTGTAAAGACAAGGATTTGATGGAGAACCTAATCCTAGGACAAGACTGGATCATCGAAAATGAAGTGAGCATTCATCTAGCTCAAGGGTACATCTCAATTGAAATAGGACACAAAGAAATATTTAGCCTATTAGAAGAAAGACCCTCTCATAGGCACGACATCATCAAGCGTGAGAAACAAATCCTGCAAGAGGAAGTAGCAAACGACTCCATCAGAAACCTACTAGAAGAATGTACAAAGAAAGAAATGACTACCAACACCAATGCATCAGTCGTTGAGGTGAATTCATCCCACATGAATGGAGAATCCAAGACGGACGGTGAAGATAATGCTACTAGAGTCACCTACAACAAGGGAAGATCATCAACGTGGAAGCCCACTTTTTTATTATTGCAACCAGAAAGTGCTAATCTAGAATGGGTTTGCAAGGATCAAGTGATGGAATCAGAGAAGTCAACACCAATACTAGTCATTCATCCTAGGGAGACAAGGAATAACAAAGGATCCCCTTCATTACAATCGGGACCGAAGAGACTTCTAAGAGTATGGCTTCCAAAGTCATTAGTAGAAGCTCAAAGAACATGGCAACACATATGGATTCCTAAGAAGGTCAGATAGATGGTAAATCAAGAGATAGACAAGCAAGAAGAAACATTATATCGACAAAACAGGACCATAAAGCCAAACAAGACTAACCAAAGGTACTAGAGGAACACGACATCAACTACTCAGATCACAAAAAAGAAAGAGGAAAAACTGAGAGCACAACAAAACAAAGAGAAGACAAAGCCTCACCCTTCACCTACAAAATGGATATGGAGATCCAAGAGGCAGCAAGGACTGGAACAATAGAACCAAAAGGATTCCGTTTGCACACATGAAGCATCGAATACACCTAAATTATGCATGACAGGGCCACATTACGAGGCCATGCATTCGACACATGTTGGATGTGATGGCTGGATACAATCAAAAGATCAAGTTGGTGCTGCTAGACCTGCTTCACACCTGCCCTCTTTTCTCTTCAGATATAGTTTGGAGACTCCTTGAGCTTCCAAATGACACCAAGAAACTATATATGTACTTTACAAAGTGACTGAGTACTGATCAAATCAAAACAGATAAGTTTGAACCTTCATAAGTCCAAAAAACTTGCTATTCCTGTAATGACACCTGCTCAGACCTAAGCTCAGTGTGTCCAGCACACTTACAATTGGTCTAATTCCTTCTGGGAGTATTAAATTAACTTAACAAGCTACCATTAGCAAGTTAAATCACTCCAAATGACAAACTATACACTGAGCATAATGTTTAGCAAAATCAGAGACACCCCCGACTTTTTAGGAATCACACAGAAATATACCAGTGATCATTTCAACAGCTATTTCTCCCAATTGGCTGAATAGATTGACTTGAAACTTTGTAGTGTTGTAGAATGCTTTGAGCTGGTTCCAATGAGCCCTTGATCATCAAATTTGGTTCAGTAGATCTTGAGATATGCTCTGTTGAAGTTGACAGACTTGGAGGTAATCACTCAGAGAAAACACAGAGTAAATAACTATGAGTATATGTATTGATACTATCAAGTGTACATTCCCATTGGCAAGAGATGTAATGCACAATGGTACTCTGAGGTGTAGGCTAATGATTAGCTCTCACACACTCACTGAATTTCTTGGATTAGCCTCGGGAAGAGTGTAACTAAACCCGCGACTTTTACATTGGTTTTTATAGAAGGTTTTTGAATGAATTTGAATTTGAATTCAAATTAAAGCTCCCTTGATTCTCTCCACTAGACTTAGGGAGATATTCCCTCAACTAGATCATCTAACTTTTCCACGACTCTAGTCTAGTAGGTATGATTACAATGTTGATAAAGTCACATGGACTTTTACATGAGAAAAAAGTAAAACTCAATAAGACTAGGTTCATATGATTATTGACTCTTGTGAATGTATCATCCAAGGGTCCAATCTTTTATTCTTTCCAAGGGTTCAATAGTCCAAGCTTTATGTTGGGTCTTCAAAGGCACACAACAAAGCCAAGTGTTAAGGCTTGCTTGCACCAACAACACATGATGTGTGTAACAAAACTAGTGGTGCACAATTCCCACTTGGGAATAGATCATAGATTCTACTTCCATAGGAATGGACCTACTATGTAAATAAATAAATGCTTTGGCTACACTAATTCTTGTTTTCTTTCAAGAATAAAATAGAAAAGTATGTGGCAAGAGATCTTACCTATGTAAGCAAGGGGAAATGGAGTGACAAAATGAAGGATATGTCACTACAATACACATCACTAAAGGCATGCCTTCTATAGGAAGCTAGTGCTCTTTTCATTACGAGTGCAAATGGCTTCTGAGGACTCTGAAGCGACCATTCAAGAGGAGGTGCTATAATTTCCTCTACAGAGCATGACTAAGGCAAAAGGTCACTGGTTTAGGGAAGATGAACCGACAGGGAACTATTTGTTCTTAGTGACAATTAAAGTAATGGACACTGACCATCAGTTCCTAATAATGTCCCAAGTTTTCAAAGTAGTGCATGAACTTCCATCGACGGTGGACATCATGAAGAAAGCTGGTATCCACAAATACTTTGAACTCCCTATATACAAATTGGACTTCCAGCATTGTACACAAGTCATGAACACCTTGTAGCCGGCGTTGCATGATCCATTGGTACTTGAAGCAAGAGTCCTAGATGCAGCAGGAGAGTGGGTCATCATACAATTCACCCACGACTTTATTAAAGAAGCTTTCGAATGGGAAAAGGATGGGAATACCATTTTGAAAGAGGAAAGTGGAGGAGCGAAGACCAGAACATTCACAGATATTAATGGCATTGACATAGAAGAGGAAGTCAGACTCATTCATCAACACTTTTGCTTTCCCAACAGGCACAAATATATTGCCCCACAAAAGATTATAGTGCAAATGATGTCCCATGCAATCAAACAAATCGGGAATCAAGTTAGTATGACTCCATACATTCAAGAATGGCTCTTCGAGGCCAAGAAACAGTGGAATCATAAGAAGTTCCTAAATGGAAGTATTACCTTAACAATACTGACCTATCATGCTTTGGGCATTAGAGAACATTTGAGAGAGATGTCGTCATCAGAAGAAATGGCTAAGTATGCGAAGATTGCTACAGTTCCAAGGAAGAAGAAAGGAGTCAAGATCATAGAAGAAGCTGAAACGAGATTCAAACCAAGAATGAGAGGTACCAAAAGGCTACGGGAAATGATGCAGGCAGAAGCCAAAGCTCGAGCTACAAAGAAAACACACATACTTCCAAGGACTAGGCTTGAAGAAAATCCACCCATTACGGAGGAAGAATTAACAAAAGCAATGGAAACTACTCACTAGTATATAGAAGGACAGGTAAACCTCTCGATGCAAGGGCATCACTACCAACAAGCCCATCAAGACTCTAAACAAAGAAAGAGGTTGACCAAGGTTCATAGATACAAAGAATTGGGATTGATGAATTCTAGTTCATCATCAAACACACAAGAAGAACAAGAAACATCTTTATTGAATGTGGATATTAGAAGTGATTCAAGAGATGATGGTCAATGGGAAGAATTAAATCAAATGAACGATGACTTTGACGTGGAAGGCATGAAGGTTGATCAGATGCCTGTTGACAATATCAAGGACACGACAAGGAAGGAAGCATCTCAAGAAGGAGTCCATGTTATCAAATTTAATGAGGCATCCAATATCTAGATCAAAGAGACTCTTCTAGCGGGAGAGGTATTGTTAAAGAATCCCAAGGAAGAAAAGATAGACAACACAATTGAAGAATCAGAACCCTTTACACCAATAAGGGTTGTGGCAAAACCCTATCCGATGGATGTCACATTTCAAGGGAGTGCCACCAAATCAATCAATAAGGAAGAAGAAAGAAGAGACCATGAAGTACAAATTCAAATAATATACAAACGGCCATGCATACTCAATAGCTAATGCTTGAGGCTGATGTTGACTACAACAAAGCAATACGGGAGAAGAATCAATTCCAAGAAATAGGTGAGAATCTATCTGCCAAATTGATTCAAACACAAAAGATAATATTAGAGAAAGAGGCAAAAGCCAAAGGGGCCAAGAATCAATGTGCCACACTAGAAATGGAAAATCAGAAGCTGCAAGAACAACTGAAAGGATTACAAAGAAAATATGAGGCTAGCAAAGTAGATAAGGCACGAATGAATACTAGAAGCAAGATCCTTGAATATCAAATCAAGGTATACATGGATGAAGCAGATAACCTATGGAACATGAACAAGGAGCTGATGACAACCCTTTTGTGCAACCAACCAATAGCAGCTACTGAAGTAACAGAGAACAATAGAAAAGCATTGGAGGAACAGATAGCAGAGTATGAAGATCAACTGAAGAAAGAGCAAGCTATCATAGCAGAATGGGAGATAAGATATATGGATGATACCCTAGAACTTAGAAAGAAATGGAAGATGGCAAAAAATTAGTACTTTGAACAATGCAATGGAGATGTGAATCAACTCGCTGCCATAGGAGAGGAGCTCCTCAAGAACAAGGAAACGATTATGAGAGCTATTGAAGAAATCAAAACAAAGGATGAATTAATCGCAACATTGAAAGTTCAATTAGCATGGTAGGTACCTAAGGAAGGAGAGGAGCTCCTCAAGAACAAGGAAATGATTATGAGAGCTACTGAAGAAATCAAAACAAAGGATGAATTAATCGCAACATTGAAAGTTCAATTAGCATGGCAGGTACCTAAGGGGACACCAGTAGTTTCACACTCCATAGTGGCTACTGAGGAGACTGAGGTACGTCCTCTTTTTCCCCCCTACATCATTCACTGATAAGGGAGGAAACAGAGACCAACACTGAAAGACATACTTAGGCTGTTGTAGAACTAAGCCAACATGAGTGGGCACTACTAGTGTCCCAAGTTATTGAAGATTCTGAAGAACAAGTAATCAAAGTCATGAAAGAAGCAAAGATTGAAAGAAGAAATCCAGAATAGGTAATGAAGCCTTTCAATGTACCATATGGATTACTCAAAGAACAAACACCGCAGTACAAGAGCCAGATAGCAACCTCTAGTTCAGCATGCAAACATTTATCTACACACAAGAGGAATTTAACAAAGAGGATCCTATCTAGAGGAGGAAATTTTTGGAGAAGAATCCTACACTACGAGTACACTGGGAATCGGCCCCATATATACTTCAAATCAATCTATCTTTTTGCCTAGTACCCAAAAGACGCTCTTGGATGCAATTTTGGGAAGGACAGTGCCAGGGAAGCATAACTAATCAATGGCTCAACTATCCATTATTTCCAACTCCACCTCGTAATTATCTACCAACCGAAGAGGACATGGTTAAAACCATAGAATTTTGGATTGTGAGATATGCAATTGTACCACACTTAGCAATCAAAATGACTAACAAATTTTTGAGTATGTTACTAACATTAATAAAGGTATTTCAGCATGCACAATATACATTTTTGAACTTCATCGGCATTAACTAGGGATCAGATGCCCTTGTTTTTTATTTATCAACCATACCTAGCCGCTTAACACTAATGGCCATATACTCAAGACTCATATTTTTGCCAAGTACTTACATGCAAACATTTGAAGAGGCATTTTTTACAGGGTTTTTTGAAATGGATTCAGAGATTTTCGCAAAAATATCTTCGAACCATAATGCAAGACTGGTGGCCTACGAATTAAGTTTCTTTGCAGATCATAGAAAGGCACCTGATTATGGGGTAAAGTCGAGCCAATGGAAAGAATTGATGCTATGTCAAGCCAATTTGCTTAATTAACGAGAGCAGAAAGTCATACAAACATACTCACATCGCCACAAAAAGCCTGTCGGGGATGACAGAGTTTAAGAGGAGCGACGTGTAGAAGGGGAATCGAGTAAAAAAAGAAGAAGAAGAAGATCAAAGAATAAAACTGCTCACTAAAAAACAAAAGCTCATAAAGAAAAGAACAACCATCTGCCCAAAGCCCCACAGGGGCACACAACAGGCGACAACACCAAAGAACCAGGTCCTGAGGATTGGAAATAAAGAAAGATAACATCAAGGATATTTCATGGGAGGTTGCACATAGCTTCCTCATCCATCAGGTGCAGGCCGTGAAGCGAAACAAGCAGGGAAGGGAGATAGTATACAAAGAATTCTTCGTCAGATAAGATAACCAATTATCTGAGAATTCTAGATGCTTCTCCCTCCACTGGATGTGTGCAATGGAAAGAAAGACATCAGGTACCAGAGGATGACAAAGAAGATTTAAGAATAGGACCTTTAAAACGTAACACTCACTTAGAAGGGGGCAAAAGCCTATTGAGTAAGGTGTGCGATTGAAGAAGGCTAAAAAGTTGAAGAGTGTGACTAAGGATATCACATTCTTAGCCATTGATGGCGTGCGTGGTATCCGAATTTAATACAATAGCCCAGATTTATGAACGTATGGAATACCAAGGGGATTATAGAAGCAAAAGACTAATATCCGACAAAGTAACAAATTATCTGACAAACTTATCGCTTCTTCGACCACTGGGTGCGTGTATTTAGGAGCCATAGAAAAGTTGCCTGTCAAGGGACCACAAAGACAAAGAGGGGGAGAGTGTTGCAGAGAAAAGAGGCCCAAAAGAGGAGCCCCTAAATTTTCAAATTAATGGGTATAAATTTCTTCTTCAAAATTTTAGAAAATTCCCTCGAAGCTATGTAATTGCACTAGAGGACTCCTCTAGATGCATAAGCCCAAATCATTGTAATATAGTTCTTGTAAAATAGTAGGAAATTAGAGATAAGCCAATAAAGTGCTAGTCACTTGTGTGAAAGGACCATTTTTAGGGCACATGTATATAAGTCACTTTGTGAATCTTTGTAAAGACTTTTTGCCATTGTGAAGAAGGAGGACTAAAATTTCGAATTTTCTTCTTTCTTGCTGATTTTCATCTTCTTTATGATCTTTTGTGTGTGTGTGAAACTTGGAATGAGTGTGTAGGACTATTGTCTATCCCTTCCCATCACTTTTGAATGACTATAGTGTGTGTGTGTGAACCAATACGAGTTGTGGAGTGAGTATAAATGTTTTCCTCCATTCACTATTTTGGCCATAATTTGAAGAGCAGTTGTCAGATTCAAGTGACTAGTAGATGTGTTTCATTGAGAGCTTTGAAATGAACCCACTATTGGCTATATTTGGAGTTCAGAGCTAGGAGAAACATTTGAATTTGTATTTACTATTGTAACTAGTATCATGATAGATATTTCCAGAGATTGAGTGAGTTGGAGAGGTAGGTTAGTCCTTTCTCATGCATTATGGCTGAACCACTTCACTTTCCATCACGTGTGCACACGTCCTCATACACTTGGTTCATGTGGTTCTTTGGATTGATAATTAAGCATGTGTCAATCCACCACTATATGCACTTGTGGGGCAAATGAGATTTAGGCTCTTTGACACAAGTCCCTAAGACCTCGTGACTTAGGTACACAGTCATGTCCGAAAGTGGTCGATCTTTACTAACAAACTCAATTTTCCTTGATCCCTTCTTCCTTATTGAATCATCATCACTAGGTTTTATATTGCTATGTCCACAAGATGAAATCGCAATCGGGTTGCTTGCCCTCTCATAGGATAATGAAGCCATGCTTTTCTTTCCTTTCATGGGGTGACCCATGCTCCTATCACAAGGTTGTTCTTTTGTGCTCAGAATCACCTTAAGCTTCTTTACAGTCTTTTTCACTCTTCCCTTATTGTCCCTGAAATCTGCAGAAATGTTGGTTCTCTCTCTGTGAATGTCCTCGATCAGGTGGAGGTCCATTCTAGGCATTGACTTTAAGGTACAAGTGGATGCTTGGCACCAACTTTGTGCTGCAAGTCGATGCTTGGCATCGACCTTGTGGTCCAAGTCGATGCAATGCATTGACTTTGAGTGCAAGTCAATGCCAAGCATCGACTTTAAGGGTTCATCTCAAAGTCAATGATTTGCATCGACTTGCACTCAAAGTCAATGCCTCACATTGACTTACACCACAAAGCCGATGTGAGGCATCGACTTTGCACCACAAAGTCAATGCCAAGCATCGACTTGCAGCACAAAGTCAATGCCAAGCATCGACTTGCAACTTAACATCGATGCTTGGCATCGAGCTACACCTCAAAGTCTATGCCAAGCATTGACCTTCACTATAAAGTCGATGCCTAGCATTGACTTGCCGCTCAAAGTTGATGCCTAGCATCGACTTCCAACTGGCTAGATAGCTCATGCATATCAATGGCAAGTCGGTGCTAGGCATCGACTTGCACCTCTAGGTCAATGCCTCGCATCAACTTGCATGTTGAAAAAAAGGAATTTGCATGTACATAAAAATTAAGAGCTTGAAAAACATAGGAATTCTCTACGATAATAAAAGAGAATCTTTTCGAAATCTTTTTTGAAGCAAGTTTTTTGGGTGCCTCTGAGTATTATTGGCAACACTCTTTTTCTCCATTTGCTTGTCTCTACTTGTTTTCTAGGCTTTGTGCTCTTTTGCTCTCAGTGCTCTATCGCTCTCTCTCAGCTCACGGATTTTAGAAATGAGATTGATCTCCTCCTCCACTATTTATGGGCACTTGCATGGCTTGAACTAGCAACTGACTAGATCTAACAATCAGACTACGCCCTAACTAGATTAGCAAATTGGACTGTGTAGTTCAAACAAGAACCACTAGTATTCCAATTTAGGGTTTGAGGTTATTCCAATTTAGGAAGCTATAGGTATGCCAATTTAGGGTCTAATAAAAGAGGTTAGTCCAAATTATGTTTTTTCGTCTCTTTTTCCTTTGAAATTTTGCACATGTTCCCACTGTCGTTCAAGGATGATGAAGCTATGCTTGGTTATGAATAAGGTTAACATATCAACAAGAGAATCTAGATACTATTTGGAATATTGTAATTGTTGGAAGGAACAAAAGAACTATAGCGTATGACTTTTGACAAGAAAAAAGTGAAAAAGTGATGTAGAGCTGCAATATATGTCACAAGTTGTTGAAATTGATCACAAATATAACTAAGAAAGAGTTTTAAATCGACAATTGGCCATGATAAATAACGAATAATCCACAATTGGCTATGATAAATAATCAATAATCCACAAATTGAGTAAGAAAGAGTTTCAAATCCACCATTGGAATATCAATAAACCAACAGCTAAATGAATATTAATAATCCCACAATTAAATTTATATGAACCTAGATGAAAAATATCACAAAATATTTTTTTTGTGCATAATAAAACACTTCAAATGTTATTTTGTTACCAACTCAAACATCTTGAGTAAATAGTAGGCCATTTCGAAGGATTTCTTTCTAATTCATCATTGTTAGCAAGAAAGCATGGTGTAAAAAAATTATGAGGAAATACATTAAATAGTATATGCAAGAACATTTGAGGCCCACAAGAAATAAAGGCCCAAAAGAAATAAAAAAGCTAGTTGTGTCTCTCGAGGAATTTAATTTATCACTTTGTCATCAAATATTTTCTTTGTGTTTACCAATTTTAAGATAGTCAACAGAGTTGGATAGGGGAGGAATGGGCTCTCTTTTCTCCACATTCTTGTTTCCCTTCTTCTTTTAGGAGGTTAACAAAGTGGATAAGGTAAAGAGATGGTTCCTTTTTATTCCAATGTATAATATCACAAAAGTTTATAGTATCTTCATAATTAAACATACCATACTTTATTATGTATTTGGAAACTTTATTATGTATCTCAAAACTTTGTCAAGTCAAACGTGGTCAAAATAAATCACATAATTAATGATGTCTGATCAGATTGTACTTTTTCTTAATCTTCATATCTACCCATAATTATTTGCGCAATCTATCTTCATATCTAATTGATGTGACACTTTCACTTGATGTTACACTTCCACCATTTAAAAAGGTATCCTATCTTCATTTCTCTTTGAATTTTTGAATTCGTTGTTTCTAATTGATCCTTTCCTCACGAGTGATGTCCATGGCTTAGAATGTGTTGATTCTATGTTTTTGGTTGAGTCATTTAAGTTAGATCTCAATGCAATGTTGCTCAACTAAATGCACCTCTTGATTTTTATGAGGAAGGAGATAAGGAAAAGAGCTCTCTCTCTCTCTCTCACACACACACACACTCACAATCAAAGAGAAGCACACACACAAATTGAGGCAAGGAAGAAAAATGATCTTCTTCTTCTTCTTCTTCTATTACATAAAAGGGATGTACAAGAATGACCTATAACAAGAATGCAACAAGTGCAATATACAAAGAATACTACATAAGGAAAACCCTTATGTCCGTGGATGAATGAGCTAGGAAGAAATAAATGTGCCATCACTCTTGGTAGATAAATCTAATGAAGCTCATTGAAGTATCCCTCACATATACCAATGTGACCACTATACATGTCTGAGAAATGAAAAAATGATACGTGTCATACGTGTCATCCTGGATCATCACATGTTGAGCTTGATATCTCAACGGTCCCCCTCAAGCTCAATGTCATATCCTATAATCCAAGCATCTCCCGAAACGTTTTCAACTTCTCAGCTCCAAGTGCTTTAGTAAAAATATCAGCAACCTTCTCATCTGTCCTCACATAAACAAGATCAATATCACTTCCTAATACCTTCTCTCGGATGAAGTGATAATGTACCTCAACATGCTTTATTCTAGCATGAAAAACAAGATTCTGTGCTAACTATATGCTACTAAGATTATCACAATATATGGTAATAGGCTCTTGCACTTCCACACCTAAATTTTTCCCATACTCAACAAAGCAACAATGGGTTGCTTCTTGCTGCTCCACGTAATAGTTGTACATCCAAGTGAGAATAGAAATCCACTAGTAGATCTTCTATATGGAATGCTACCAGCCCAATCTGCATCAGTGTATCCCTGAACTTGCAATTCTACACCAACTTCATAAAACAATGCATAATCCAAAGTAGAACTCACATAACATAGAGTGCACCTCAGAGCATCTAAATGCGGCTTCATGGGAATCTGCATAAATTGACTTTCAAGTCCAATAGTGTAGCTTAGATTTGGACTTGTAATCATTAGGGGAAAAAGTGAGCCTTGCATGGGCCTTGTAAGGATCCCTAATTTTTAGGGATTAAAAAGCTTAATCTATGGGTTTTAGCAAGCACACAAAACCACCATGGTATTGTGGAATAAAATAATAGGATAAAAGTTTTCAAATTTGAGCTCTCAGTCGTGAAGATTCATGGCTATTGGATCCTTCTAATCGATGGCTTAATTTAAATGCCATGTGAGAGTAGAGAGAGAAGGTGTCAGACTCCATGGGAGTGGGGACAAGACTTGTGCACATCTCTGCAAAAACAATGGCCGTCGGATCATCCCAAATTGAATGGATGCGTGCGAATGGGGATGAGCCTCTTTTTCGGATGCAGTTTGGCCGTTAGATATGAGTCACATCTAGTGGCTACAATTTGATGGAACCTTTTTGATGTTTGGGGTGAATCCAAGCCATCAGATCCTTCCTAGATCTAATGGCTACGAACTGAGGTGCTGAAATTTCAAGGAATTCAAATTGGACCATTCGATTGAAGCCAAAATCCAATGGTTCTCTCCAAAAGGCCCCTCTTGTAATGATTGCATGGATCTCAGCCATTCAATCTCAAACTAATCCAAGGGTGCAAATTGATCCGCACTTTGACTTTTTAAATTCAATCGTGGCCCTTAGATCTTCTATGAATCGAATGGCTCTAAATGAGTTTCGAGTTTCTCAAAACCATCATGAAAGGAAAACCACCAATTCTAGATGGTTTCTAGCTCTTTGACCACACAAAAACAAGGGACGCCTATGCGTAGTCTATGTGATTAAGGGACTAGACTATGGCCACCTTCCTCTTCTCATTGGTCCATGGCCAATCACTCCTTAATCTAAAAGGCCCATGCAAAGTTCATTTTTTCCCCTAATGTTGTGAGATATATCAAGCTTCCCACAATTTTCCTATACATAGCATTTTCCAATGCTTCACTTGATGTAGTATCCAACTTCAAATTCTGATCTAATGGCATAGAAATCAGCTTACAATCAGCCATACCATACTTTTGCAGCATATTCAAGGCATATTGCCTTTGTGACATCCATATACCTGTCTTTGTATGTATAAACTCAATGCCCAAGAAATAACATAGCACACCAAGATCTTTCATGTCAAATTCTTGCATAAGAAGTTGCTTTACCTCTTTGATGTTTTCTTCAGTATCACCACCTACAATCAAGTCATCTAACATAAATAGCCACAATCGTGATGCCATCATCACCCTTCCTTGCATATAGTGAATGATCTATATCACACATAAAAAATCCAACAAAGTAATTAGCAATCCTTGCATGCCATGCATGAGGCGCTTGCTTAAGCCCATACAAAGACTTTTGCAACCTGCAAACATATTCTAGGTGCTTTGAACCTTCATATCTTGGTGGCTAGTCCATGTATACTTTGTCTTGTAACTCACCATGTAGAAAAGCATTCTTCACATTCATCTGATGCAAAGTCCATCCTTTTGTTGTAGCTAATGCAACAAGTGTTCTGAGGGTAGATATTTTAGCTACAAGGCTGAATGTTTCCTAATAATCAAAGCCATATATCCATGCATATCCTTTTGCTACCAATCGTGCTTTATACCTACTTATGCTACCATTAGCATTGTGCTTTACCTTGTAAACCCACTTGCAGCCTATGGGTTTCTTTCCTTGCAGCAATGGAACCAGCTTCCATGTATCATTTTCCATAAAGTGCAACCATCTCCTCATCCATAGCTTTTTCCCAATCTGCATTTCCAATTGCATCTTCAAAACAAGAAGGTTCAACATCTTGTATTACCTTTTTCATGTAGGCACAATGATAAGCCATGTAACTATCATATGTCAATCGCTGCACTGAGTTCTGCATCCTCCCAAATCTTGTTGGTCTTGGGTCAGTTATCCTTGTATCATCTACATGTGTTTTTTTTACTCCTGGAGTCTTCATAGAGGGCAATCTAAGTTCCTCATTAAGACTCTTTTCGGAACCACTTGAATCTCCATCAACGTCTTCAAAACTTGCACATGTTTTACTACCAAAAATAGCTTTTCTTTACCTTTCTTGGATGTATTTGATGAATTTGCTTGACTGAAATTTCTACGCAATCTTCCAATCCATGGATTTGAGTTGGAACTATTGCTCGGTGATGCATCTCGTCCACTCAAAACTTGAGATTCTACACTTGATTTTTCAGCATTTTCTTTGTCATTTGGTTCAAGATTTAGTCCTTCTTTGACATCTATATAGAAGCTTGAAATTTCATCAAATACCACATCTCTGCTTACCTTCACCTATCGTGTGAGTGGGTTATAACATTTATACCCCTTTTGATCAAGGGAATAACCAATGAAGATACATTTTTTTGCTTTGGATCAAGCTTTGTCCTCAATGCATCTAGAACATGTACATATGCAATACAGTCAAATAATTTCATATGTGATAAGTTTGGCTTTTTACTTGTAAACTTCTCTTTAGTTGTAACTTGATGTACAATAGCAATTGGAGTTCTCTTCATGATGTATATAGCAGTATGCACAACTTTGCCTAATGACAATGAGTCATATTCTTCTCAACCATCAAAGATCTTCCTATTTCTGCAACATGTCTATTTTTATGTTCAACAACGCAATTCTGTTGTGGTGTGTACCTGCATGAAAACCGACATTGAATTCCAAGATTTTTAAGAAATTTTCTGAACTCATTTGACATGTATTCACCTCCTCCATCATATCTTAATATCTGAATATACTTTCATGTGTGCTTTTCCACCATAACCTTGAAATCCTAGAAGTGAGTGAATACCTTACTCTTCTCTTTCATGATATATACCCATACTTTTAGTGTACGGTCATCAATGAAAGTAACATAAAACCTACAACCACTGCCATAGATGTGGTCTTTGTAGGACCTCAAACATCTGTATGTACTATTTCTAGTACATTCTGACTAACATGCTTGTCATGCAAAAGTGATGCTCCTGGTTGTTTACCAAATTCACATGTTGCACATACCTTTTGCATTTTTGCAACTTTGAAATTTGATAGTCTGTTGACAATTTCCATGGACTGCATCAATTTTAGCCTTTGCAAATTTGCATGTCCAATTTGTTTATGCTAGATCTCTATATTAGTAATAACTCCTGCATCTTTTGCAAACATGGCTGCATTCATTTTAGGAATGTTCACATTTAAGGTGAATATCCTACCCACTTTGTTTCCTTTGGCAATCAGTCTTCCATCCTATTTGTACTCTTGTACATATAGCCCATCAACACATCAGCAAGATGTTTTACCTTTCCATCCTCCATAGAGAGTGCTATGTTTCTTGTATGCTCGATAGGGTGTGATGTGTCCTCACCTATTTCAACATATCAAGGATCTGGCAATTTTTGCAAAATACTAAACCATTCCGCATGACTGTTCATGTGATTTGAAGCATTCGAATCAACATACTAGCCATTATCATTCGATTTTGAAACATCAACAGACATCGTATTCATCATGTGATGTTGAACCATGAATAGCTTCTTAGAGTCATCTGCACTTGTGGATGCATAGTTCTTTTGCTATCTTTTGTTATTTTGATTCTTCAATCTGCAATCACGTTCAAAGTGTCCAAGTTTACCACAATTCCAGCATCCTTTATTATCATTATCTGAATCATTTTTTTGGAAATTTTTTCAGCCTCTTTGGCTCCCCCTGCCTCGAAACTGTCCTCTTCCTCCTACATGATTCTGTTGTTGAATTTGGTCTTGGTTACTATTTTCTCTTCCACTTCCAAAACCTCTATCTCTGCCTCTTCCTCTACCAAAGTAGAATACCTGCTCAAAACTAGATTTTCCTTGGGAGCTTGAATCCTCACCAAGATTCTTTTCTTCAATAATCAACATAGATACGAGATCAACAAAAATTGGAATATTTTCCCTTGTCTGTATAGAAGTTCTAAACTACTTATATGCAGCTCCTAAACCATGAAGAAACACTTCCACCTTATCATCATCATCATCTACATTCACGCCAATAGATGCTCATTCTTGAGTTACATACATTCTCAACAAAATGCTCCATTTCTTGTAAACCTTACCTGCAAGCCCTTTTCTACAATTTTTCCAACACTTATCAAGTTCTTCGTCATGGTAGGTACATAGAATACCTTGATGAGTAGATTCATGTTTCCATCTGAGGTCTTCACATTCCCAATCTTTTCAACTGAGTGCCTTGTATCATCTCCTGTCTAAACCTCATGCTTGTTCCTTCGATCCTCCAAGTCAGATAGCAATGCAACATTTCCGGCTACATGATTTGAACAACCAAAATCTATATAAAACAGGTGCTCATCTGCTTTACCTTTCCTCATGGTCAAGTTCATTAACAAAAGTGAGTCTTCTTGTGCGTGCTCTTTAGTATAATTGTTGTAGTCTCTTCTTCCTCTATAACCTCCTTGGTTATCGTAGTTTTTGTAATTGTTGTTGTAGTTGTTGAAGTTGTTTGATCTTCCTCTTCCATAGCTTCCTCTATTGATGGCTCTTCCTCTCTGATTTCTAGGGTTCCTAAAATAATTCTCATTTTTGTGGTTAGTTAATCCACATATGGCACATGGAGAGGTGCTTTGGAATCTCCCCCTGCATTGTCTACCTCCTCTGCCTCTTCCTCTTGTACCTCTACCTCTTCCTGCAAAGTTAGCTTGGGAGGTACTAGCTTCATCATTAGATTTCTTGCCTTTACCTTTACTATCATTACTCTTGTTCCTATCTGTGTATAGGGCAAATGATTGATTACCTTTCGAGCTCTCATTGTTCTTCACAAGCTTGGCTTCATGAGCAAATAGTTGTCCCATTAGAGTATTGAAGTCAGGTACCTGCATGTCCATGTATAGATCCATTGTAGTAGTGAATGCTTCCCACTTGTCATCTGCTTTGATTCCATTGATCACTTATCTCACTATTTGCTCCTCATCAATGACTTCTCCAATACTTCCAAGTTGATCAACTAAGTCCATTTTAGTGATATAATCAGTCACATTCTGTTTGGGCATCTTTTTGAGTGTTGTGAACTCCATCCATAGTTGATTCTTTCTTGCTCTAATGCTTGAAGAAAAAAATTCTTCAAGTGCATTCCAGGTTTCTCGTGATGTCTTACAATTCCTAATATGTGGGAGTAAGAAATCAAAAACTCAATTGAGAAGGTATGACCTTTCTTGTTCTTCTTGAGTGGGTTGCCCTTTGCTTCTAAGTACTGGCATTGACGCATCTCCAGATATGTAACCATAAAGATTTCTACCTTGTAGATATGCTTCCATTCTAATAGACCAAGAAGAGTAATTACCTCGATCCAATTTTTCAATTGATGATGGGAATCCATCTCCCATGTTGAGTTGATGATTGCTCTGATACCACCGTGAGGAGATGGTTGGATACACTCCAGAAATGAGTTGGTGCTGCACAAAACCTCCTCTACACCTACAGATGTTACTTTAGATTACCTTAGTAGACACCTTTAGCTTCCCAAATATGCATCTAGAGCTATAATGTTCTTTGGAGCATCATCTTCAAATAGTTGCATCAAAACAGACTACCTCCAAGTTTGAAGAGTTGTGAAAACTTGCTATTTATGGACTATAACATGCTCAGTATTTCATTCAGTGCTCACTCAGTGATTACATTTGACCTGAGAGCTTTTAGCAATATCTAATTGGATCCCTAATCTTGCTATAGGAAGTTATTTCACTAATTTAGGATGAGTACATGCTAAGAAATAATATGAAGAAGTTAGGGGTGTAATCCCGACATTTTAGGAGGATGACAGACAGTAGGCATAGGCAGATTGTAATGAAAATATCTTGCAGATCTCTAAACCACATGATGTGACATTTGATAGCATAGAACTAGAAGTTCTGAGCTACATGTAATAAATTGAATCACATTAAAAGAATAATTATATGTAGAGAACTCCTCAAAACAAGCTCACTAAAATCGAGAGTCTAGCAGTAGGTAATAGTGAACATGAGATAGTTGCATAATCTGAAACAAATGTGTAATATATTGAATGTATGATACAAAGGAGATGATGTAGGCTTATGCATACATGTGTGGACTAAGTGTGCCCACAATCTTGAAGCTCAATGTGTCCTTGTTCTGCTCTCTCTTCCGTGACTAAAAGTCATGAACTTTTATAGATGAGTTCAAATGTGAATTTTGAATTTGCCACCTAAAAGTGATCCTATCTTTTAGGCTCCTAATCAATTTGATTCCAACCACTTGGTTTTTGCAAATTACAATTCGTAAAGATACGAGATTCTCTCATGCTTTGCCTTTTACATTTATCTTGAGTTAAACTCGAGATATTTACAAGAGGTGTTCACATATGAATTATGAATATTCATGCTCAAGATATGAAGTAAACCTTTGATCTTTTGTTCAAGCATCAAGGCTAGTCAAATGTACCAACAAGTAGTACTTCTAATTGAACACTTCGCACTTTGACGTGACAGTTCGATCTCAGAAAAACACAGTTTTTGTGTATCAATAGTACATGAAATTGCTTGAAATTTTGGATCTCAAATGTATGAGTCTTGCCAAACACGATGCAAGTTGCAATTTTGCAAATTGACCTATTTTTTTGTGGGCTCCTTCTTGGGGGTTGTAAATGGAGGTGGAGATGGCTCTAAAACTCTGATCTGGCAATTTTTGCCAATTTTCATAGCTATCTAAGGTCATTTGTGAATCGTGATTTATCCATGCCTTCTCATGCACTCTTCATCATCGGCCTTCTCCATGAGCTCTCTGCAGCCACACTCGCTCTGATACCATGTCATGAGGAAGGAGATGAGGAAGAGAGCTCGAACACATACTCTCACAATCAAAGAGAAGCACACATACAGATTGAGGCAAGGAAGAAAAATGATATTCTTCTTCTTCTTCTTCTTCTATTACAGAAAAGAAATGTATAAGAATGAGCTAAAACAAGAATACAACAGGTGCAATATATAAATAACAACACATACAAAAAACCCTAATGTCCATAGATGAGTGAGTTGGCAAGAAACAAATGTACCATCACTCTCGGTAGATAAATCCAATGAAGCTCAATGAAGTGTCCCTAATATATAGCAATTTGACCACTATACATGTTAGAGAAATGAAAAATGATATGTGTCTTCTTGGATCATCACATGTTGAGCTTGATATCTCAACATTGATCTCCCTTTTGATCCACCCATTGATCTCCCTTCTCATTCAAGTGCATGTGGAGCAAAGGATGTTAGCAAAGAGAAAGAAAGAAAAAGCACGCTCAATCTACATTTTAAGAGAAGGCCTCGTGAAGTAAGTAAAAAAAGATTTCAATTTCTTACTTCAGATAGACAAATTGCATTGGATATTGTGAAGCATTGTTGTGGTTTGAAATGTTTGTATAACTTAGGAGTGAAGAAACTAAAGCACCTAAGAGAGAAATTCCTCCATTTAGATAATGAAAGGCAGGATATATACCTTGTTTCTCACATGCAAATTATTGAGGATAACATGTCAGTAACACATGTTGCTTTTGAATATTACTTTAGTCAAGGGATGTGGTGTTGTAGGGCTTCATTTAAAATTGCAATAGGTGTGGGAAATTTTAGAATACATAAGGTTCAACACGGGCTCATAAATGGAGATCTTGTTTTGGATACATATCATGTTGGAACCAAAGGATCTATTGGAATTCATGCAATCAATTGGATGATGAACTATTTTAGCTTGCATTGTGAGACTATGCATAGGTGAGCCCCACTATCCCATTACAACATGGATTCTATATATGAGTCTATCATACATGATGAGATGAGTAGTGCATTATGGGATAGGCTACATGATATGTATGGGAGTTCATTGACTTTTGTGAGATGTAGATCACATAAATTATTTTGACGTTGGTTTTATGGCCATGAGGGCCATACTCAGTGACCTTCGTTCAGGTAGATGTGATGAGAGCATCAGTGATGCATGTGATGCAAGTCAAGTAATGGTTTCAAGAGATTCTATGGAATTTGATTATGCTAGTGATGGTGATATCACTTTCTCCTATGGTTCATATCAAGATTCCTCTTGTTCATTGGATAGCACAAATATGGCTTGGTGGCTTGATGTATTAGCCAATTTCCATGTTACTCCACATCTTGAGTGGTTTTGTCAATTCTCATGTGAGAGTCATGGATGTTTACACATGCCTGATGGTATGGCATATGACATTGAGGGTGTAGGAAATATATGGCTTATGCTAACTAGTGGAGTATCAATTATACTCAAACATGTACATTATGTGCCTTCATTCTCTATGAGCTTGATTTCAATTATCCAATTACATGAGAGGAGATGTTATGCATTCCTTGGTGAGCATCATTTTTTAGTTGCAATAAGGATAGCTTATGCTTGTCAGAAGTGCTAGGATTAGGCACACATATCCACTATAGATACTTCATGTGTGAGAGAAAGTATCGTCTTAGTGGGAGTTCAGCCTTATGTGCAATGTGAGACTCCTCATGTCTCTTTTTTCCTACTTACATACAGGTCTATTGACATTCTTGGTGCACATGTATGGCACTATTTAGATGTTCAGATGGATGTAGAGTTAGAGCATACTTTGGATGCTCATGATGCTTATGGAGAGCATGATTGTTTTGATCATATGGATGCTCTTATGGAGCACAATTTGGATGATCACTTGGATGCTTTAGAGCATGATGTGGATGCTCATGTAGAGCATTATGATGAAACTAAGTTAGAGTTTCATCATGAGTTTGACCTTGGTATTGATGTTGTGCAATTAGATCATGTGGAGCATGATGATACAATTGGTGTGATGGAGTAGGATAGATCTTATGATACATAGTGTATGGTACAACACATTAGCTATTCAGATGCGAAACTAGATACATCCTTGGTTGATAGGATGTCTGATTTTGATGTGGAGGGGTCAGCAGGTATGCAGTCATTCATGGATTTTCGCATGCTAGATGTTGACACAGATATGTAACAACATGTTGGTCTTGATAATTTTGATTTTTATGATACAAGATAGCACATGTTTTGTCAGCATTTGGGAGTTTGATAAATGAGTTGTTATGCTTGAGACTAGACATTGCAGTTGCTATCAGAGCATTTGCACTTAGAGATGTTAGTCATTCAATGATTGACACATGCATAGAGTGTGTGGTAGCTTTGCAACAGCTTATCAATTCTAGCATCAGTGAGATGTTAGCTTGACTCTTACTAATGTGAGTTTAGAGCAGTTTGAGGTGCATGGACACACCTTGTTTGAGTTAGTTGGTGTAGGCTGATTGGTATGGGTTGAGATCCAGACTCTTCCTGAACATAATTGTATAATCGTATATAATTCTTTGTATATTTTTCCACTTATGGTCATGTTGGATTTAAGTGGGAGATAGTTGGGGATGTAAGGGTCATGTGACCTTACCCCTATATTCATATACATATATCGGTTATAGAGCACTACCTCAGAGAGATCATTACGTGGGCTTCAAAGCTCCCATGCATCACTCTGCACCTCTCCTCTCTCTCTCTCCCTCTCTCTCTCTCTCTCTCTCCCCCTCCATCTCCTCCTTCCTCTTCTTGTTCAACACACCAAATCCCTTCACACTTTTCTTGTATATTCGTATTCCTAGAATCCTATTATATTTGCTCTTATTTTTATATTTTATTACTATATGGTCCTCATTGACTCAAGTAGTCAATGATTTGTGATCAACGTAGGTGATGCATCTGCACTTGAAGACAAGGGTATTGAAATCAATGTATACAATGATAAAAAGAGTACTAGATGCAATGTGTGTGTGTGTATATATATATATATATATATATATATATATATATATATTGCATCTAGTCCTCTTCTTATCATTATATATATATATATATATATATATATATTTCATGGCACAGGACCAAGTACAGGATCTGGTTAGAGATGTAGAGGAAGCACATAGGGCTAGGGAGGAGCTTATAAGTGGTATTCAATCATCAATGCCTAACTTCTTATTAAAAACAATCATTTCATAACCCAAAAAGTGATTTTTATCACTAAAACAATGTAATATATGTAGATACATTCGATTAAAGCATGTACGACTCCACTTTGTGCAAGCCGAGGAGTCCTCAAGCTTGAGGAATCTAATTAGGTAGCACATACCAATTTGCATAATTTTTGGAAGCCATTAGGTACCTCAAATTAGATGTAGAACCTATTTTTCAACTATGCCAGTCACGAGATGTGAAACTAGTCAAAACTAGACAAAAATTATAAATAGAGCTAGAGAGCTCATTTTGAGAGCTTTTGAAACTTGTAACTTTTGGGCTAGTAGAGCTATGTAACTAGTTGTGATGAATATGAGTTCCTTTCTTGGCGTCCATTGATCTACATTGCCACTTTCCTCATGTGTGTCTGTGTATATGTGTATGTATGCATTTGCGTTTCTCACCATCACCTTCGCGCACTTCACTCACTCTCAATCTTCATATCGGCGTACCCTCTCCACAGATTGACAATTACAAGACGGAACTCCTCACATTGGTACTCACCACTATACTAGAGTGACACCAAGTTTGATGTCATTGCTAGGGACGAGCTCTAGGTTGAGCATGTGATGGTAAGTGTGTTGGAGAAAATCATTGGAAGGTAAAATTTTCATGTTGTTTTGTTGATTAGTAGTTAGTTTTTGTGCACTTTTACTCCACTTTCTTGCTAATTTCATTTCCCATCATCATCTCACTAAGAAATACCAAAAAATCAGCCATATTCCCTCTTTCTCTTCAATTTTCCTCATTTGCGTTAGTGTGAGAGTGAGAGAGAGATTTTAGAGGTGCTTTTTTTGTGTTTTTTGGTGCACTAATATTGCAGGACAAATGCAAGAAACAAAGGCAAAAACTTCATTTTTCTGTCAAAAATTGCCGTAGAAGCTGACCATCATAGTTGTCAGAAAAAGGTGAGTATTTGGCTGAAATTTTTTGCATGAAAGAGGAGCTAAGGTAAGCACTCTCGCATATCTAAACTCAGTTTTTTGAAATCACACGTTTGGCTGACCACCCCGATGGTGACTCATCATCACAACTCTGTCTGACCATCGCGATGATCATTGATCATTGTGGCAATTGGCTCATGCCATCACAACAGTCATTGATCGTTGTGGCAATTGGCTCACGCCATCGCGATCATGTCACATCATCACGACGGTGACACACCATCACGATGATGCCTCACAATCGTGATCCTAGTGACCATCGTGGTCCTGATCATCACGTATTTCTTGAACATTGCAATTAGATTGTCGCCACTTGATCATCGGAGTCTGACCATCGTGACTTGACCATCATGATTCTCCTTGATCATCACGACTTTTAGTGATCATCCTGACTTGGCCATCGTGGTCTCTGACCATTGTCTGTTGATCATTGCGGGTGTTCACGCCATCGCAATGTTGACACACCATCGGGATTGTGTCTGACCATTGCAACGATCAGACATAATGCTAAAATTAGGGTTTTTTCAAATTCTTGGGGTATTTTTGGCCATTAAAAGTGGATATAGGGATCTAGCCCCAAAATAACCTTGTGATGTGATTACACATCACTAAAGCAAATCAAAGTTGAATATACCAAAATGATTCCTCTTGAAAAATTTGGAAAAGACAAGAAACTCAAAAGGAAAATCAAAATAACTAAGTGATTGACTTAATCAAAAGGGTGATTGTGAAGAGATGAAATAAGGATTAATGAACCTTAGATCTAGGAAATACTTAGGGAAAACTCATAAGTGGAGTGTTCGATCTTCTAAGGCTAGCATGAGAACTATAGCATGATCGTGGGCTGAATACTTAGGGAGTTATCCATATGAGGTTAGTTCAGACACGAGCGACTGAGAGATGTCTTTCAACACAGGGAGACGAAGGGTTTTGTTTAGTGTAGCCCACTTAGAGAAGACAAAGGGACCCTATAAGACTCAGTTGGAGTACATCCGCATGAATAGATTGGGTGCTCGAGTATATGAAGATGGACTTCGTAGGTCAATAATCCGATTGCATAACCCTGACCAACCCATTGGATTGGAACATTGAGCAATGAAGTTTGAAAATGAGGCTTACATAGACAAAGAAGGAATCATGTACATAGTCATGAGTAAGCCCGACTCAACGAATGAACTTGGTGAGTGGTAGAAACTACAAACTTAGGAGCAAAAGGACAAGAGAAACAAGTCAAAGAACCTAGTAGGCCTAGAGGCAAATGGGTGCTAAGGAGAGTGTTGACTCCTAATAGGATGCCCCAGGACAATAGGATCATAGAGTTGTGTTGGAATAAAGAAACTGATGAAGCATTTTAGAGATATAAGCCAGAGCACCCTATGACTGTGAGAGCAACAATTATTTATGAGCTGAAGGACCCAGAGGTCCCAGGGAAAATATTATACTTAGATAATGCTTCAGAAAGGGTGTATAAAGTCACAAAACATGGTCGTCATGCATATATGTGGAGACGAGAACTAGTTTTTCTACTATTGAGATCACATGTGTCTAAGGAGAATTCGGATATCGACACATCTCAAGGACACAGAGAGAAGAACAAGGAAGGACCAGAGAATAGTTTCATACGGCACGGGGAGAGAAAGAACCACTACAGAAGATGGGAGAGTGGAAAGAGAACAAACTAGGGACCATAGAGCTCAAAGGGGTAGGGACGAATTTTTCCTACCAAGGCCTAAAGACCACCCTAGGACTTTGAGGTCCACTCAACTAGTGAAGACTATGAAGAACTGCTTTGATGGATCCGGAGATCCCTATGAGCATGTAGCTAAATTCAAACATGTGTTACATGCTGAACAAGTCGAAGACATGTTCACACAATTTAATGCCTTTGGACTCACTCTCAAGGGTGATGCATTGTATTGGTTTCGATCATTGCACCAGCAGCAATTTAGAGACATCCACCATATAATGGAGGCCTTCATTATGGATTTTTCCAAGAGTGGAATTAGATACAACACATCATCGTTGATACACACATTCAAACAAACACCTCAAGAGATAGTGAGGATGGCTGAACATAGATTCAGATGCTACATAGAGTGATGCCCCCCATTGGAACTACCCACTCAAGCTAAGTTGATAGCTTTGTTCATCGATGGCCTATTGAGTGATAAGCTTAGGCCATATGTATTCCTGAAGGAACCAAGGACCTTGGGTTAATTCTTGCGCATCTGTGTAGACATAGAGGATAATCTAGGGGAAGAGATAGAACTCTATAAGGAGCATAAAGATTCTTATAGCACAACAAAGACTTAGTGAAACAAGTGGCCAAATGATTGGGAGTCTCTAGTAATCCTGGCATCAAATTAGGCCCCCCTCAAAGGTGTTACACTTGTGGAGGTGATCACATGGAAAATATGTGTCCAAATGCAACGCAACCGTTAGGCCATCGGATGGGAATAATGTAATTTTAATTTCCATAGTAACACGCACCGAAAGGGCATGACGAAATGTTGTAATCTTTTATCCATTAATGAAAGGTTATTACAGTGTTCTTTAGAGCAGACGGGTTCGCGAAACTGTCGGTCTGGGCAACCACATGGAGAAGATCATGTACCGATGTTGCAGAATTCATGAGTATTCTATTCGGTTCGTTGAATTGCAGTTGTTACATTCACATTAATAAGTCTGTGCAACTGTGATTGTTAACTCACGCGATAATTTACTGTGTAAGGATAATCATAATATGAATAGTAGTAACTGTGTAGAGGAGGTTATTGTCTTGAAATTATCATTCACTGTGTATTTGAATGTTAATTGGGAAAATCAAATAAAGGTCCTCTGCATTGTCAGACCCCTAGCCATCCCCAAGAACCCGAAAAGAGATTAAAAGCGACTTGACAAAAGTCCTTTTAACACTGGTGTCGTCTGTGGGAAGATGGCAATAGATTGAGAGTAATCAGTACGTAAGGAAAGCGGTGTAGAAGTGATATATGCCGGTTACTCGATCCGGCGAGCCTTATCCAAAGTATAGGAGAGACCAGCATCCTTGGGAAGTTCCAAATCTATTAGGGACACCCCCAGGTGGTAGAAGTACAGGCCATTTAAGCCCAATGGTAGAAGGATCGGAGCCAATTAGTAGTGATTGGGGTGCCCGTTCGGTGACACATGATGGGATCCCGGTACATTTTGAAGCAGGTACAGTGACTTTTGAGTGTACAGAGACGCAGTGCGCAGTTAGTCCGACACTATCTGGTCAGAAGTCGACCATTTTTGGTGATAAAGTTGTGTTACAGAGTGAGACTGTCTCCGGTGAAAAGATAACCCGGTGCGGTGAAAGTTCGATATGTTCCGATGGGAGTTCGGTACCATTTAGTGGGAAGTTGAAGTTTTTCAGTGACAGTGCAGTACTACCTGGTGGACCCTTATTACGTTCACCACTGTTTGGGGCGAGCATCTCTAGTTTCAATACCAAAGAGGAGGACAGGTTATCTGATTTAGAGATAAGTAAGAGAGTCAACACCATTTTTGAACCGGAAGGTGAGCAGTCTGATAATACAGATTCTGACGGACAAGAGACACCTCTTCAATCGACAGATAACAACAATACTACTTGCAATAGCACCATGAGTGGTTCACAATCACAACAGCAGACACCCCCATAGCTGTAACCGCAGTTTCAGCAGCAGCAACAACATCAACCACAACCAATCATTCCACTTCGACCAGTTCTGACTAGGGTTACAGATACCAAATTCGGTGGAATTCTGGGGGATGATCCCGATGCACATGTCCACATGTTCGAGATCAGTTATGCAGTGCTGAATGATCCACCCGATCTGGCGTACAAGGCCATCGTATTTCAGGCCACATTAGTCAATGAAGCAACAAGGTGGCTAACAGAGTATGCTGTCAATCATTTCGATAATTATGATGAGGTAAAGAACGCATTCCTACAGAGGTTTCGATTGAAGAAGAGGCCTGTAGAGATATTTGATTACTTGTAGAACAATCGGCAAAAGTCCCATCAGAGTGTCCAAGAGTATGCGACACTATTTAGAATGCACCTACGGCAGCTGCCACCGACGCATGCTCACCTGCTTGATGATGTCATCACATAGTGGTTTATAAATGGCTTAAACTTGCAGCTCAAACAAATCATGATCATCCGCTGTGTGGGTGGAATGACACTGGATGTTGTTATTGCAATGGTCTTGCAACTAGAAGCATAAAGTTGGAGGATTTACATAGGACTTGGAATGGCTGAAAGCCAATAAGAACGCAGCTGATGATCCGTCCAAGCAGGTGTATTGCACCAAATGCAAAAATCCAGGGCACACCAGTTCTACATGTGCCCTCAACCAGATGTATTGTGCCATCTGCAACACAACAGGAAACTCAACGGAAACCTACGCATATAATCCCAAGGTGCAGGGTAGAGCAGTTGTAAACGCCATCATACAAGAACCAGGTCATCCATCAAAGCATTATGTGCTGCCACACATGCGAACCAATCAGTCACAAGGATATAGGAATTATCGAGGTCAGCCAAACACCAATTTCAATGCAAATCGATGGTAGGCGGGTACATCAGCGGAAGGTACTCCTCTTCCAACCCCTCGGTGTCATTTTTGCGGCGAGGTTGGGGCATATTTTCTATCTCGATTGGATTCCGATGAGTCTCTGATAGGGGTTGATAACAGTACACCAGCAATTTACGTTACCGAGACAACTACTGAAGAATATGTCGAATCTCCTATTGCTCCTACATACTATGATACGTTACTCACTTTCCTCACTGACGGTTGTCTTCCTCCTTATACTCGCACTACTCTGCGGCAAAAAATTACAACTTACAGTTGAAGATTCCGGTTGATTGTAGGTCAACTGTATTACATGGATCATACTGGTGTTTTACTTAGATGTATCCCTCCCCATGAGGCGGAATCGGTTATTGCTATGGCTCATTCATTACCGTCGAGCGGACAATTTGCAGCTCCTCTTACTCATCAAAAAATTCTGCAAAGTGGGCTATGGTGGCGTACAATGTACAAAGATGTGGTTGAGTTTGTGCAGCAGTGTGATACCTGTCAAAGGTCTGGACAGCCCTTGTAGCAACACTTCTTTCCTCTCCAACTTGTCTTGCCTTTGGAACCCTTTCAGAAGTGGGGGCTAGATTTTATTGGCCCAATAACACCACCAGCGACTCTCACCAACAATCGCTACGTATTGACTTGAACAAATTATGCCACTAGATGGGCAGAAGCTTGGTCTTTACGTTCTGCCACATCTGGTTCGATGGCCAAATGTTTGATGAAGGATGTCTTTCCGGGATATGGGTTACCTCTAGAATTAGTGACGGACCAAGGAACACATTTTGCCAACAACTTAATGCAAGTGTTGACGCAAACTTTTCAGATTATGCATAAATTCAGCTCACCGTATTATCCACGTGCTAATGGTCTAGCTGAGAGTACCAATAAAACTCTGTTGAATATGCTTTGCAAATTGATCTTAGAATGTCCGGAATGTTGGGACCAACTCTTACCTGTAGTTTTGTGGGCTTAGTGGACCACGTACCAAGTGGCTACCGGAATGACTCCATTTAAACTTACTTATGACATAGAAGCTATTGCGCCCATGGAAGTAGTGATACCGAGTCTACGTGTTGCCTTAGCTCAAAAATTGCTGCCGGAAGAATCGTTGCAATTTCGGGTGGATGCACTCAGATCATTGGATGAACAACGTTGGGAAAGTTTCCTGACTCTTCAAGAAGTTCAGCTTCGTCAAGCCTGTACTCATGACCGCTTCCTAAAGACCCCGGTCTTTACGGTTGACCAACTTGTTCTATTCTATAATGCTAAAGCAAACAGATCTGCTGGAAAATTTAAGTTACGGTGGTTCGATCCATCACGGATTGCTGAACAAGTGGGCCCAACAACTTTTCGACTGGCGACCTTAACAAGTGTTCTCCTGCCAAAAGTGATTAATGGTTCTAAGCTGCGACCATATCACCAGTCGTCTGATATCCTCAGACGTGGACTTATTCTTTTTCACGTGTCACTTACTTTTCTTTTTATCCTCGTATTTCGGTTGACCACTGACCGTAATCTCCTCGTTCTGGTATCTCACTATGAGTAATCGCCGCCTTCTATTACTGTTTCTGCTCATGCATGCATGCCGAAATCATGACCGATATCTCGCCAATACTGCGCGATGATTAGCTAATGTTGTTCGTGTTCTTACTTAATATTGTTCTTTCCATTAATAATCGCTATTGTGTTTGTGTGCTTGTGTGTTATTTGTCTTCTGTGTTCTTGTGTTTACTTGTGTGCGCCATGGAAGCTCTCGCAAATGTCGCCACCTTTCGGGCAGGAATCACTCCTTAAGTGAGTGCGTATTTGCACACCCGTGGTCTTCTGGCCTTCGCTCAATTGCCTTGGCATTCAATGGAGTGTCATCCATTCCACGCAGAGATCATTTCTACCATTGCCGCCATACCTGCTACAGAGCAATGTTGGCATATTGTTTGTTTACCATCTCGTGTAGTTATTACTTTAGAGACGTTTGCCGAAGCTTTTAGACTCCTTGGGGAAGGATTGGAGAATGGTCCACCTCTTCCTGTCACGACCATGAAAGAGTTGTTTCCCCGGCACTCATCTAATGAGTACGCCATTTTGTGTAAATGTGAACCAGAGCGTACAGCTCTGCAATTTTTAGTAGCCACTTTGAATTTACAGAAATGCACGTATGGTATTTCACGCCCCTTCTATTCGATGATAGACACTACGTCTCGTGAGCCTGTCAATTTTACGTCTTTCTTTTTCCGGTGTCTTCACCGTGATTGTGTGACGGTCACCAAGCACATCGTTAAGAAGGAAATTCCTCGTACACGTTTACCACATATCCTTACTTTTCTCTTTCCGGCGCTCCAAGCCATGCAGCCTCCTCCAACCGCTCCTTTCTTGTTCCATGAAGAATCGACTCAAATGCTCGAGGACGATGATGACGACGATGAAGATTTACTTCAGCTGTTTCGTCACAAATGAAGATGTGTTAGCCCCTCTGCAAGTCAGGTGCAGGGATCAACTGCTGGTTAGGATCATGAAGTCTTCCACGACACCGACACCTCTCTTCATGTTGAATCATTCGTCCCTTCTTCTCCACTTAACCAGCAGGAACTAGGTACACAACTAGAAGACTCCGACGAAGTCTCTTCTCGGGCAGATTCTCATCAGCAGGATGCGTACACTATGAAAGCAATTGTAGCCGAAATCCTCACCGAAGTGATAGCCAATGTGGAGGTCGTGCTCGATAAAGCGGAGGCGGCAAATCAGCATACACCCGGAATAGTGCTGGTGCAAAACGCTCTTATCCCCCTTCCTCCTCCAATGAATCTCGTTGAGCCTGCTGTTCCTGAAGTTCCCACTACTCCACCATCTTCTCCCGATTACTCTCCGCCACCCTCCCCTCACCTATTATCAGCCTCTTCATCCCAGCCAATTCCTGCTCTTCCGCCTTTGCCAGTTTTTTTCAGCGAGTTAGAATCTATGGGTCGTCTTCTGATTCAATTCTCACAGCATTTACCCCATCAGATGAAGATGGAAACCCAAAATATTTGGCAAGAATTGCAAGATAAAGTGGATTTATTAGAAGCAAATATTGCTCCTTTACAGGAAGAAGCTCATGCAGTCAAAGCAGAGAATCATGCTTTGCAAGTTCAGTTGCAGCAGTACCAAGCACAGTTAGCAGAACATGAACTACTGATTGCTCAATGAGATGTAGCATTTGCTGAGTTACAAGCCAAGGATGTTCTTTTAGCTGCTCGTGATGAAGAAATCAAGCAGTTAAATCAGTTGGTACAGGATAAGGAAGATGCTTGGGTTGCTCTAGGCAACTTATTGGATGAAACGCGTGAATATCTTGCGTTCCTTACACAAAAAGGACAGGAAATGGCAGATTTGGCTATGCAGAATATTGAAGAATTGAAGACAGTGTCTGCAGAATTGTTTCAGAAGAGCTGTGATTTGGAAGCAGAAGTTGGCAGGATGATTCAGTTAAAAAAACAGTTGGACGGAATCATGAAAGAAAGGGATGCTTATTATAAAACCATTCAATATCAAGCTCAGGAGCTGGAACGTAGAGAAAAGCAGCTTGGCGCTCACGAATTGATGGTCAAATTGATGATATGAAGGTTAGTAGAGATGTAGCCATTGCCAACGAATTTTACTTACAAGAAGCATTTTTGCAGACACAGATAGATCTTTTGCTGAGTCAAGTCATTGCGGCAAGTTCAGTTAGAACTGACGCACAATTGGTGGAGCCCAAGAGTTTAAAGCTTATGCTCGATTCCTTAAAACAAAAGATCACTAGAACCTTTAAACTAGCCCGAACTATGTATATACGAGGCATTGTAGATGAGCCTTAATTTTATTTTCTTTGCGGGTTTGAGTCCACCATGCATGCCAGTGTTAGGCCGCCGGATGGGAATAATGTAATTTTAATTTCCATAGTAGCACGCATCGAAAGGGCGTGACAAAAATTTGTAATCTTTTATCCATTAATGAAAGGGTATTACGGTGTTCTTCAGAGTGGACGGGTTTGCCAGACTGTCGGTCTCGGCGGCTGCGTGGAGAAGATCGTGTATCGATGTTGCAGAATTCTTGAGTATTCTATTCAGTTCGTTGAATTGCAGTTGTTACATTCACATTAATAAGTCTGTGCGATTGTGATTGTTAACTCACGCAATAATTTACTGTGTAAGGATAATCGTAATATGAACAGTAATAACTGTGTAGAGGAGGTTATTGTCTTGAAATTATAATTCACTGTCTATTTGAATGTTAATTGGGAAAATCAAATAGAGGGCCTCTACATTGTCAGACCCCTAGCCATCCCCAAGAACCCGAAAAGAGATTAAAAGCGACTTGAGAGTTTAACACAACCCATAGGAAACTCCAATGGCCTATACTGTACCATAGAGCATAGGTACACTAACCATATGGCTTAAGATTGTCCATATAATAAAGAGGTGGTTAGATAGAGTTATCCTCAACTATATCAACCAGGTAGATACCAAGGGTAGTACGAGTCACAACAAATACTATCATGCCTCCCCCCCTACTCATTATCAAGTTCCATATCAAGACAACCTAGACCCCAACTTGTCCTAGGACAACAACCTCCACCCCCTGCCAACGTAGTTTCTGTGAAGTACGCCACTCCAGAAGAAAATTCAAATAGGGAATTAGTACCCACAACCCGTTTGATCACAAAACATGACCCTAATGCTAACATTTTTTACTCCACCCATGTACATAGCCCACTCGCATACTATACAGAGTCACCAGAAAACCTAGATCCATATTATGAGAGTCCTGTGTACGAGCCAAATTGGGAACTTGATTACAATCAGGTCATGTACAACAACCCCAACCTGTGACCACAACCTAGACAAGTAAGAGCCCAGGGACCTAAAGGACCATGTTTCAAGTGTTGGGGGGATCATTTCATACGTGACTGCCCACAAGCGGCACCTGCTCTACAGCCACAATATTTCAATATTCAAGGATTTTTTCCTGAATGTGGGAAGGATCACTCTATATTGACCTAAGAACCTTGCTAATACACCCATGAAAGTGACCCCCATCAATGTGATAGGAATATTGCAACACATCGAAGGTTCCATACCCCAGTACATACCCATCCAGGTAGTAATTAGAGCCCAAGCACAAAGGCAAGTGCAATCGGAGACCCCCTAAAGAATAGTTGAAGCCAGCAATGAAGGAGAATCAATAGGAAAGAAGACAAGACCCTGGAAATAGTATAAGAGAAAATGGAGCAAAAAGATTAACGAGTTAGAGGAAAGCTTGAGGGAAACTAGAGCCAATATTTTAGAAGTGGCATCACAAGAGGATGAACCGAATGTGATAACCCCAAAGCGAGGATCACCCTAGAAAACCTCGACATGATGTGCAAAGCTTATCAGGCTAGGATACAAGAAGGACCACACGTAGGAGAATCCCACAAGAACTAACCTAGAGCCGACTTGGAAATAGAGAGAACCAAACTATGCATGAAAATGATAGAATTAGCCTAGATAATGTTTGAGGCATCTGAGTACCTCAATTGGCAAGCTATGGCTAAACCCGAGCTAGATTTCTAAGGATTACTGGAAAGGTTAGAGCAACTAGCATCAAACACAACAAAAGTTAGCTCTAGTACCCAAACTATCCCAAAGGACCCCTTAGAGAGAATTGTACTTGAAAGGGCTAGGTCGGACCTACAAGATCATCGAAAGGCCTACATGGATTCACATGCCATCTTAAGAGGAAGGATGGAGGAGGAATAAGAAACATGGCCGTCTGTACCAGAGATTGATGACTCAAGAGAACAGTTCCCTGCTGACATCCCATCTATCTATGGAGATCGCGTAGATGATACGATTTTTGAATCTAACTCCTTGAAAGAGTTACCTCACTTCATACGACCTTGGAAAGATAGATCAATCAAAGTGAGAGCCCCACTATTCTAGTTAGGGTGGAAGACTCAATTCTTGCTAGAAACATAGAAGCCATTAAGAACACCAGAGTTCAATGCCATTTGAATTTGGAGGAGCTATTGAAAATCAAATCAGAACTATGGAAACATGTAGCAAACCAGTCTCTAGAGATAGATACCACTTCCTCTGGACTAGGAGCATGAGGAAAGGTACCTGAAATACCCATAGACAAAGTGGGAGATGTGCGTGAAGGAGAGCAAGGTAATGCTTATTTTCCTATCACTTACAAAGGTTACACTACTAAAGCCATCTTAGACACAAGTGCAACAATAGCTATTGCTACCACTTCTTTGTGGAAGCATTGGGGTAAACTAGCCCTTAGACTTACTAGGATGAAGTTGCAGATGGCTGACATGCACATAGAAAGACCCTTAGACTAGAAGGAATTACCGTGTCCACCTATAGGGTAGAATTTGATCACACTTTTGGGATATGTGATTTTGGGAAGAATCAAGCATATGAAATGCTTCTAGGTAGACCTTTCATGCGACAATTGCAAGTGGTACAAGATCGGGGAACCAACTCTTTGTACTTGCAACACCTAGGAATGACCACGAAAGTGTACCTAACGGACTAATCACATAGGGATGTACCACCCTTGCAATTGAATAGTGTACATAGGAATGAAGATGAGCAAGAATCGTTACATTCCTTAGCATCAGATCCATCATTGATGCATGAAGATACACACCTATGGACGTTGCAACAAAAGAGGAGCAACAAACGAAATCAAGGATGTCAAGAATAGGACCAACCTCTAGACCTATTGAAGACATAGTGCATGTGCCAATAGTGTTTCCAGATGAGGAATTTGAACCCTATGGTTGGGTAGAGATTCTTGGGATGATGGACATAACAAGTAACGAAGAACAATGGACCCCCCCATTGTGATGAAGACATCTATAATATATCCATCTTTAGTATAAACCTTATAGGGGAGGAAACTAAATGGGATAAACTCAAATGTGAGATCTTGGAGAGGAGCAAGCAAGTGACAGAGGAAGAATGGGAAGTAGACTCTAATAGACCCGAATGTTCATCTGAAGAAGAATTTTTAGGTTTGGTAGAAGCCATTTGCGGAGACCACGCAACCCCTAGGAAGAGAGAGGATAGTTCAAATCTTGATCAACAAAATCAAAAGGTGAGAAAGGATAAAATTGTGAGACAAGAAGAAAAAGAAGAACCATTAATGGAAGTGCCAGAAAATCTTTAAAAAATATGAAGTTGAAGAACGAAAGATCATGATAAGAATGCCGAAGAGAGACAAAAACTCTAGAGAAGCCTATGATAACAAGGAGACTACAAAGAAAGTAGTAGTAGCAATCGAGGGAGGAGAAGAAAGATGTATGTACATAGGGCATGATCTGATAGACAAAGAGGAAGAAAGTTTGATTGCCTTACTAAAAAGGTATAGGGATGTGTTTGTATGGAGTTATAAGGATCTAAAAGGAGTAGATCTAGGTATATGTTCTCATAGGATACCCATGACAACCGAGGCTAAACCCACTAAGCAAAAGCCCTATATGTATAATGATAACTACGCAGTGAAGATCAAGGAAGAGATAGATAGACGCAATGAGGTTGGATTCATTTACAAGATAGAAAATACCGAATGGGTATCACCCATTGTAGTCATGCCTAAGAAGAATGATAAGTTGAGGGTGTGTATTAATTTGAAGAAAGGCAATGTTGCCACCATTAGGGACAGCCACCCTCTGCCTATTATAGAACACCTGTTGGAAAGAGTCACAGGCAAGGAAGTGTATAGCTTTCTCGATGGATTTTTCAGGCTATAACCAAGTTACCATTGCCTCCGAGGACCAAAATAAGATCTCTTTTGCCACTGAATGGGGTATCTTTGCATTTTGTCTGATGCCTTTTGGGTCGAGGAATGCACTTGCAACTTTCCAAAGGTTGATGTGCCACGTGTTCAAAGAGTTTCTCAGAAAGAACTTAGAAGTGTACATAGATGATCTGTGTGCTCACTCAATGCTTAGATCAGATCATATCCCTGAGCTTAAACGAACCTTTGACAAGTGTAGGGAATATCAAGTCTGTTTTAACCCTGAGAAGTGTGTCTTTATGGTAAGACAAGTTAAGATACTTGGTCACATAGTTTCGAAAAATGGAATTTCCAGAGATGACGACAAGGTACAAGTGATCAATGAATTACCCAGGCCAAAGAACGTAAAGGAGTTACAAGCATTCATGGTCCATTGCAAATATTACCGATGATTCATAAATATGTATGCAATCATTGCTAAACCACTATACAACCTGCTAACTAACTTTAAGTGGACAGAAGAATGCAAGAGTGCCTTTAGTGAATTGAAACGACGATTGTGTTTTGCACCTATTCTAGTTATGCCAGATTGGAAAAAACTTTTTCACATACACATAGATGCTTCTAATCACACCATAGGTTGTGTGTTAGCACAACCCACGGATGAAGGGAATATTGACTTACCAATTGCATATGCCAGTAGGAAGTTGAATGCTGTAGAGAGAAATTACACCACGACGGAGAGAGAGAGGCTAGGAATGGTCTATGCAATCAAGAAATTTCATCACTATTTATTGGAAAATAAGTTTAAGTTCTTTACAGACCATCAGGCTCTCCTGTATTTAGTGAACAAACCTTGCAACATGGGTAGGCTAATATGTTGGTTTCTACTACTTATGGAGTATGACTTTGAAATCATAGTCAAGAAGGGTAAAACACACTTGAGAGCAGACCATCTCTCGAGGATAAATTTAGGAGAAGTAGTTATTGGAGTAGCCAATGAGCTACCATATGCTTACTTGTTTAATGTCAATATTGTTCGTGAATGGGCAAAGCCATTAGTTCTAGTATTGACATATGGACCTAAGAATTCTCAAGTGAGAACCCAAGAGAAGGAGGTAGTGAAAGCACAGAGATACTAAATCCTCAATGGTAGTATCTATAGGCAGGATCATCAGAATATCCTTGCTTGTGTCATAGAAGAATAGGAGCATGACAATTGGTTGTAAGTAGCATATGTAGGTGCACTAGAGCAACATCATTCGAGATAGGGGACATTAGTGAACTTGAAAAGGTTAGGCATGTATTGGCCCTCAATGGAAAAAGATGTTGATGAATTTGCAATGAATATCCAAAGTGTTGTAATAGACCACTGATAGAATATGCCACTCTATACCATGTGGCCCTAATGCCAGATTGGAGTGAACCTTTGGTTAACTATTTGAGGTGGAAGAATTTCCTAGAAGACATGACTCTGGCATGTAAACAAAGTATTGAGTAGGAGGCTCAAGATTATAAGCTCATTGGTGATAATCTATATATATGAGGGATAGACGTTTATCTGAGGATATATGTGCACGAGAGTGAATATCTCAACCTCCTGGAAGCTGCCCATCAAGGTGAAGTAGGAGGCCATTTTGGACTTGACAGTGTTACTAAGGCCATGCTATTTTCAGGATTATGGTGGCCCACTCTCCATATGGGCACCCACACATATGTAAGATGATGTGACATATGTCAAAGGGCTCAATATCCTATATGCAAAGACGAGATGCCCCTACAAACCATGATGGGACGACATGCATTCTCAAAATGAGGAATAGATTTTGTTGGACCTATTAACCCCCTTGCAAAGAACTCCCATGCCGAGTATATCATAGTTGCCAAAGACTATCTCACTAAATGGCTAGAGGCCAAGGCCACAAAGAAGAATGATGCACGCATGATTGCAAAATTCTTGTTTGAGAATGTCTTCACAAGATTTGGGCTTCCTATAGAGCTTGTAAGTGATAGAGGTACTCATTTTTTGAACGAGGTTATTGAATATTTGTTACACGATTTCATGGTAATACATAAGAAATTTGCACCATATAATCCACAAGCCAACGGATAGGTTAAGATTACTAACAAAATTGTGTGCAACATAGTGACCAAGATTGTAAATAATAAGCATTCGGATTGGGATCAGCAATTGCACCATGTCGTATGGGCCTATTGAGTGGCATACAAGACAGTGCTCGATGCCACACCATTCCAGATGGTATTTGGTCAGAATGTTGTGTTGCCATTGGATTTTTTGATACTCGCCCTCAAGATAGCTCAGGAGCATGAGTGGACAGGTCATGAACTTTCCCCAAGAATACTCGACTTAGAACGACTAGGAGAGAGTAGATTGCATGTAGCAACAGGAATTTGTGCCATTAAGAAAAGAATAAAGCCTACTTTGATGCTCATATCAAGGACAAAGGATTACGAGTAGGAGATTTGTTATTAGTTTACACCTTGAAACAACATGCCCGTAAGTTAGAGAAATGAGGATATGGACCTATGATTATCAATAGGATATCGGCTAGTGGTGTTATTCAACTATCTAGAAGGAGAGGTAATGCCTTATTATGTCAATCGATGCATAGTTAAGCTATATGAAGAACCCTTGGCTGAAGATATGCTTAAACAACTAGCTCTTGCCAAGAAGTGCAAGGAAGAGGAGGAACAAATAAGAGCAGAAGCCCAAGTGGAAGCTTTAGAATGCATTAGGTGCATGAGATTAAGAAGGAAAGGACTAGGTAGAGAACCTTAACCAGAGGATGCTCCACAATATACAGCAGCCATGTTTCAAATCAAAGGAAATGATATCCCAAGTATTGTTAACAGGAGTCCATTTGTTAACATCACTCTAGGCCATGATCCCATGCGTACACAAATTAGGGCTTTAATCGATTTTGGTGCAGAAACAAATGCAATTAGTTTCTCTCATTGTCAGGGACTGGAACAAGGGGTGAAGCCTATTGAGGCCTATCTCATAGGATTAGATGAATTAGAAACCCCTTGCATAGGTGATGTGGAGTTACTTACCTCAATCAAGGAAGTGACCATGACAGTTAAGCTTTTGGTTTTCAATGATGAAGACCTAATAGAACCCATGATCCTAGGTGAGGAATGGTTATACAACTACTTAGTGAACTTAAATCTTCACAGGAGTGTGCTCCAACTGGAACATGCACGACAGTGCCATGAGCTACCACTCAGAGGTCAGTGCCCCGAAGTATTGGACTTAAGAGAAAACCCTCCAACTATGAGTGGCCTAACACCAACTATGAGTGGTTTAATTGGCTCTAATGAAAAGAAGCAAGAGACACCACCCCTCAAGGAGGTGAAACCGAGTAAGCAAATAGGATTCAGGCAAGTATGACAGCATAAGGTTCAACCTCAAGTTGGGCGTGAACCCCCTTAGCCTCCAGGCAAGCTTGAAAGGCCACCAAGAGCACCCCGATTAGGCAGCTACACATGGGGGGATTCAAGAACTTCCATCGGATCACCCTTGCTAACATGGTGCCCACCTAGATCAGTTGTACAGAATGCCTCATTCTCTAATGGGTTGGACACGTTAGCATTGGATCTCCCTTCTTTTCCAAAGAAGAGTGTTGATATGACACCTCACCCCCGATGACTAGCATGGCCACATCACCCACGTACTCAAAAGAGCAGAACATGAGGGTGGCCCCTTGGATAGGCTATGAAGGTAATCCCACGCCAAATGTGGGTACAAAAAGCTACATCATCAAACGAGTCAACCGGTGCAGATCTTCGACAACCCTTTCAATTTCACCATACATACACACACACACACACATACATATATATATATACATATATATATATATATATATATATATATATATATATATATATATATATATATATATATATATATATATATATATATATATATATATATATATATATATATATATATATATATATGTGTGTGTGTGTGTGTGTGTGTGTGTGTGTATGTATGTATGTGTGTATGTAGTTGCATGATCTGTAAGTATCTATATATGTATTATGGTCCTCATTGATTTGAGTAGCTAATTATTTGTGTTGAATGTAAGGGATGCATCTGCACTTGAAGAGAAGATTATTGAAATTTACATAGATACACACACACACATGCATATATATGTGTATATATATATATATATATATTTATATGCACTCTGAGGACCTATCCAAATAGAGTGCATGGGGGAGATTGCACCTAATCTTGTGTACTTTATTTTCTCTTCCCATATCGTGCATCACTACGGAGGGTCCCGACACCATTTGTTTTGGTATTCAATCTCTATCTCTACCTCAGTCTCAATTCTCTATTTTCACTAACCATTTTTGTTTCTAAATTGAGATTATGATTCCAATTTGGATTTTGATTTTGATCCTGATTTGAGTCTCAATTTTAGTTTCAGTTTCTATTTCGATTTCAGTTTGAGTTTTTGTTTTTCTTTATATTTCTATTTTGTTTTCCATTCGGTTTCTATTTTGGTTTCAGTTTTGTTCCAAGTCTTGAACCTACACCAATGTTTACTCCTTTGAATTATTATGAGGTGTCGACTAAGGCATATAAATTTGGCATCGTTGGCTTCCGTGGCACCCATGGCTCCCTTGGTGACCATTGGTAGTCATTGGCAATGTGCAAACACCTTTTAATTAGTGGAAATAAAGAGTCTTATATTCACTAAGGAGGGAGGATTTGAACCCACAACCTCACTTTCACAAGTGAGGTATTTTACCACTACACTATTCCCTTCTCTTGTCACTCTACATCTCTTTTTTCTTTTCTAACATTTATTGCATCTTCCTTTTTCAATTTCCAACAATCACTATTCCCTTTTCCATTTTTATTCAAGCAATCTCAAAATTGTTTTCAAATATCCAACAAGGGGTTTCTTTGTCTACATATCCATGGACCCTACGAATACCATGGAGGATTTTGGTGAGTCACCTCTACCCAAGGTACCACTCAAGCAACATTAAAGCTCCTATAGCATGAACTTCGAGGTGCCAAAAACAAGATCCGACAATGTGATGAAGTACTTCAGAGGAAGAAATCTGAAGGCGATAATCTTGCAAGGGTGGTAAAAGTTATTGTCTCTACCCAAGCTGATGGTAGGCATTCCATTATTAGTGCTAAAAATTACCAATTTCTATGGTTTGATTGCCATAAGGGTGGCCTATTAGTTCTTTCGTGGTTATCACAATTCGATAATTTCTATTCTAAGGAATCATATTCTGAAAGCGATAAAGTCAATTTTTCTACTAACTATTTAGTCAAGAACATTCAACTTTGGTGGAATGTCCTATGTCATAGTGCAGATCATCCAACCACATGGAAGGCTTTTCCAAGATAAGATTAAGGATTCTTTTCTTCCTCCTCAATATATTTACATGTTCAATGTGCATGGACAACCTTTACATTGAAGGAGGGTGACACTATCACTACCTACATGGAGCAGTTCTAGAAAACTCTATTAATTGTTTAGATGCTCAAACATATACTTGAGGATACCTTACAAAGGAAATATGAAGTTGGTTTGGAGATGGGAATCGAAGCCAAGCTTCATACACTATGGCCTATAACCCTCAAAGAAGCTATCTCTTTTGCCTATGATGTGGAGAAGGAATTTCAATCCATAACCAAGTGGATCTATCTACAACGACTACATCAACGACCACTTTTTGTTAAATTGACTTTTCCTATCAAGCATAATTTTAATGCCCCATATTATTCTAGTTTTCCACATCCTCCACAATCCAGCTACTCAACTGCACCTGTTGCTTCATCTATCCAACCTACCAAACCACCTACCTTGGAAACTTTAGGGATGGATTCCCAAGAGAAGCGACCATGTATCAGCGATTGGAATTGTGGTAAACTTGGACATACACAAATGAAGTGCCGATTGAAACCTCTTTGTGTGAAACCAACTATAACGCAAATGCATAAAATGGAGGCCATCAATGAAGAACTTCCTCCTGTTTGGACAAAGGAAGCATTGGAGAAGGATTTACGTACCTTCGGTAATGATATTTTTATTCATTCTTTACTTTGCATGTAGGGTACTATTAACAATAAAATTATTAATATTTTATATGATGATGGTAGTTCTCATGAGTTTATTTCACATTTACTAGTGCAAAAAGTCAAATTAAAGAACATTTCCTTCTTTATATAAACTGAAAATTACATTTTAGGTTGGCAGTTATAATGTAACAAGAGAAGTGCATGATGTTAAGATTAGCATAGGATCATATACAGATGCACGAATGTTTTCAATTGCACCTTTGCAAACTTACAACGTTATACTTCCATGCTTTTCTGTTATCACTATAACCTATGCATTGATTATCATACACATACCCTTAAATTTGAATTTAAAGGTCAAATTATTACTTTGTCTATGAGGCATGATTTCTAGTCATTTCCATTGATTAGTCATACTCAAGTGAAATGTGTATTTTAAAAAAGTTACAATTCATGCATTCATATAGAATGTGCATTGATTATAGGGCCCTTAATAAGATCAGAATAAAGAATAGATCCCTATTCCTTGAATAGATGATTTAGTAGATAAACTATGAGGATCTCATATCTTTCGTAAAATTGACCTTAAATTGGGTTACCATTAGATATGTATGCTGCATAGCGATATTTTTAACACTGTGTTTAGAGCTCAAACCAGCCATTATGAATTTATGGTAATGCCTTTGAACTTACAAATGCTCTTGCTACATTTTCCTGAATGATGAATAACATTTTTCCTGATTATTAAACTTTTGTTCTAGTATTCTTCGACGATATAATTTTTAATAGTAAAAATGATAATGAACATGAGATGGATCTTTTAAAAAAATTCATTTGTTATGAGAAACACACTTAATGCTAATCTAGAAAAGAGTTACTTCTTCCAAATGAAAATAGAATATCTAGGACATATTATTTTTAGTGAAGGTGTGCATGTAGATCCAAAAAAGATTAAAGTCATAGTAGAATGGCCTACACCTCAATCAATCAATGATGTACATTCTTTTCTTGGATTGGCTAGTTTCTATATGAAGTTTGTTCAAATTTTTTCTTATTTACCATTGCCCCCTTACCTTATTATTGAAAAACAAAATAAAATGTTCATGGGGAATCACCCAACAAAAACTCTTTGAAAAATCAAGCATGCACTTTCACATGCACCTGTTTTAAAATTACCTACTTTTTTGTAACCATTTCATGTCATTACTGATGCTAGTGGTTTAGGAACAAGTGTTGCTTTAATGCAAACCGATCATCCCATTGCATTTAAGAGTGGGAAGCTTAAGCCATCATAAAAGAATTATAGTACATATGGTAAGGAATTATTAGTAGTTGTGCATGCTCTACAAATTTGGAAACACTAGCTTATGGGATCTTAGGTATTAATCAATATGATCAATGAGCTATTAAGAATTTATTAAATCAGCCTTTAACCTTTGATTGATGTCTTAAATGGGCTTCATTCATCCAAACTTCTGAGCCCATGATCCAATGTCAACCTGGGAAATTTAATGTTGTAGCCGATGTTTTTAGCCATTTTCCTTCACATTCTATTGTTCTGCATATTATTTATGTCATCCAAATTCTTTCCTTTCACTAAATGATTTCCACTTATGCATCTTATTTGTATTTTTCACATCCATGGCATGACTTCAACAATTGTGCACCTTTAGCTTATGAACATCATGCATTTCATCATGGTTTACTTTATTTTTGACATAGATTATGCATTAAACAAGCTTTTAAAGATTTTGTAATAAAAGAAATGCATGAAACATCTTACAAAGCATACAAAGCACCGCTTCTACTTGCATACAAAGCACCGCTTCTACTTGCAAAGATTTATTTTCTTGGCCCCACATGGAAAAAGATATTGCATAGTATGTTTCTCAATGTGTTGTATGTCAGTGTGTAAAATGTCATCATGGTAAACCATAATGAACCATGGGAATAAATTTCTATGGATTTTATCATTATGTGTGTATGCATTTGTATATGTGTATGCATGTATGTGTGTGTATATGCATGCGTGATGTATGCATGTATGTATGTGTATATGTGTGTATGCATGTGTGTATGTATGCATGTATATGTGTGTATGTATGTGTGTGTATGTATACGTATGTATGTATATGTGTGTGTATGTGTATGTGTTTGTATGTATATGTGTGTATCCATATATGTTTGTGTGTATGTGTTTGTATGTATATGTGTATGTATGTGTATGTGTGTGTGTATGTGTATGTAGGTGGGTGTGTTGATGGAGACTATTAATCTCCAAAAGAAAAAGCTATACTTGATGGTAGAACACTTCTATATCAAGAATAACTCAAAACCTTGATCAATTTTGTAAGACCAATACCAAACTATCAAATTTTTCACTAACTGTGAAGAGAGTCACTACTTAGAAAAATCTGTTGCACTTAACTCACTCATTGACTAACCAAATGTATAAAGTTCCTGATGAAACTTTGTATAAAGTGGCGTGTAAAGATTGTGCACCTTATCCAAGTTAAGTCATCCCAAAAGACTTAGTAGATCTCGAGAAATGATACAAACAATCCACCTATGTATAAAAATGTACTTCTCTATAGTTGCGTTTGACACCTATAACTTTTAATGCATAGTTCTCTCAAAGTACAATGTGTTTATTCAAATGCTTTTAGTGATAGGTAACTTACCTTCCAACTTAAAGAATGAGTTCTTGTTTGCTCAAAAATTTACATTGTGGAAGGAGAATCGACCAAAACATTACCATCAAATTTGTGCCTATTGCAAACTTCACTTCTTCACATTTACACATGTAAATGTTCCTACTCTCAATTCTCTTAGCCTGATCACAATTAGGATCTAAAAACTTGTACATATCAATCAATTATAGACTTAGAATTGTACAAAAGCATTTCACAAAAGATTAAACATAGAAGGAGTACTCAGCAAAAGATCGGGTGCAATTTTTTCTTCTACTCAGAAAACTTTACATCTAAATGATGAGAGAGATCTTCCTCATTTCTAAAATGTCTAATGAATCTTACAACATCTAATTCTTCTCATCTCATGCTCTCTCATACTTGCCCCAACTTTCTGCTTGTATATATAGGCATATATGTACAAGCTCATGACCATAACAAAAGATATAAGTGAGCTAACTTCAAGTTTAATGTACATATGTATACAAGTCTTCATTTCTTGAGTATGCCCTATCTTCAAACTTAATTTGTTGATCTTTTCCTCATCTTGTGACTTCAAGTTTTTATCCAAGACATCACTTGATGGTTGACTTGCACCAAAAACTCCCCCTCAATCATCAATTGAGGTTTTCTCTATCTTCTTTATGCCTGCCATGTCTTTAAATCCTTGTAGCTTTGGTCCATCCAAGCTTTTGGTTAGCATATCTTCAATCTGATCTTTTGTTGAAGTATGTATGACTTCAATCTCCTTATCAGTCACCTTCTCTCTTAAGAAGTGATACTGAATCTCAATGTGTTTAGTCCTGGCATGAAAAACAGGATTGGCAGCTAGATACAATGAACTCATATTATCTCCATGAATAGTGGGTGTACTTTGAATGATGTCAAAACTCTTCATGAGAGCCTTCAACCATATGACTTCATTTGCTGCTTCAATCATACCTTTATGCTCTACCTCTATAGATGATAAAGCAACTGTATGTTGCTTCTTAGAACACCAAGAGATTATCTTATCTCCCACATAACACAAATATCCATATGTTGATCTCCTATCATCAGGATTACTTGCCCAATCTGTATCACTATATATCTTGACGTTTGTATCTGATGTAAAACCATAATACAAACCTTCCTTGAGTATAACCTTAATATATCTCAACACTCTTTGTCCTGCAACCCAATGTTCTTTCCTAGGACAATGCATGAATTGAGACAACACTCCAACTGCATATGACAAACCATGCCTAGTTAATGTAGTATAGATTAGACTACCAACCAGAATTTCATATAGCTTTATATCCTTGAATTCATCTCCTCCATATCTACTCAATTCGTGATTCACCTCCATTGGAGTAGGTGCTACCCTGCAATCTTCCATTTTAAACATGATCAACAAGTTCTTCAAATACCTTTCTTGAGTTACATATAGTCCATGTTGCGTATATGAGATCTCCATGTCCAAGAAATATGACAAGTCTCCCAAGTCAGTAATCTTGAACTCTTTCTCCATTTTCTTCTTGAATTCCCTTCTCATTTGTACTTGTAAGAATTAGTTCATCAACATATATGCACATGTAAATGAACCCATCATCACTTGCTTTAACAAGAAAACTACTATCTGATGGAGAGTATTAATTTCCAAAAGAACAAGCTATTCTTGATGTTAGAGCACTCTATATCAAGAACAACTCAAAACCTTTACCAATGTGAAGGAGCAATACTAAATTATCAAATTTTGAACTAACTGTGAAGAGAATCATTAATCAAAAAAGTTTGCTGCACTTAACTCACTCATTGGATCACCAAATGTGTAAAGTTTTCAATGAAACTTTTTATGAAGTGTTGGGTAATGTCTGCGCACATTCTCCAAGTCAAATCATCTGAAAAGACTCAGTAGATCTTGAGAAATGATTCAAACAGCTCACCTATGTCTAAAACTGTTCTTCAGTATAGTCGACTTTGACACTTGCAACTTCTAAAGCATGTTTCTCCCAAAGTACAACCCATTTAATCGAATGCTTTTAGCCATAGGTAGCTTACCTTCCAACTTAAAGAATGAGTGCTTATTTGCTCAAAACTTTACACTGTGGAAGGAGAATTGACCAAAACATTAGCATCGAATTTTGCACCTGTTGCAACTGCACTTCTTCACATTTACACATGTAAATGTTGATGGAGAATGTTAATCTCCAAAAGAACAACTTATTCTTGTGATTAGAGCACCTCTATACCAAGAATAAGTCAAAACCTTTCACACATTTAGAGGATCAACTTCTAATTATCAAAAGATGAACAAATCTGTGAAGAAGGTGATACACAGAAAAGTCTGCTGCACTATTTCCTTATATTGACTTATCAAACGTGTAAAGTTTTTGATGAAACTTTGTACGAATCATCTCCTAGAGATTGCGCAACTATTCCAAGTTGAATTACTCCAAAAGATTAAGTGTAGCTTGAGAAATCAACTTCTCAAGTTACCTATGTCAGAAACTGTACTTCTGAGAAGTCGATTCAGACACCCCTAACTTCTTAACTTTGATTCTCACAATATCTAACCCGTTTTGCCAAATGCTTTTAGCCACGAGTAGATCACCTTCCAACTTAAAGATTAAGTGCTTGCTTGCACAAAACTTTAAACTATGGAGTGAGCACTGACCAAAAGATTAAACACGAAATTTGCGCCTGTTTCAGAGAACTGTAGACATTCAACACATATGAATGTTCCTATTCACAATTCTCCTAGCCTGTTTACAATTGGACTCTGAAATTCAGGTCACAGGCTCATTAACTAACAACTTAGATATGCTCAAAAGGATTTCGCTAATGATCAAACACAGAAGGAGCAGACACGAAAAGATCGGGCGCAATATTTCTTCATTAACTCAGAAGATTACAACTGAGTGATGAGAGCAAACACAAATTCACTTTCCACTATCTCATAGCTTCTATCTCCCTAATTCTTGACTTGTAACTATTGTCACATATGCTCTCATACATGCCCCGACTTTTCTCAAGGTATTTATAGATAATTTGTACATAATTCTTACTGAACAAAAGCTCTAAGTCATCTATGACTATGCTAATGTACATATGTGTACAAGACAACATTCTGACTTCTTCTTAATTTTGCAAATGTCTTCCTTTGCTTCATTCTGACCATAAACATTCTCCAAGATCTGTATAATCACCAATTTGTGATTGGTTTGCTCTAACAGCTCCCCCTCAATCACTAATTGTGATTATTCCATTCTTCTTCACTCCTGCCATCTCCTTGAATCTCTGTAGCTTAGGTCCATCCAAGCTTTTTGTCATCATATCTGCCACTTGTTCTTTTGTTGGAGTATACATCACTTCAATCTCTTTATCAAGTACCTTTTCCCTCAAGAAATGATACTGTATCTCTATATGCTTAGTCCTGGCATGAAAAACAGGGTTAGCTGCCAAATACAAAGAACTCATATTGTCTCCAAAAATTATTGGAGTACTATGATCAGTCTCAAAACTTTTCATCAAGGTCTTTAACCATATAACTTCTTTTGCAGCTTCTACCATTCCCTTATACTCAGCCTCTGTGGATGATAAAGCAACTGTGTGTTGCTTCTTTGAACACCAAGACACTAACTTGTCTCCAACATAACATAGATATCCATGAGTAGACCTTCTATCATCTGAGTCACCTGCCCAATCTGCATCACTAAACACTTTGATTCTTGTGTCAGAAGTGAAACCATAGTACAAACCTTCACTTAGGGTTCCTTTGATATATCTAAGTACCCTTTGGACTGCAATCCAATGAGTCTTCTTTGGACAATGCATAAATTGTGACAACACACCTACTGCATATGATAGGTCTGGCCTTGTCAAGGTAGCATAGATTAGACTACCTACCAAACTCTGATATTTCTTCATGTCATTGAACTCTTCACCTCCATACCTGCTTAATTTATGATTTACCTCCAATGGAGTGGTTGAGGTCTTGCAATCTTCCATGTTAAACTTGATCAAAAGATTCTTCAAGTATCTCTCTTGTGAAACATATACTCCATGTTGAGTATACACAATCTGCATTCCTAGAAAATAAGATAAGTTTCCCAAGTCACTTATCTTAAACTCCTCCTCTATTTGCTTCTTGAGTTCATTGATTCCTTGAGCATCTGTTCCTGTAACAATAATATCATCAACATAAATGCACATGTAAATATATCCATTTTCACTTACCTTCACTAGCAAGCTACTATCTGCCTTTGATGCTTGAAACCCACATTCATTCAAGAACTTGACCAATCTGTAATTCCAAGCTCTTGGGGCTTGCTTCAACCCATATAAAGCTCTCTTGAGCTTACACACATAATCTGATCCAATTGATTCCATGAAGCCTTCTGGTTGCTCCATATATACTTCATCTGCAATGTAACCATTAAGAAATGCATTCTTCACATCCAATTGTGATAATTTCCATCCTTTGCAAGCAGCAATAGCAATCAATGTCCTAATTGTAGACATCTTAGCAACAGGACTAAAGGTTTCATCATAATCTACCCCATAAGTTTGGGCATAACCTTTAACCACAAGTCTAGCCTTATATCTAGACACCTTACCATCTGCAAACCTCTTTGTTTTGTATACCCACTTGCATCCAATGACTTTCTGATTCTTTGGTCTTGGTACTAATTCCCAAGTTTCATTTTCAAGTAGAGCATCATACTCTTCTTGCATTGCCTTCTCCCAATTCTGTTTACCTTTGGCTTCTTCATAAGTGGTTGGATCTTCTTCTGTTTTCACAATGTAAGCATAATCTCTTGTTGTTAGGAAAGATGTATCATAGCTATACCTTATAGGCTCTTTCCTTTCCCTTGTAGATCTTCTGATTTCTGCACTTCTTGATGTTTCAGCCTCATTTGATTCTGGATCAAATCTTGGCCCTACTTCTTCATGATCCTGCACTCTACATCTAGAGTCAACTTCATCAACAATTTCTTCACATACCTTTACCTTTGCCTTTCCTTTCCTTTGAATTTCTTCAACACCTGCATACTCATTTGGTGATCCTGTATACCACATGTTTTGCTCATCAAATGTTACATCTTTAGTAACAAGAAATTGCTTTGTGGATGGACTCCACAACCTGTAACCCATTTGTCTATCATCATATCCAATAAACACATACTTCTCTGCTTTTGGTTCTAGCTTATGTCTTAATTGTGAAGGAATATAAGCATATGCAATACATCCAAATACTTTACAATGATCAAGACTAGGTTTCTTACCCCACCATGCTTCATAAGGGGTTCCTCCATTCAAGGCTTTGCAAGGCAACCTATTCACAAGATATGTTGCAGTGTTAATAGCTTCTGCCCATAAGTAATTTGGACAATTCTTTTCCTTCATCATGGCTCTTGCAAACTCTACAAGAGTCCTATTCCTCCTTTCTGCTACTCCATTTTGTTGAGGGGAGTACCTGCAAGTCACTTCTCTTTTGATACCTGCATTCCACAAATAATCATCAAACTCTTTTGAGAAATACTCTCCCCCTCCATCTGATCTTAACCTCTTTAGCTTTTGTCCTGTGATCCTTTCTGCATAAGCATGGAAATGTTTGAATGTCTTGAAGACTTCTGATTTGTCCTTGATTACATACAAAGTAATCCACCTGGTTGCATCATCAACAAACAACACATAATATCTGGATCCATTTATGCTATAGTCCCTTGAGGGTCCCCATACATCTGTATGAACCAATTCAAGCATATTTGAATACTTGTACCCTGATTTGTTATAAGAACTTTTATGTGCTTTACCTAATTGACAAGCTTCACACTTGTACACCATATGTTGCCCTTCAATATTTGGCAATCCAAGCACCACCTGATTCTTTGACATTTCCTTTATAGCTCTCTCATTGAAATGACCTAGCCTCTTATGCCATAGGTCTAATTCAGATACCTTTTGACCTCCATAGGTAAACAATGCATGTCCTACATTACCTTGGACTTTGAGAGTGAACAATCTTCCCTCCTTTTTACCTGCAATTATGGTTCTATATCCCTGATTTGGATCTTGTACATAGACACCATCATTTGTAAATCTTACCTCATATCCTTTCTCCACAATTTGCCCTACACTTATCAAATTTTTAGGAATAGTAGGAACATAAAGTACCTTACTCAGAAGTGTACTTCCACTCTTTGTCTTCACTGATCCAATGCTCTCCACTTTATGTTTAGTATTGTCACCTGTTTGAATTGTATGTCCATTCACCCTTGCTTCCATATCAGTCATCAAGGATAGGTTCCCACTCAGATGGTTACTACACCCTGAGTCAATATAAAACACTCTTTGATCTTCTCCCATTGATTCATGAGTTGCATTCAAGATAAGAGTCATGTCATCCTTCTGATCTGATGCATAATTGTAATAATTATTGTTGTAGGACTGAGATTGGAAGTTTCTTCCACCTCCTCTACCATATGATGTCCTACCACCCCTTTCTCTGAAATTGCCTCTTTGGTTTCTGCCTCCTCTACCTCTTTGACTATAATTCTGATTGTTGTATCCTCCACTTTGATTGTTATACCAACAATCATTTGCCAAATGATTTGTTCTACCACAAATCCAACAAGCTTTAGCATTATCTTTGTTCTTACCTCCTCTTCCTTTACCTCTGAAATTTGTCTTCCCTTTTGTGAAGTTGGCTTGATTTAAATTCCCTTCATCCTCATTTGATTGCTTTCCCTTGCCATTCTTTTTCTTATCTTTGGAGTACATAGCTTGACTTGTACTTCTATCATTGTCTCCTTTAAGATCCTGCTCAAAGGTTAGCATGTGTCCTAGCAATTGATTAAGGTCAGGAGTAAAGTGATCAAGTGACAATTCTATGGACAATATAAAAGGCTTCCACTTCTCATCACCTCTTAGACCTGTAAGTATTTGTCTTACCAACTTTTCTTCTTCAATGTCTTCATCCACTGCTCCCAAGCTATCTGCAATATCTTTCATCCTTGCCACATAATCTGAAATTGATTGTGAGCTCTTCTTCTTGAAGGTTGTGAACTCAGCCCATAGTGAGGACTTCCTTGACTTAGTTGTATTTTGGAAATGCTCTTCCAAGGCATTCCAAACATCTGTAGCACTTTCTAAACCTCTGATGTGAGGTAGAAGGTAATCATTTACAGCCATGTAGATGATACTCCTTGCTTGAGCATCCTTTCTCATCCAAGTCTTCAACATTGCAAGTTCTTCCCTAGTAGGAATACTTGGATCTGCAAATTCTGGTTTTTCTTCATCTCCTGTAATAAATGATATAAGATCTTTGCTCATGAGGTGTGCTTCCATCCTCATGGACCATGCTGGATAGTTCTCCCTATCTAGCTTATCAATCTGCAAGCTTTCTCCCATCTTGTATCCACCTGTGTATTGAAATCTTCAAGCTTTACAAACAATGTATGTACCTTTACTTTGAATTGAACTCCTTTTGCCTTTCTTGATGTCAATTTGTCTTCTCCTCGAGCTTTGACTCCAAGCTTTCACTTCTTGATCCTTCAAATGTTGAATCTCTTGAATCTGCAGCAGTCGAGATCCTCCTTTTCTTCAAATTGATGTCTCCTGCTCTGATACCACTGATGGAGAATGTTAATGTCCAAAAGAACAACTTATTCTTGTGATTAGAGCACCTCTATACCAAGAATAAGTCAAAACCTTTCACACATTTAGAGGATCAACTTCTAATTATCAAAAGATGAACAAATCTGTGAAGAAGGTGATACACAGAAAAGTCTGCTGCACTATTTCCTTATATTGACTTATCAAACGTGTAAAGTTTTTGATGAAACTTTGTACGAATCATCTCCTAGAGATTGCGCAACTATTCCAAGTTGAATTACTCCAAAAGATTAAGTGTAGCTTGAGAAATCAACTTCTCAAGTTACCTATGTCAGAAACTGTACTTCTGAGAAGTCGATTCAGACACCCCTAACTTCTTAACTTTGATTCTCACAATATCTAACCCGTTTTGCCAAATGCTTTTAGCCACGAGTAGATCACCTTCCAACTTAAAGATTAAGTGCTTGCTTGCACAAAACTTTAAACTATGGAGTGAGCACTGACCAAAAGATTAAACACGAAATTTGCGCCTGTTTCAGAGAACTGTAGACATTCAACACATATGAATGTTCCTATTCACAATTCTCCTAGCCTGTTTACAATTGGACTCTGAAATTCAGGTCACAGGCTCATTAACTAACAACTTAGATATGCTCAAAAGGATTTCGCTAATGATCAAACACAGAAGGAGCAGACACGAAAAGATCGGGCGCAATATTTCTTCATTAACTCAGAAGATTACAACTGAGTGATGAGAGCAAACACAAATTCACTTTCCACTATCTCATAGCTTCTATCTCCCTAATTCTTGACTTGTAACTATTGTCACATATGCTCTCATACATGCCCCGACTTTTCTCAAGGTATTTATAGATAATTTGTACATAATTCTTACTGAACAGAAGCTCTAAGTCATCTATGACTATGCTAATGTACATATGTGTACAAGACAACATTCTGACTTCTTCTTAATTTTGCAAATGTCTTCCTTTGCTTCATTCTGACCATAAACATTCTCCAAGATCTGTATAATCACCAATTTGTGATTGGTTTGCTCTAACAAATGTTCCTACTCTTGCCAATCTGTATCACTATATATCTTTATGTTTGTATCTGATGTAAAACCATAATACAAACCTTCCTAGAGTGGACCCTTAATGTACCTCAACACTCTTTTTCCTGCAACCCAATGTTCTTTCCTAGGACAATGCATGAATTGAGACAACACTCCAACTGCATATGACAAATCATGCCTAGTTAATGTAGCATAGATTAGACTACCAACCAGACTTTGATATAACTTCATATCCTTGAATTCTTCTCCTCCATATCTGCTCAATTTATGATTCACCTCCATTGGAGTAGGTTCTATCCTACAATCTTCCATTTTAAACTTGATCAACAAGTTCTTCAAATACCTTTCTTGAGTCACATACACTCCATGTTTTTCAAACCATACAAATCTCTCTTGAGCTTGCATACATATTTTGAATACCTTTTATCTCTAAACCCTTGTGGTTCCTCCATGAAAACATCATCTGAAATATACCCATTAAGAAAAGCATTCTTCACATCTAATTAACATAGTTTCCAACCTTTACATGTAGCAATGACTATGAGTGTCCTAATGGTTGTCATCTTTGCCATAGGACTATAGGACTCATCATAATCTATACCATATGTCTGAGCATACCCTTTCACAACAAGTCTAGCTTTATATCTAGACACACTTCCATCTGCACACCTCTTTGTCTTGTAGACCCATTTGCATCCAATGACCTTCTTACTATTTGGTTTAGGAGCCAAATCCCATGTCTCATTCTCCATCAATGCATCATACTCTTCCGGCATAGCCTTCTCCCAATTTTCCTTACCTTTTGCCTCTTCATATGTAGAAGGATCTCCATCTGCTTTTACCATGTAAGCATAATCTTTATTAGTAAAAAAAGAAGTATCATAGCTATACCTTGTAGGTTGCCATTTGTGTTTTGATGACCTTATGAGTTCTCCACTTCTTGAAGTTTCTAGTTCGTCATGTTCTGGATCAAACCTTAGCACTTCTTCAACTTCAACTTGTACTTCATTGTTCTCCTCTTCATCAAATATCTGAACCTTTGATTTACCTTTCTTCTGATTCAAAACTTCTTCATCACCTGCATGATTATTGATTGTACTTGCATACCAAGTACCTTGCTCATCAAATGTAACATCCTTTGATACAAGAAATTGTTTTGTGGATGGATTCCACAACCTATATCCCATTTGCTTATCATCATATCCAATGAACACATACTTTTCAGCTTTAGGTTCCAATTTATGCCTCAATTGAGATGGCACATATGCATAAGCCAAACATCCAAACACTTTGCAATGATCTAAGGTAGGCCTCTTACACCACCAAGCTTCATATGGTGTCATCTTTACATGGTAACCTATTAACCAAATATGTAGTTGTATTTACAACCTTAGCCCATAAATAATTTGGACAATTTTTCTCCTTCATCATTGATCTTGCTAACTCAACAAGAGTTCTATTTCTCCTTTCAGCTACACCATTTTTTTGAGGAGAGTACCTGCAAGTAATTTACCTTTTCATACCTACATTCCATAAGTAATCACTGAACTCATTAGAGAAATACTCTCCCCCTCCATCTAACCTTAGTGTCTTCAATTTTTGACTTGTGATTCTTTCTACATACACATGATAATGTTTAAATGTATTGAATAATTTTGATTTATCTTTGGTCACATATATAGTGATCCACCTGGTAGCATCATCAACATAAATCACATAATATCTTGAACCATTAATACTAAAATCCTTTGATGGTCCCCACACATCTGTGTGTACCAACTCAAGTTTCTCTGAATACATGAAACGATGCTTAGAATATGATTGCTTATGAGCCTTACCTAATTGACATGCCTCACATCTGTATGTCATATGTTGACCTGCAACGTTAGGCAATCCAAGCATTGAACCATTGTAAACCATATCCTTAATACCTCTTTCATTGAAATGTCCAAGCCTTTTGTGCCAAAGATCTAACTCAAAGATCTTATGTCCTCCATAAGTGAACAAGGCATGACCAACATTACCTTGAATCTTCAATGTGAAGATCCTTCCTTCTTTCTTCCTTGAAACAATTTTTTTATACCCATTGCTAGGGTCTTCCACAAAAACTCCATCATTAGTGAACCGTACTTCATAACCTTTTTCAACAATTTGCACTACACTTATCAGATTCTTTGGAATTGTAGGAAGATACAAGACCTTACTCAGAAGAGTACTTCCATCCTTGGCCTTCATTGATCCAATTGACTTCACATTGTGCTTTGTATTAGCACCTCTTTGAACTACATGATTAGTTACCTTATTCTCCAAATCAGTCATTAAGGCTATATTACCACTCAGGTGATGGCTACATCCTGAGTCAATGTAGAAGACTCTTTGGTCTTCACTTTGCCTTTCACAAGTTGCATTCATAATCAAAGTTGAATCCTCCTTCTTATCTAAAGCATAATTATAGTAGGTATTATTGTAGGATTGACTTTGGAATCCTCTACCTGCACTTTTTCCAAAGTAACCTCTACCTTTGAAATTACCTCTTTGGTTTCTACCACCTCTTCCTCTTGCATTAAAGTTCTGATTATATCCTCCATTATTCTGATTATTATGCCAACAATCATGAACTAAATGATTTGTCTTACCACAAATCCAGCAAGCTTTGGCTCCATCTTTATTGCTTCTACCTCTTCTTGTAATTTTTCCACCTGATCTTCCTCTTCGGAAGTTGGCTTGGCTAGTTGTACCTTCTTCTTCATTTACTTGTTGCTTGCCTTTGCTATTCTTCTTCTTATCCTTTAAGTACATTTCTTGACCTGCACTCTTAGCACCATCACCTTTGACATCCTGCTCAAAAGTTAGCATGTGTCCTAGGAACTAATTTAAATCAAGAGTGAAATGATCTAGTGACAATTCAGTAGACAAAATGAATGGCTTCCATTGCTCATCTCCTCTCAAACCTGTGAGGATTTTCCTAACCAATTTATCTTCCTCAACATCTTCACCAACTGCTCCTAATGCATCTGCAATGTCCTTCATCGTGCTTACATAATCAGAAATGGATTGAGATGACTTCTTCTTGAATGTGGTAAAATCTTCCCACAAAGATGCCTTCCTTGACCTTGTAGCGTTTTGGAAATGCTCCCCCAAAGCATTCCATATGTCACTTGCACTTTCAAGTCCTCTAATATGAGGTAGCAAATAGTCATTGACTCCCATGTAGATAATGCTCCTTGGTTGAGCATTCTTCTTCATCCAAGTCTTCAGATCTAGGAGTTCATCCCTAGTTAGAACACTAGGATCTCTGAATTGTGGTTTTTCTTATTCACTTGTGATGTAACTCATCAGGTCTTTACTTATGAGATGAGCTTCCATCTTCATTGACCAAGTTGGATAGTTTTCTCTATCCAATTTCTCTATCTAAAGAGAATCTCCCATCCTTTCTTCACGTGTGTATTAAATTCTTCAAATTCTATGAGGAATAAGTGTACCTTTACTTCGAATGAAGTTCCTTTTGATCTTCTTGATAGCTTCAGACCTCCTTCTCAAGATTTCTCTTTGAACTTTCACCTGTTGAACCTTCAAGTGTTGATTTCTATATGACTACAGTAGTCGTGGCCCTTCTTTCATCCATTTTGATGATTCCTACTTTGATACCATTGATGGATAGTGTTAATCTCCAAAAGAACAAGCTATTCTTGATGTTAGAGAACCTCTATATCAAGAAAAACTCAAAACCTTTACCAATTTGAAGGACAAATACCAGATTATCAAATTTTGAACTAACTGTGAAGAGAGTCACTATTCAGAAAAGTTTGCGGCACTTAACTCGTGCATTCACTAGCCAAATGTGTAAAGTTTTCAATGGAACTTTGTATGAAGCATTTTCTAATTCTTATGCACCTTCTCCAAGTTAAATCATCTCAATCGACTCAATAGATCTTAAGAAATGATTCAAACAGTTCGCCTATGTCTGAAATTGTTCTTTAGTATAGTTGACTTTGACACCTACAACTTCTAAAGCATGGTTCTCCCAAAGTACGATCATTTAATCAAATGATTTCAGCCATAGGTAGCTTACCTTCCAACTTAAAGAATGAGTGCTTAGTTGCTCAAAACTTTACACTGTGGAAGGAGAACTGACCAAAACATTAGCATCAAATTTTGTGCCTGTTGCAACTTCACTTCTTCACATTTACACATGTAAATGTTCCTACTCTCAATTCTCTCAACCTCATCACAATTAAGATCTAAAAATTTGTACAAAGGTCAATCAACTGTAGACTTAGAATTGTACAAAAGCATTTCACAAAAAGTTTAAACACAGAAGGAATACTGAGCAAAAGATGGGGCACACTTTTTCTTCTTCTCTAAAAAATTTTACATCTGAATGATGAGAGAGTTATTACTCTCTTCTAAAGTGTCTAGTGACTATTAAAACTTCTCATTCTTCTCATCTCATGCTCTCTCATACTTGCCCTAACTTTTTACTTATATATATAGGCATATATGTACAAGCTCATGACCATACAAAAGGTATAAGTGAGCTAACTATAAATTAATATACATATGTATACAAGTCTTCATTTCCTGAACATACTCTATCTTCAATCTTGAATTGTTGATCTTTTCTTCATCCTTCTACTTCAAGTCTTTATCCAAAACATCAATTGATGGTTGACTTGCAGCAACACTATCTGCTTTAGATACTTGAAAACCAAGTTCCTTCAAGAACTTCACAAGTCTATAATTCCATGCCCTTGGGGCCTGCTTAAAACCATACAAAGCTCTCTTGAACTTACATACATATTCTGAATACCTTTTATCTCTAAGCCCTTGTGGCTGTTCCATGAAAACATCATCTGAAATCTAACCATTAAGAAAAGCATTCTTCACATCTAATTGACATAATCTCCAACCTTTACATGCAGCAATGGCTATGAGTGTCCTGATGGTTGTCATCTTTGCCACAGGACTATCGGTCTCATCATAATCTATACCATATGTCTAAGCATACCCTTTCACAACAAGTCTATCTTTATACCTAGACACACTTCTATCTGCATACCTCTTTGTCTTGTAAACCCATTTGCATCCAATGATCTTATGACTATTTGGTTTAGGAACCAAATCCCATATCTCATTCTCCATCAATGCATCGTACTCTTCGTGCATAGCTTTCTCCCAATTTTCCTTACCTTTTGCTTCTTCATATGTAGAAGGGTCTTCACCCGCTTTCACCATGTAAGCATAATCTCTAGTAGTAAAAACAGAAGTGTCATAGCTATACCTTGTAGTTTGCCATTTGTGTCTTGATGACCTTCTGAGCTCTCCACTTCTTGAAGTTTCTGGTTCATCACATTCTAGATCAAACCTTGGCACTTCTTCAACTTCAACTTGTACTTCATTGTTCTCTTCTTCATCACATATCTAAACCTTTGATTTACCTTTCTTCTGATTCAAAACTTCTTCATCACTTGCATGATCATTGATTGCACCTACATACCAAGTACCTTGCTCATCAAGTGTAACATCCTTTGATACAAGGAATTGCTTTGTGGATGGACTCCACAACCTATATCCTATCTACTTATCATCATATCCAATGAACACATACTTGTTAGCTTTAGGTTCCAATTTATGCCTCAACTGAGATGGCACATATGCATAAGCCAAACATCCAAACACTTTGCAATGATCTAAGGTAGGTCTCTTACCCCACCAAGTTTCATATGGTTTCATACCCTACAAAGCCTTACATGGTAGCCTATTAACCAAATATGTAGCTGTATTTATAGCCTCAGTCCACAAATAATTTGGACAATTTTTCTCCTTCATCATTGATCTTGCAAACTCAACAAGAGTTCTATTTCTCCTTTTTGCTACACCATTTTGTTGAGGAGAGTACTTGCAAGTAACTTCCGTTTTTATGCCTCCATTCCATAAGTAATCATTGAAATCATTAGAGAAATAATCTCCCCCTCCATCTGACCTTAGTCTCTTGAACTTCTAACCTATGATTCTTTGTGCATACACATGATAATGTTTAAATGTATTGAATACCTCTGATTTATATTTGATCACATATATAGTGATTTATCTGGTAGCATCATCAACATAAATCACATACTATCTTGAGCCATTTATATTGAAATCCTTTGATGGTCCCCACACATCTTTGTGTACCAACTCAAGCTTCTCTGAATACATAAATCCATGATTATTGTATGATTACTTATGAGCCTTACCCAATTGACATGCTTCACATCTGTATGTCATGTGTTGATCTGCAACATTAGGCAATCCAAGCACTCAACCATTGCTAACCATATCCTTCATACCTCTTTCATTGAAATGTCCAAGCCTCTTATGCCAAAGATCTAACTCAGAGATCTTATGTTCTCCATAAGTAAACAAGGCATGACCAACATTACCTTGAATCTTCAATGTGAAGAGTCTTCCTTCTTTCTTCCCTGAAATAATGTTATACCCATTGCTAGGGTCTTCCACAAAAACTCCATCATTAGTGAACCTTAATTCATAACCTTTTTCAACAATTTGCCCTACACTTATCAGATTCTTTGGAATTCTAGGAACATACAAGACTTTCTTCCTCTTAGGAAGTTGGCTTGGCTATTTGTACCTTCTTCTTCATTTAATTGTTGCTTGCCTTTGCTATTCTTCTTCTTGTCCTTTGAATACATTGCTTGACCGGTACTCTTATCAACATCGCCTTTGACATCCTACTCAAAAGTTAGCATATGTCCTAGCAACTGATTTAAATCAGGAGTGAAATGATCTAGTGAGAGTTCAATAGACAAAATGAATGGCTTCCATTTCTCATCTCCTCTCAAACGTGTGAGGATTTTCCTTACCAATTGATTCTCCTCAATATCTTCATCAACTGCTCCTAATGCATATGCAATGTCGTTCATCCTTTTACATAATCAGAAATGGATTGAGAAGCTTTCTTTTTGAATGTAGTGAACTCTGCCCATAAAGATGCCTTCCTTGACTTTTTAGTATTTTGGAAATGCTCCTCCAAAGCATTCCATATGTCAATTGCACTTTCAATTCCTCTAATATGAGGTAGCAAGTAGTCATTGACTCCCATGTAAATAATGCTCCTTGCTTGGGCATCCTTCTTCATCCAAGTCTTCAAATCCTAGAGTTCATCCCTAGTTGGAACACTAGGATATCTCAATTCTGGTTTTTCTTCTTCACCTGTGATGTAACCTATCAGGTCTTTGCTCATGAGATGAGCTTCCATCCTCATTGGACAAGCTGGATAGTTTTCTCTATCCGATTTCTCTATCTGAAGAGAATCTCCCATCCTTTCTTCACCTGTGTATTAAATTCTTCAAGCTTTATGAGGAATAAGTGTACCTTTACTTTGAATGAAGTTTGTTTTGATCTTCTTGATAGCTTCATCCCTCTTTCTCAAGATTTCCCTTTAAGCTTTCACCTTTTGAACCTTCAAATGTTGATTTCTATATGAGTGCAACAATCGGGGTCCTCCTTTCTTCTATTTTGATGATTCCTACTGTAATACCACTGATGGAGAGTGTTAATCTCTAAAAGAAAAAGCTATCCTTGATGTTAGAACACTTATATATCAAGAATAACTCAAAACCTTGATCAATTTTGGAAGACCAATACCAAACTATCAAAATTTTTGCACTAATTGTGAATAGAATTGCCACTCAAAAAAATCTTTTGCACTTAACTCACTCATTTACTAGCCAAATGCGTAAAGTTTCTGATAAAACTTTGTATAAAGTGTCATCTAAAGATTGCACACCTTGTCCAAGTTAAATCGTCTCAAAAGGATCTGTAGATCTTGAGAAGTCCAAACAATCCACCTATGTCTAAAACTATACTTCTCTATAGTTGACTTTGACACCTGTAACTTTTAATGCATAGTTCTCTCAAAGTACAACATGTTTATTCAAATGCTTTTAATCATAGGTAACATACCTTCCAACTTAAAGAATGAGTGCTTCCATGCTCAAAACTTTACACTGTGGAAGGAGAACTGACCAAAACAATAGCATCAAATTTGCACCTGTTGCAAACTTCACTTCTTCATATTTACACATGTAAATGTTCCTACTCTCAATTCTCTCAGTCTGATCACAATTAGGATCTGAAAACTGTACAGAGGTCAATCAAATATAGACTTAGACTTTTATTCAAGCATTTCACAAAAGTTTAAACACAGAAGGATTACTCAACAAAAGATCGGGCACAATTTTTTCTTCTACTCAGAAAACTTTACATCTGAATGATGAGAGAGATCTTCCTCATTTCTAAAATGTCTGATGACTCTCACATCTAATGATTCTCATTTCATGCTCTCTCATACTTGTCCTAACTTTCTACTTGTATATATAGGCATATATGTACAAGTTCATGACCATAACAAATGGTATAAGTGAGCTAACTTCAAGTTTAATGTACATATGTATACAAGTCTTCATTTCCTGAATATTCCCTATCTTCAAACTTCATTTTTTGATATTTTCTTCATCTTTTGACTTCAAGTCTTTATCCAAGACATCAATTGATGGTTTACTTGCACCAACATGTGTGTGTATGCATGTGTGTATGTATGTATGAATATGCATGTGTATGCATGTGTATGCATGTGTATGCATGTGTGTGTATGTGTATGTGTGTGTCTTTATGTGTGTTTATGTATATGTGTGTGTATGTACATATGCATTTATATGTATATCTGTGTTTGTATGTGTGCGTATGCATGCGTATGTATAGTGTGTGTGTGTGAATATGTGTGTATATGCATACATATCTGTATGTGTGTTTTTCTACGTATGTGTGTATGTATGCATGTGAGTGTATGTGTGTGTATATATGTGTATGTGTGTGTATGTGTATGTGTATGTGTATGTGTATGTGTATGTGTGTATGTGTGTGTGTATATGTGCATGTGTGTATGTGTATGTGCATGTGTGTATGCATGTGCGTATGTATGTATTCATATGCATATGTGTGTATTTATGCATGTGAGTGTATGTGTGTGTGTGTCTATGTGTATGTATATGTGTATGTATGTGTGTGTATGTGTGTATGCATGTGCATAAATGTATGTGAGTTTATGTGTGTATGTGTATGTGTGTGTATGTATATGTGTGTATGTGTATGTCTCTCTATGTATATGTTCATGTGTATGTATACATGTGTGTGTATGTGTATACCCATATGTATAGTGTGTGTGTGTGTATGTGTGTGTATATATCTATGTGTGTGTATGTATGTGTGTGTATGCATATGTGTATGTATGTACATATGTATATGCATGTGCATGTATGTATGCATGTATGTGTATGTGTGCATGTGAGTGTATGTGTGTGTATGTATATGTATATTTGTGTATGTGTATGTGTATATGTGTATGTGTGTATGTGTGTATGCATATGTGTGTATGTGCATGTGTGTGTATGTGCATGTGTGTGTGTGTATGCATGTGTGGTATACTCGCTTGCGTGTGTGCTCTCATGCTCTCTCTATCACTCATGGTTCCGACACAAATGTGTCGAAAGAAATTGAATTTCCTTTCTGTATTTGCAAGATCTCACTTATGTGATTCTTCTACATCACAGACAATTTTTCAATGTCATTACGAGCATTGCTAATCTGTGATGTTGTTAGTGATGGTAGTTATATGTGTTGCATAAGTGATGGTAATTGTTGTGTATGTGACAAAATCTTTTTTTCTTTTCTATGCTTTGCTTATGCGATGCTATGTGGAAATAGCTTCACATAAGCAAGATTCCCCACTTTTTTTAACTGGGGTCATCAATTTATGTCCATTTTTTTTGTAGATAGCATATGGATTTGAGAGTTGTAGTTGAGAGCACCTTATTCGTTCACTATATTGATGATGTACTATAGATGAATTCAGTAGATGTTGATGATATGATACTCATTGGTTCTAATGTGGAGCATATTGATGAATCTATGACTGATTTTTATGCCTACTTTGAGATGTAGGATTTGGGGCATTTGCTTCATTATTTGAGCATTCTATTTATGCAAGTTTATTTGGGAATAAATTTTTGCCCAAAAAATAGATTCACACATTATTGAAATGTTTTTTTACTTGAAGATTGCAAACCTATTGCCACTACCATGTAGATAGGTTTAGAGTTGAGCCTTCATGATGTTGGAGATGCATTTGATGTTGTTACCTATCAACAAGATATTGGATGCTTGATTTACTTATGCATAATTGCACATGATATTTAGTTTGTTGTCTCTCATATGAGTAGGTTTATGCATTGCACAAGTTTCAAACATGGGTAGATGGTTTAGTGCATTTTTGCTACTTGAATGTTATTGGACTACTTGAACTGGTTAGTCCCATTAGTGGATCATTACTAATAAATTAACATGGTTTTTGTGACTCAAATTGGGCTACTTGCAATGCAACTCATATATCCACTAGTGCTTTTTTCTTCATTCTTGGTAGCACATGCATATCAACACTCTACTATGGCCATTTCTAGTTGTGAGGCCAAGTAGGGAATCCTTCATAGCTACTATTAAGTGTATGTGATCAAATGACCTTTGGATGATTTTCATGTTGCTTGATGAGTCTCTTGCCTTCAAAATCTGTATTATGCAAAATCTATAAATGATTCAACATGTATAGTTCAAGATTCTCAGGCTATCTCAGATGAAAAGGTGTGGCACACATGCTTTGGTCATCTAAATTTTGCAATTTTTCTACACCTAAAGAAATCTAAAATAGTATCCTATTTGCCCAACCTTGAGACACCTTGTAAACATGTCTACAAAGGTTGTACTTTGAGCAAAATGAAACGCTCATCATTACAAAAATGGTTCATATTCAATTGCTCATAAATTGCATCTTATTCATAGTAATGTCTATGGTCTTATGCAAACATCCTCTTTTGAGAATTACCTTTACTTCGTGAGAATTATTGGTGGCTTTTCTAGGCATGCATGGCTGTATCCATAGAAAGAAAATTCTAAAGTGTTTATGTGCTTCAAATAGTTTTGGACTATGGCTAAAAATTTGTCACCATGTGAATTGGGCACCCTCTGTTCTGATCAAGGGGGGAATACATGTCTTCTAATTTTAATGCATTTATGGATGAATGTGGGATAAAAAATTAGTGTACAGTGTCGTATGCACCCCATCAAAATGGACTTGTTGAAAGAAAGAACATGTCTCTCATGCTGATGATGAGGTGTATGGTCAAACATCAAGCTTTATCACATATCTTCTAGCTTGAGCATGTTATTTGTACAACATATGTACTTAACAACTGTCCTACCAAAGCACTACAATCTATCACTCGAAATGAGGCTTGGCATGTTCCAAAGGCATCTTTTTCATATCTACATGTCTTTGGTTGTCTAGCATATGCATAAGTGATTGAACACCAACAAAAGAAACTCCATGATAAAGGAGTGAAATGTATTTTTGTTGGGTATACTTTTGAAAGGAAACTGGGTGATAAAGGAGTGAAAAGTTTATCATCTGTATCATCCACAAGCTAAATGTACTTGATTAGCTCTAACGTTGTTTTTGCGGAAGACACAATTAAGCTCTACATATATGTATGAAACTTTGCTACATCTTTTTATAGGTGGACAATCAAGTGCTTGTCCAAAAGAGGCGATTTCTCTGCCTTCACAGGCTCCACATGACGATGAAAATAGTTCCATTTCTGATAAAGATTTACATTATGGACTTGTTGATGACTTGGCTGATATAGAGGAGGCAAAAACTATGCCTAACTGGATCATGTAGACCTTGAGAGATAGCAACACAAATGCAAATTTATCACATCTTCCTCGTTCACGATCTCATAGTGCTTCCTTTGCATCTAAGTGCTATGCTATGATTGGCTCTAGTTTTTGTGATGCGAATGAGCCTCCTTCTTTTGATGAGGCACAAAATTCAGAAATTGGATGGTTGCAATGCAATCAGAATATGATGCTATTAAAGAAGGGTATATGGTCTTTACGTGATTCACCTCCAAGGCAAATGGCCGTTGGCATTAAATGGGTATACAAGCTAAAATGTAAGCCTAGTGGTACAATTGATAGGTATAAGGCTACGTTTGTTCCAAAAGGTTATGCTCAAGGGAGAAGGATTGATGTTGATGAGACTACTCTCACATGTTGAATGACCACCGTTGATAGCATTTGTGCACTTATAACTCATCATGATTGGAATATACATCAATTGGACATCAAAACTGCATTATAGGGTTTGAAGGAAGCACCACGTGATTGGCATGAAAAGATACATGCCTACTTGATTGCAGATGGTTTTGAGAAGGGTCCATATGAGAGCTCTTTATATGTTCAGCGTGTGGATGATGTACTTCTCATCATTTCTATGTATGATGATGACATGCTACTCACTCCTCCCAATGAGAAGCATACTACTGAATTTGAGGTTCATTTGCATGCCTCTTTTGATATGTCAAATTTGGGGCATTTGCATCATTATATGGGCATTCAATTTATGTAAGTTGAGGGGGAATAAATTTATTTCAAACAAAATATATTGACACATTACTACAACATTTTGGCCTTCAAGGTTATAGACCTATTCCCACTCCTATGGAAGTAGGTTTATGATTGAGTCTTCATGATGAAGAAGATGCATTTGATGTTTTTTCTATTAGCATGTTGTTGAATGTTTGATCTACTTATGGATAATGTGACCTGATCTTCAGTTTTTTGTCTCTTAGATGAGTGAGTTTATGCATCAAGCATTGGCAGACAGTTAAGCACATCTTTTGCTACTTGACTGGTATGTGGCTACTTAGATTGATTTATTTGAAGGGAGGATCATTACTATGAGACTTACATGTTTTTTCTTATTCTGATTGAAATGATTGTTATGATACTTGTTTGTCTATGAGCTGTTTTTGCTTCATGCTTGGTAGCTCATTGATATCTTGGTTGAACAAAGACCAACCCACTATGTCCACTTCTAGTTGTGAGGCTGAGTATAGGGCAACTTTTACAACAGGTGTTGAGTGTGTGTCACATAGATGCTTTTGGCTGATTTGGGTGTTCGTGAGTCTTTTTCCACCACCATCTTCATTAATAGTAAGAGCGCATTGGTAGTTGGTAGGAACCCTCTATTCCATGCTTGGACAAAGAAAATTGAGGTGCAGTATCAATATGTCAAGGAGAGGTTCTATGTTGGAGAGATCACTTTGGCATATGTGCCCACATAGGATAACATTGTAGACCTTTTCACAAAGGCTTTGCATAGGGAGAAGTTTGAAGCTTTCCGCAAACCATTCGCTTAGTTCCTTTTGTGGATTGATCTCTTTCCACCTAACTTCAAAGTTTGATGTACATGAGTGTTAGATTCTTGATCAATACATCACTCCCAGGTAGAGTTTTATATATTTTTTGGTATTGATGTGTGTAAACAAACTTAGGGACCATCAGGATACTTTTTTCCCCTTTAGGAGTTTTTTCTCTTCGGGCTTGTGTATACACCTAGAACCCTAACAAGTTACTTATCTTTATACATTCACTTGGTAACTCATTCAGTATTGTGTTCTATTCCAAGCTTCTCCTTCTTCCTTGTGATATTCATGTGCTTCCATAGACCTAAAACTCCAATACTTCCAACCTCCAAATGCATTGTCACAATGTCTATGCCTGCAATGTTATCTTTTTGTGCCAAACATATATGTGATTTTTTGTTTTCTTGTACAAGCATGCCAAATTCTGGTATAGGTCTAGTAGAGCTTGATCACATTTTTTGTTTTCACTTTTTTTGAGATACAGATAATTTTTTGCAACAAGTTATTTAGTAATTGGCCATGGATAAAAGGAATTTCATATTTTGAATGTTGGTAGTTGAGGATACTTTGGATGGTCTAGTTACATATTGCATGCATGATGTGTCATGTATTGGTAGCAAAAGGCTTCTGGAATATTGTGGAGGATGTTAAAAGAAGATCTTCGACACCCACAAATACAGTGATTTGTGAGGAGATGGTTGGATACACTCCATAAATGAGCTGGTAATACATAAACCTTGCTCTACACCTCCCAATGTTACTTTAGATTACCTTAGTAGACACCTTTAGCTTCTCAAATATGCATTTGGACCCATAATCTGCTTCGGAACATCATCTTCAAATAGTTGCATCAAAACAGACTACCTCCAAGTTTGAAGAGTTGTAAAAACTTGCTATTTTGTTTGTAGTCTTTGTAGTGAGAATTAGCCTGTTCCTTTTGATAAAGCATGGAGTTTAGTAATTGGATGGTTGCTATGCAATCAAAATATGATGATATTAAGAAGAATGATATTTGTCATTTATGTGATTTTACTCTATACAAAAAGGCCATTGGCACTAAATCTGTATACAATTTGAAACATAAGCATGATGGAAAAAATTATTTTGATAAGATCCTTGCTCCTATATGCTCAATGTCCATCCTTCATAGCATTTCTACACTTGCATCATGTCATGGTCACAATGTACATCAGTCGGAAATTAAAAATATATATCTAAATTGTGATGTACATGAAGAAGTGTATGTATTTCAGCCCCCTAGTCTTATGTAGAAAGGGCATGAAAAAAAAAGTGCATGTTGAAAAAGGCATTCTATGGATTGAAGCAAGCACCACTTCTTAGTATCAAAAAATACATGCTTACATGATAGCCTAAGGATTTTTCTGTCAAAAAGTGCACTCACACATTATTGAAACCTTTTTGCCTTGAGGATTGTGAATCTATTGCCACTACCATGGAGATATGTTTACAATTGAGCCTTCATGATCTTGGAGATGCATTTTATGTTGTTATCTATGAACAAGATATTGGATGCCTGATCTAGTTACACATAATTGCACATGATATTCAGTTTGTTTCCATATGAGTAGGTTTATGCATTGTACAAGGGTCAACCATTGGCAAGTGGTTGAGCACATCTTTCACTACTTGAATGGTACTCAACCACTTGGATTGTCATCTCCCATTGGTGGAACATTAGTGCTAGACCTAAAGGGTTTTTGTGACTCAAAATGGCTACGTGCAATGAAACTCGTATGTCCACCATGCTTTTTGGTTCATGCTTGGTACCTCATGCATATCTTGGTTGAGTAGTAAGCATTCTAGTATAGCCATTTCTAGTTGTTGTTGGAACATCAAGCTTACACTATGCTTGAGGTGGATTTGATCTACATTAAAGGATATCGCATCGAAAGAATATCCGTTGGAGAGTTCTTTTTCTTATGTTCATTTATTGTATTTTTTGAGAGATTTTTGATGGTTCATTTACGATTGTAAAAGCCTTGAGCTTTACACATATAAAGGTAGAAAGATAAAGCCCAAATACCACAAATTTGTGGTGGTTAAAGTTGCATCCAATCAAGAAATCAATCACCTAAAAGTAGATCAAACTAGATCTTCACTTTTCCTAGATTGTAGGAAAGTGAATTGATTCCCTCCAACAACCATTTCCGCCTTCATTTGAATTCAAACTTCACTTTTAGAAAACGTGGAACACTCCTAGAGTCTATATAAAGACTTGAAATCACTTGTACATTACATGAATGCAATATCCATACACTTGTGACCATCATTGTCTTGCTCCTTCAATTCTCTGCATCATCTTCTTCGCTAACAGTAATCTTGCAGAGGTTGTTGCTCTCTCTCTAGAGCTTGCATTTGAGTGAAAGATGGCTCGTTGGAAAGATATTAGTGTCTAGTGTATGCCTATAAATGTTCATATCATTTGGTGCAGTGTATTGGGCAAAATCTAAGTTTTTCTGTACGGGGTCAATCTCTGTGTATTCCTGAAAAATAGGAAGTACCACCGGTGAATATCTCATTCATTCCTATAGCATATTTTGCTTATTGATGGAGAGTGTTAATCTCCAAAAGAACAAGCTATCCTTGATGTTAGACCACCTCTGTATCAAGAATAACTTCAGACTCCACTTAATTTTGAAGAACAATCACCAAACTATCAAGAAATTGATCAACTGTGAAAAATCACTTCTCAAAAAAAGTCTACTGCACATTAATCATTCATTGACTGATCATTCATGTAAAGTTTTTTATGAAACTTTGTAGAGTATGTTGCCTAGAAGCTGTGCATCTTCTCCAAGTTAAAACACTTCAAATGCTTGAGTAGATTGTGAGAAATGACTCAAACAATGTACCTATGTCTGAAACTCTCTCTGTAATGACGACTTTGACACCTGTAACTTCTAAGCTATGGTTCTCCCAAACTATAGCACATTTATACAAATGCTTTTAGCCATAGATGGCTTACCTCTCAACTTAAATTTTGAGTCCTCATTTGTGTAAAACTTTACACTATGCACTGAGCACTGTCCATTTCTTTGACCATCAAATCTGCGCCTCTTTCAGAAGACATTCAGAACTTTCTACATATGAATGTTCCTATTCAAAATTCTCTCAACCTGTTTGCAATTGGACTCTCAAACTTTAACAATAGATGGATTAACTATGGATTTAGACATGTTCAAAAGGATTTCTCAAAAGATTAACTACAGAAGGAGAATCAAAGAAAAAATCAACACGCAATTCTCTGAAAGATTTTTCTTCTCATAATATTTCATACATCTGATGGATGACATGCATAATGTTCATCTCATTCTCTCCTATTCTTCTACTCTTCACATCTATTGTCTTCTCTATCTCTTCTATATCTCTCCCTCCGACTATGAACATGTATCTATATATATATACGAGACTTAGTCGTCAATTTTCCAAATACATTGAAATATTTACAAGAGTAATGTACAAAAGAACTTTGTTTCTGAATCTCCTCTTTCTTGAAACTGATCTTCAATCTTCCAATCATTTTTTTCACTTCTAGATTTTCTGTAATCACTAATTTTTTATTGTTCTACTCCAACAGCTCCCCCTCAATCATCAATTGTGATTACCTGCATCTTCTTTATTCCTGCCATATCTTTAAACCTCTACAACTTTGGTCCATCCAAACTTTTTGTCATCATATCTGCAAGTTGATCTTCTGTAGGAGTATGCATGATTTCAATTTCTTTATCAATAACCTTCTCTCTCAAAAAATGATACTGAATTTCAATATGTTTAGTTCTAGCATGAAACACAGGATTTGCTACCAAATATAAAGAACTCATATTGTCTCCACAAATGATAGGAGTACTCTGAATCACATCAAAACTCTTCATAAGTGTCTTTAGCCATATTACTTCCTTTGCAGCTTCCACCATGCCTTTGTATTCTACTTCTGTGGATGATAGAGCAACTGTATGTTGCTTCTTAGAACACCATGAGATTAGCTTATCTCCCACATAACACAAATATCCATGTGTTGATCTTCTATCATCCAAATTACCTGCCCAATCTGCATCACTGTATATTTTGACTCTTGTATCTGAAGTAAACCCATAGTACAACCCTTCTTTGAGTGTACCCTTGATGTACCTAAGTACTCTTTGTCCCGCAAATCATTTGTTCCTTTCTAGGACAATGCATGAATTGAGATAGAACTCCAACTACATATGACAAATCAGGCCTTGTTAATGTAGCATAAATTAAGCTACCCACCAAACTCTGATAGAGCTTCATATCTTTGAATTCTTCTCCTCCATATTTAGTCAATTTATGATTCACTTCCATTGGAGTTGGTGCTAACCTGCAATCTTCCATTTTAAATGTGGTTAGCAAATTTCTTAGATACCTTTCTTGAGTTACATATACTCCATGTTGAGTATATGAAATCTCCATTCCCAAGAAGAATGACAAATTTCCCAAATCACTGATTTTGAACTCTTTCTCCATTTGTTTCTTAATCATGTGTATGCCTTTGTCATCTGTTCCTGTAAGTATTATGTCATCAACATAAATACAAACATAAATAAATCCATCTTCACTTGCTTTGACTAGCAAGCTACTATCTGCCTTTGATGCTTGAAATCCAAGTTCCTTCAAGAACTTTACAAGCCTATAATTCCATGCCCTTAGGGCCTGCTTCAATCCATACAAAGCTCTCTTGAGCTTACACACATAATTTGGATACACTTGATCTTTGAACCCTTCTGGTTGCTCCATGTAAACTTCATCTGGAATGTAACCATTCAAAAAAGCATTTTTAACATCTAATTGAGATAATTTCCAACCTTTGCAAGCATCAATTGCTATGAGTGTTCTGATGGTTGTCATCTTTGCCACAGGACTATAAGTCTCATCATAGTCCACTCCATATGTCTGTGCATATCCTTCACAACAAGTCTGGCTTTGTACCTAGGCACAATTCCATCTGCAAATCCTTTTGTTTTGTAAACCCACTTACATCCAATGATTTTCTGACTATTAGGTTTAGGAACTAGATCCCGTGTCTGATTTTGCATCAATGCATCATGCTCCTCTTGCATAGCTTCTTCCCAATTCTTCTTCCCTTTGGCTTCATCATATGTAGATGGATCTTCATCTGCTTTTATCATGTAAGCATAATCCTTAGTAGTCAAGAATGAAGTATCATAGCTATACCTTGTAGGTTGCCATTTGTGCCTTGTAGACCTCCTGAGTTCTCCACTTCTTGAAGTTTCTAGTTCATCACATTCTGGATCAAACCTTGGCACTTCTTCACCTCCAACTTGTATTTCACTTTTCTCTTCTTCATCAAATATCTGAACCTTTGTTTTACCTTTCTTCTGATTCATAATTTCTTCAACTTCTGCATACACATTAGATGTACCTGCATACCAAGTACCTTGTTCATCAAAACGTAACATCCTTGGACACAAGGAATTGTTTTGTGGATGGACTCCACAATCTATAACCCATCTGCTTGTCATCATAACCAATGAATACATACTTCTGTGCTTTATGCTCCAACTTATGCCTCAATTGAGATGGCACATATGCATATGCAAGGCATCCAAATATTTTACAATGATACAAGGTAGGTCTCTTACCCCACCAAGCTTCATATGGTGTCATACCCTGCAAAGCTTTACAAGACAATCTATTAACCAAATATATGGCTGTGTTTACAGCCTCAGCCCATAAATAATTTGGACAATTTTTCTCTTTCAACATGGATCTTGCAAATTCAACAAGTGTCCTATTTCTTCTTTCTGCTACCCCATTTTGTTGAGGAGAGTACCTGCAAGTAATTTCCCTCTTTATACTTGCATTCCACAAGTAATCACTGAACTCATTAGAAAAATACTCTCCCCCTCCATCTGACCTTAACCTCTTCAATTTTTGAAGTGTAATTCTTTCTGCATATGCATGATAGTGTTTAAATGTATTAAACACTTCTTATTTGTCTTTGATCACATAGATTGTGATTCACCTGGTAGCATCATCAACATATATGACATAATATCTTGAACCATTTATACTAAAGTCCTTTGAAGGACTCCACACATCTGTATGTACCCATTCAAGTCTTTCTGAATACATAAAACCATGCTTATTGTATGATTGCTTATGAGCCTTACATAACTGACATGCTTCACATCTGTATGTCATGTGTTGACCTGCAATGTTAGGCAATCCAAGTACTAAACCATTGTTTATCATTTCTTTGATACCTCTCTCATTAAAGTGTCCAAGTCTTTTGTGCCAAAGATCCAATTCTGACACCTTTTGCTCTCCATATGCAAACATAGCATGTCCAACATTTCCTTGTACCTTTAATGTGAAGAGCCTTCCTTCCTTCTTCCCTGTAACAATCTGTTTATACCCTTGACTAGGGTCTTCAACATAAACTCCATCATTAGTGAACTTTACCTCATATCCTTTTCCCACAATTTGTCCTACACTTATCAGATTTTTAGGAATTGTAGGAACATACAAAACCTTACTCAAAAGAGTGCTTCCATCTTTGGCTTTGATTGAACCAATTGACTTTACCTTGTGCTTTGTATTATCACCTGTTTGGACTATATGATTAATTGCATTATAATCGAGATCAGTCATCAAGGCAATGTTTCCACTCAGATGGTTGCTACATCCTGAGTCAATATAAAATACTCTCATGTCTTCATGTGAGGCTTCACATGTTGCATTCATAATAAGAGTCGAATCTTTTTTCTGATTTGATGCATAATTGTAGTAGGTATTATTATATGATTGATTTTGGAAGTTTCTTCCTCCACCTCTTCCAAAAGAATTCCTACCACCTCTACCTCTGAAGTTTCCTCTCTAATATCTGCCACCTCTTCCTCTTTGATTAAAATTCTGATTAAAATTACCATTGCTTTTATTATTGTGCCAACAATCATGAGATAGATGATTGGTCTTACCACATACCCAACAAGTTCTGACATTATCTTTGTTATTTCTGCCTCTTCCTCTACTTTTGCCACTTCCTCTTCCTCTTAGGAAGTTTGCTTGTCTTGGAGTACCTTCATCTTCAACTGATTGTTGCTTTCCTTTGCTAGTTTTCTTCTTGTCTTTAGAATACATTGCATGACCTGCACTCTTATCAATATCTCCTTTGATATCATTCTCAAAAGTTAGCATATGTCCTAACAATTGATTTAGATCAGGAGTGAAATGATCTAATGAAAGTTTTGTAGACAAAATAAAAGGCTTCCACTTCTCATCTCCTCTTAGCCCTGTGAGAATTTGACCAATTTATCTTCTTCAATATCTTCATCCACTGCACCTAAAGAATCTGCAATGTCCTTCATCTTTGTCACATAATCAGATATTGATTGTGAAGCCTTCTTCTTGAAGGTAGTGAACTCTGCCCATAATGAAGCTTTCCTTGATTTGGTTGTGTTCTGAAAATGCTCTTCCAAAGCATTCCAAATGTCACTTGCACTTTCAAGTCCTCTAATATGAGGAAGCAAATAATCATTCACTGCCATGTAGATTATGATCCTTGCGTGAGCATCCTTCTTCATCCAAATCTTTACATCTGCTAGCTTCTCCCTAGTTGGAACACTAGGATCTCTGAACTCTGGCTTTTCTTCCTCTCCTGTGATATATCCCATCAGATCTTTGCTCATAAGATGAGCTTCCATTCTCATAGACCAAGCTGGATAATTTTCTCTATCCAACTTTTCAATTTGGAGACTATCTCCCATCCTTGATTCACCTATAGTCTCAAATCTTTAGTCCTTATAAAGAATGAATGTACCTTAGCTTCGAATGTTGCTCCTTCTGATCCTTTGGACAACCTTTATGTGTCTTCCTTCAATCTTTCTTCACACTTTATCCTTTTGATCCTTCGAGATGTAAAGTTTGTATGTATGCAGCAGTCAAAGTCTTCCTTTCCTCAATTTTGATATAACCTGCTCTGATACCACTGATGGAGAGTGTTTATCTCCAAAAGAACAAGCTATCCTTGATGTTAGACCACCTCTATATCAAGAATAACTTCAGACTCCACTTAATTTTAAAGAACAATCACCAAACTATCAAGAAATTGATCAACTGTGAAAATCACTTCTCAGAAAAAGTCTACTGCACATTAATCATTCATTGACTGATCATTCATGTAAAGTTTTTGATAAAACTTTGTAGATTATGTTGCCTAGAAGTTGTGCATCTTCTCCAAGTTAAAACACTTCAAATGCTTGAGTAGATTGTGAGAAATGACTCAAACAATGTACCTATGTCTAAAACTGTCTCTCTGTAATGACGACTTTGACACCTATAACTTCTAAGCTATGGTTTTCCCAAACTATAGCCCGTTTAATCAAATGCTTTTAGCCATATAAAGCTTACCTCTCAACTTAAATTTTGAGTCCTCATTTTTGTAAAACTCTACACTATGCACTGAGCACTGTCCATTTCTTTGACCATCAAATCTACGCCTGTTTCAGAAGACATTCAGAACTTTGTACATATGAATGTTCCTATTCAAAAGTCTCTCAGCCTGTTTGCAATTGGACTCTCAAACTTTAACCATAGATGGATTAACTATGGATTTAGACATGTTCAAAAGGATTTCTCAAAAGATTAACTACAGAAGGAGAATCAAAGAAAAAATCAACACGCAATTCTGTGAAAGATTTTTCTTCCCATAATTTTTCATACATCTGATGGATGACATGCATAATGTTCATCTCATTCTCTCCTATTCTTCTATTCTTCACATCTATTTTCTTCTCTATCTCTTCTATATCTCTCCCTCCGACTACGAACATGTATCTATATATATATATATATATACGAGTCTTACTCGTCAATTTTCCAAATACATTGAAATATTTACAAGAGTAATGTACAAAAGAACTTTGTTTCTGAATCTCCTCTTTCTTGAAACTGATCTTCAATCTTCCAATCATTTTTTTCACTTCTGGATTTTATGTAATCACTAATTTTTTATTGTTCTGCTCCAAGAGCTCCCCCTCAATCATCAATTGTGATTACCTGCATCTTCTTTATTCCTGCCATATCTTTAAACCTCTGCAACTTTGGTCCATCCAAACTTTTTGTCATCATATCTGGAAGTTGATCTTTTGTAGGAGTATGCATGATTTCAATTTCTTTATCAATAACCTTCTCTCTCAAAAAATGATATTGAATTTCAATATGTTTAGTTCTAGCATGAAACACAGGATTTGCTGCCAAATATAAAGAACTCATATTGTCTCCACAAATGATAGGAGTACTGTGAATCACATCAAAACTCTTCATAAGTGTCTTTAGCCACATTACTTCCTTTGCAGCTTCCACCATGCCTTTGTATTCTCCTTCTCTGGATGACAGAGCAATTGTATGTTGCTTCTTAGAACACCATGAGATTAGCTTATCTCCCACATAACACAAATATCCATGTGTTGATCTTCTATCATCCAAATTACCTGCCCAATCTGCATCACTGTATATTTTGACTCTTGTATCTGAAGTAAACCCATAGTGCAACCCTTCTTTGAGTGTACCCTTGATGTACCTAAGTACTCTTTGTCCCGCAATCCAATGTTCCTTTCTAGGACAATGCATGAATTGAGATAGAACTCCAATTGCATATGACAAATCAGGCCTTGTTAATGTAGCATAAATTAAGCTACCCACCAAACTCTGATAGAGCTTCATATCTTTGAATTCTTCTCCTCCATATTTAGTCAATTTATGATTCACTTCCATTGGAGTTGGTGCTAACCTGCAATCTTCCATTTTAAATTTGGTTAGCAAATTTCTTAGATACCTTTCTTGAGTTACATATACTCCATGTTGAGTATATGAAATCTCCATTCCCAAGAAGAATGAGAAATTTCCCAAATCACTGATTTTGAACTCTTTCTCCATTTGTTTCTTAATCATGTGTATGCCTTTGTCATCTGTTCCTGTAAGTATTATGTCATCAACATAAATACAAACATAAATAAATCCATCTTCACTTGCTTTGACTAGCAAGCTACTATCTGCCTTTGATCCTTGAAATCCAAGTTCCTTCAAGAACTTTACAAGCCTATAATTCCATGCATTTGGGGCCTGCTTCAATCCATACAAAGCTCTCTTGAGCTTACACACATAATTTGGATACACTTGATCTTTGAACCCTTCTGGTTGCTCCATGTAAACTTCATCTGGAATGTAACCATTCAAAAAAGCATTTTTAACATCTAATTGAGATAATTTCCAACCTTTGCAAGCAGCAATTGCTATGAGTGTTCTGATGGTTGTCATCTTTGCCACAGGACTATAAGTCTCATCATAGTCCACTCCATATGTCTGTGCATATCCCTTCAGAACAAGTCTGGCTTTGTACCTAGACACACTTCCATCTGCAAATCTTTTTGTTTTGTAAACCCACTTACATCCAATGATTTTATGACTATTAGGTTTAGGAACCAGATCCCATGTCTAATTTTCCATCAATGCATCATACTCCTCTTGCATAGCTTCTTCCCAATTCTTCTTCCCTTTGGCTTCATCATATGTAGATGGATCTTCATTTGCTTTTATCATGTAAGCATAATCCTTAGTAGTCAAGAATGAAGTATCATAGCTATACCTTGTAGGTTGCCATTTGTGCCTTGTAGACCTCCTAAGTTCTCCACTTCTTGAAGTTTCTAGTTCATCACATTCTGGATCAAATCTTGGCACTTCTTCACCTCCAACTTGTATTTCACTTTTCTCTTCTTCATCAAATATCTGAACCTTTGTTTTACGTTTCTTCTGATTCATAATTTCTTCAACTTCTGCATACACATTAGATGTACCTGCATACCAAGTACCTTGTTCATCAAATGTAACATCCTTGGACACAAGGAATTGTTTTGTGGATGGACTCCACAATCTATAACCCATCTGCTTGTCATCATAACCAATGAATACATACTTCTCTGCTTTAGGCTCCAACTTATGCCTCAATTGAGATGGCACATATGCATATGCTAGGCATCCAAATATTTTACAATGATACAAGGTAGGTCTCTTACCCCACCAAGCTTCATATGGTGTCATACCCTGCAAAGCTTTACAAGGCAATCTATTAACCAAATATATGGCTGTGTTTACAGCCTTAGCCCATAAATAATTTGGACAATTTTTCTCTTTCAACATGGATCTTGCAAATTCAACAAGTGTCCTATTTCTTCTTTCTGCTACCCCATTTTGTTGAGGAGAGTACCTGCAAGTAATTTCCCTCTTTATACCTGCATTCCACAAGTAATCACTGAACTCATTAGAAAAATACTCTCCCCCTCCATCTGACCTTAACCTCTTCAATTTTTGACCTGTAATTCTTTCTTCATATGCATGATGGTGTTTAAATGTATTAAACACTTCTGATTTGTCTTTGATCACATAGATTGTGATCGACCTAGTAGCATCAGAAACATATATGACATAATATCTTGAACCATTTATACTAAAGTCCTTTGAAGGACCCCACACATCTGTATGTACCAATTCAAGTCTTTCTGAATACATAAAACCATGCTTATTGTATGATTGCTTATGAGCCTTACCTAACTGACATGCTTCACATCTGTATGTCATGTGTTGACCTGCAATGTTAGGCAATCCAAGTACTGAACCATTGTTTATCATTTTTTTGATACCTCTCTCATTAAAGTGTCCAAGTCTTTTGTGCCAAAGATCCAATTCTGACACCTTTTGCTCTCCATATGCAAACATAGCATGTCCAACATTTCCTTGTACCTTTAATGTGAAGAGCCTTCCTTCCTTCTTCCCTGTAACAATTTGTTTATACCCTTGACTAGGGTCTTCAACATAAACTCCATTATTAGTGAACCTTACCTCATATCCTTTTTCCACAATTTGTCCTACACTTATCAGATTTTTAGGAATTGTAGGAACATACAAAACCTTACTCAAAAGAGTGCTTCCATCTTTGGCTTTGACTGAACCAATTGACTTTACCTTGTGCTTTGTATTATCACCTGTTTGGATTGTATGATTAATTGCATTATAATCTAGATCAGTCATCAAGGCAATGTTTCCACTCAGATGGTTGCTACATCCTGAGTCAATATAAAATACTCTCATGTCTTCATATGAGGCTTCACATGTTGCATTCATAATAAGAGTCGAATCTTCTTTCTGAACTGATGCATAATTGTAGTAGGTATTATTATATGATTGATTTTGGAAGTTTCTTCCTCCACCTCTTCCAAAAGAATTCCTACCACCTCTACCTCTGAAGTTTCCTCTCTGATATCTGCCACCTCTTCCTCTTTGGTTAAAATTCTGATTAAAATTACCATTGCTTTGATTATTGTGCCAACAATCATGAGATAGATGATTGGTCTTACCACATATCCAACAAGTTCTGACATTATCTTTGTTACTTCTGCCTCTTCCTCTACTTTTGCCACTTCCTCTTCCTCTTAGGAAGTTTGCTTGGCTTGGAGTACCTTCATCTTCAACTGATTGTTGCTTTCCTTTGCTAGTTTTCTTCTTGTCTTTAGAATACATTGCATGACCTGCACTCTTATCAATATCTCCTTTGATATCATTCTCAAAAGTTAGCATATGTCTCAACAATTGATTTAGATCAGGAGTGAAATGATCTAATGAAAGTTCTGTAGACAAAATAAAAGGCTTCCACTTCTCATCTCCTCTTAGCCCTGTGAGAATTTGTCTTACCAATTTATCTTCTTCAATATCTTCATCCACTGCACCTAAAGAATCTGCAATGTCCTTCATCTTTGTCACATAATCAGATATTGATTGTGAAGCCTTCTTCTTGAAGGTAGTGAACTTTGCCCATAATGAAGCTTTCCTTGATTTGGTTGTGTTCTGAAAATGCTCTTCCAAAGCATTCCAAATGGCACTTGCACTTTCAAGTCCTCTAATATGAGGAAGCAAATAATCATTCAGTGCCATGTAGATTATGCTCCTTGCTTGAGCATCCTTCTTCATCCAAATCTTTACATCTGCTAGCTCCTCCCTAGTTGGAACACTAGGATCTCTGAACTCTGGCTTTTCTTCCTCTCCTGTGATATATCCCATCAGATCTTTGCTCATAAGATGAGCTTCCATTCTCATAGACCAAGCTGGATAATTTTCTCTATCCAACTTTTCAATTTGGAGACTATCTCCCATCCTTGCTTTGCCTGTAGTCTCAAATCTTTAGTCCTTATAAAGAATGAATGTACCTTAGCTTCGAATGTTGCTCCTTCTGATCCTTTGGACAACCTTTATGTGTCTTCCTTCAATCTTTCTTCACACTTTATCCTTTTGATCCCTCGAGATGTAAAGTTTGTATGTATGCAGCAGTTAGAGTCTTCCTTTCCTCAATTTTGATATAACCTGCTCTGATACCACTGATGGAGAGTGTTTATCTCCAAAAGAACAAGCTATCCTTGATGTTAGACCACCTCTATATCAAGAATAACTTCAGACTCCACTTAATTTCAAAGAACAATCACCAAACTATCAAGAAATTGATCAACTGTGAAAAATCACTTCTCAGAAAAAGTCTATTGCACAGTAATCATTCATTGACTAATCATTCATGTAAAGTTTTTTATAAAACTTTGTAGAGTATGTCACCTAGAAGTTGTGCATCTTCTCCAAGTTAAAACACTTCAAATGCTTGAGTAGATTGTGAGAAATGACTCAATTAATGTACTTATGTCTGAAACTGTCTCTCTGTAATGACGACTTTGACACCTGTAACTTCTAAGCTATGGTTCTCCCAAACTATAGCCCGTTTAATCAAATGATTTTAGCCATAGATGGCTTACCTCTCAACTTAAATTTTGAGTCCTCATTTGTGTAAAACTTTACACTATGCACTGAGCACTGTCCATTTCTTTGACCATCGAATCTGCGCCTGTTTCAGAAGACATTCAGAACTTTCTACATATGAATGTTCCTATTCAAAATTCTCTCAGCCTGTTTGCAATTGGACTCTCAAACTTTAACCATAGATGGATTAACTATGTATTTAGACATGTTCAAAAGGATTTCTCAAAAGATTAACTACAGAAGGAGAATGAAAGAAAAAATTGACATGCAATTCTCTGAAAGATTTTTCTTCTCATAATATTTCATACATCTCATGGATGACATGCATAATGTTCATCTCATTCTCTCCTATTCTTCTATTCTTCACATCTATTGTCTTCTCTATCTCTTCTATATCTCTCCCTCCGACTATGAACATGTATCTATACATATATACGAGTCTTACTCATCAATTTTCCAAATATATTGAAATATTTACAAGAGTAATGTACAAAAGAACTTTGTTTCTGAATCTCCTCTTTCTTGAAACTGATCTTCAATCTTCCAATCATTTTTTTCACTTCTGGATTTTATGTAATCACTAATTGTTGATTGTTCTGCTCCAACACTTATTCCTTATACTTTTGTGCATTATATACACTCAACCCCTATGTGTATCACTCCCATAAAAGGATTTTTTTTAATTGTAATCATGCTGGTCGCTATGGGCATTTGAAGTTCATTGTCTCTTCCATAGATAGTAAGTTTTTTGAGCTAGTCGACCCGCGAACCTATTTGTTTTGTATCAATTCATTCTCCTTGATGCTCCAAAGTACATAGTGTGTTTCTTTGCACTTATCACATGCTTATAAGGTCTATTCGAGTCTCCATAAGCTCAAGGGCTGGTCTTGTGCCGGTTGGCTAGACCCAACTTCATCACTTCGAAACATATTTTTCTACCTTCTATGAGCTTCTCCAAGTTCTTTCAATGGTATCAGAGCTAGTTCAAAATGGGTGACGGCTTTCCCTAAATGATCGAGAAGCTTGATCGACACAACTATGCAGCTTGGAAAATCGGGATGGAGGCCTATTTGCAAGGTAGAAATCTTTATGGAATTGTAGCAGGTGATGAAGCTATGCCTATTCCAAGATCCAAAGGAGGACCTACACAAGAGGAGACAGATAAGCTCACACTTAGGTGTGCAAGGGTTGCTCAAGCAATGTCGTACATACTAAACTCTATCTCTGACTTTCTATTACCACATATTAGAGGATGCAAGACATCTCAAGAGACTTGGGGTTCCCTCAAGACTTTCTTTTCTGCTAGTACCAAAGCAAGAAAGAATCATCTTTGGAACGAGTTCAACCAAATGAAGAAGACACCTAAACAAACCATCACAGAGTTTGTTACCAAGGTCAAGGAGGTTGCGGATCAGTTAGCATCCATTGGAGAGCTGATTGAAGAAGAGGTCATCATGAGGAAAATTCTCAATGGCATTCGAAGTGATAAGCAATGGCAATCCTTCACGACGGCTTATGATCTCATCATGGATGTGCAAACTCCAGAATTCAACATCTTTCTTGGACAACTCTTCAATCAAGAAGCCAACAATAGCATAAAGGAAGGTAACTCACTTCAAGATTGTTCATCCAAGAAAAGTGAAAAATCACACAAGAGAGCATTTTTGACCCCTCTTGAAAGGTATCATATGTGATCTAAGATTTTTGATTTTGACTCATACGTGTTCTTTGGAGTATGTGCTACAAGTATATGGCTAAAAAGTCGAGAATCTATTTCCAAGATGCCTTTGAGAAGCATCCAAAGCACCCACTCCAAACATTGTTTCCAACTAGCACTCACATACAAGCTAGTCATCTTCAGACACGTTATTTTTTACCCAAGTGTTTGTTTTTTCTTTTATGTTTTCTAGCTTCTCAAAATCTCTTTTTATAATATATCGGATGGCATAAAGGTATCTATAACTGGAGGAGATCTAAAAGGTTTTGGTAGAAAACTTGTTTTCAATAGTCACCTTTTGGGGAAGGAAGGGAGAGTATGATGGCTCTTCTCAAGGCAAGAGATGGATGTAGTTATGATTGGTAACTAAGTACTTTCCAAGTTCATGCTTGATTTCAATACTTGTTTGTTTTTTTCTTTCATAAAATTATCCATAGAAACTTCATTGAAGTGTAACATAAGCCTTGAATTGTGTTAGGAGTGTTTAAAAGTTAATGCAAGATAAAGGAGGCAAATATGCATATATTGAAAGCACATCAAGCATTAAGGATACGTGCATCCATTCATAAGTTATTTTCCACTTCATGCATGGAAAGTAATGATTTTTTGTGCATTCCTCTTTTCAAAATAATTTTTTTAATCCATAGCTTTATTTTAAGGATGTTTTTTGCCCATTACAAGCTTCCTTATTGTTAGAAAAGATTTTCATGCACTCAAGATTGTGAACGAATATGTTTATGAAATAAAATAAAGAAATCATAGCATATTTTTCATAACATAGATGCATGGAATGAATGCTTTTGAGGCACAAGAAATGCTTAAATTAGTTTAGGACATACAGAAACATGCCAACACATGCATCCAAGCAAATGCATTTGCTTCAAAAGGGTATGGTTGTTTGCTACGTAAATAAATGAATGTAATTTTTTACTAGTTAGATTACTTTTTAAAGATCATGCTTGACATTTGGGAAGACAAAAAAGACTAGCTAGTTGAAAAGTAGTGCTAGCCAAAATTTGCCAACTCAAGTAACAAGTAGATTCCTTCCTAAAGGGACACTAAGGTATCAAGTAATTAATGTAAATTTTATATTAAGTATGAATGATTTCTTGCATTGAAAAATACACATAAAGTAGAAAATCAAGTTACACTCCAAAGAACTAAGCTTTCTTGCCAACTTGATAGGCAAGAATACATGGATACTTGCCAACCCAAAAACATTTATGATTACTCTAAGTATGGGAGATGCTTAGAGAATCACAAAGAAAAGTTTGGAATGAGATCTTAAACTTCCTTTTCTAACTTATCATGCATCCAAATAGGATGATAGCTTAAGATAGTTTCCAAAGTTCCATCAGCACTTTGAAATGTGAGCTTTGCTTGATTTCATCCAAAGGATTGATGGAAATCAAAGAAAAATGATTGAAGTTTTACATAACTTGAACTTTAAAGTTCAATAGATGGATGTAGGTTTCATCATTGCATCTATTTTAATGATGTAGAGTGCAAAGAAAAACATGGAAACTTTGAAAGACCTCTTCTTCTTAGAAGAGCTAGGGAGTTTTTTCGTGGTTTCATTTAAGAGATTTGCAATCTCCAGATGAAACCTAGAGACAAGTGATCTTTGGGAAATGAGATTATTCCTATATAAGAACTTAACTGAAATAGCATATTTTTCTATTTCATTAATCATACTATTCTTGTACCATATTCAAGATGAAATTATCTTTTGGGAATATAAGAAGTTTCAAGTAATGGATCTCAATTCCTCCATGGACTTGTTGATATATTTAGGTAGTGATGTGTGTGAACACACTAGGACCCCCGGGGCACTTTTTTCCCTCTTTAGGAGGTTTTTTTCCCTCGGATTGTATATACGCCTATTGCCCTAATGGGCTACTTAACTTTGTACATTCTCTAATAATACATTCAGTATTGTGTGTTGTGATCTAGGCTTCTTCTTCTTTCTTGTGTTGTTCACATGCTGTCACAGACGTCTACCTCCAACAATTGGTATCTGAGTAGGTCATTGCTTCATCTAGGGTGCCGTCGACACTCCTCCATTTGGAGTCTCAGAATCGCATGAATTTTGGTGAGCATACTCAGCATGTTTTTAGATCAAAACTGCTTCCCTTTGTGGTGCCGAAATCACAATCTGAGCTCATTTCGACCTCCGAACACACTATCATAGCACTTGTGCAGGCTATTTCATCTTTTTTTGTCAAGGTTATATACTAGTTTCTGTTAGCTAGTATAAGCATCTCGAAGTTTGCTACAGGTCTAGCAAAATTTGTCTAGGCAATTCTGTTCAACTTTTTGAGATACAGTCAATTCTTTGCATCAAGGTATTTTAGTCACCGGCCATGGCTGAAAGCAGTGATGTATTCCGTATGTCGGTTGTTGAGGATAAGTTGGATGGTACCAACTACCCGTTATGGGCTCATATGATGCGACATGTGTTGGTTGCAAAAGGACTGTGGAACATTGTGCAGGGTGTCAAAAAACGTCCTATCACACCTACAATTGTTACAGCTACAGGTACTAAAGCTGATGCACAAAGGGTTGAAGACGGTGATATTCTGCATATTCCTGTTCGTGCTATAGTTTTCTCTGCACCTACTGCAGAGCAGATTCGTTGGGATGGCAGAGATGCCCAGGCACATGCATTGATAGCTTTGTCTGTCAAACGTGCCATTATGCCTCACATTCGCTCTTGTAGAACAACTAAAGATTCTTGGGATACACTTACCACATTGTACCAAGCTAGGAATGAGGCTCGTGTTGCTTACCTCCGAAAACAGTTGGAGAGTGAGCACAGTTGGAGAGTGATTCTATGGACATTTTCCTAACAAAGATCAAAGACTTGAAGGAACAATTGATTTTTGCTGATGAGGTTATACTAGATAGCTCACTTGTGCAGACCGTTCTGAATGGTCTTCCTGATTCATATCAAATTTTTGCTTCTACTCTTCGGTTGATGATGAAAGGCAATCCAAATGCCTTATCATTTGAGGAGATAGTCTCTGTTCTATTGTAGGAAGATCAATCCAGGCAAAACAGGTCCATTATGCGAGTTGTAGATCAAGCTTTCCTGGCTAGTCAGAAGGGCAAAGGAAAATGGAGCTCTTCAATTAGTAAGCAAAAATCTGCTAATTCTGCACATTTGAACAAGGAAGATAAAGATGAGAAGAAATCAGAAAAGCAGAAATTGTTTTGTAAGTACTGTAAAGGGAATGATCATATCATAAAGAATTGTCCAAAACTGACTGCTAAAGAGGCAAAGAAGAAAGAGGCTGGAGTGGTTGTTGCAGAGGCCTCCAAAAATAGAGTCTGCTAATCTTGTGCAGGAAGAAGAATGGGTGTTTACTGCTATCTGTAGTTTTGACCCATCTTCTCATGAGCAGTGCATGTCTGCAGTAGACTTAGATGTTTGGTATTTTCACAGTGGGGCGACCAAACATATTACCTCGCAGTGTAGTTTGTTCTCTTCACTCGAGCCTGCCCCTACATGGAATACTGTTACATGCGCCAACAACTCCTCTTATCCTGTTATGGGAGTTGGTAAGATCATTTTGACTACTACTGATGGTAGTTCTTTCACTTTGTCAAATGTTTTATTTGTGCCAGGGATCAAGAAGAACCTGTTATCAGTTTTTGTATTAGCCAAGATTGGCTTGGTTGTGAAATTTGTTGATGACAGGTGAACAGTTCATGATCTGTCAAATGGCGATGTGATTATTGCTTCTGGCATTTTATGTCGTGGGCTATATAAGCTCATAGACTATGAAAGATCTGTAAATGATTTGGCATGTGCAGTAAATGATTCTCAGACTATGTCAGATGCAAAGCTTTGGCATGCACGCTTTGGTCATCTAAATTTTGCTAGTTTGCTATGCCTGTAGAAATCTGAAATGGTGTCCTCTTTGCCCAAACTTGAGGAACCTGGAAAACATGTTTGTGAAGGCTATATTTTGGGCAAAATGAAGCGTTCATCCTTTCCAAAAGATGGTTCAGTTCGGGCTACTCCGAATATGCAGCTTGTACATAGTGATGTCTGTGGTCCTATGCAGACACCTTCTTTTGGGAATTATCTTTACTTCCTGATTTTCATCGATGCTTTTTCTAGGCATGCATGGGTATATCCATTGAAGGCAAAGTCCGAAGTGTTCATGTGCTTCAAACAGTTTTTGGTTTTGGTTGAAAATCTGTTAGCATGTAAAATGGGCACCCTCCATTTTGATTGAGGAGGGGAATATATATCTTCTGATTTTAATGCATTTCTGGCTGAACGTGGGATAAAACACCATTGTACAGTGCTGTATACACCTCAACAGAATGGAGTTGTTGAACGAAAGAATAGGTCAGTCATGGAGATGGTGTGGTATATGGTCAAGAGTCAGGCTTTACCACATAGTTTTTGGCTTGAGGTTGTCATGTGTGTAGCATATGTAGTGAACAGGTGTCCCACTAAAGCATAGCACTCTATCACTCCATATGAGGCTTGGCATGATCGCAAGCCATCTGTTGCTCATCTATGTGTTTTTGGTTGTTTGGCATATGCATTAGTGCCTGAACAACATCGCAAAAAATTGGATGATAAAGCAGTAAAATGTATTTTTGTTGGGTACAATTCTGAAAGTAAAGGCTATCATCTATATCATCCACAGACTAAATGCATTCTGGTTAGCCGTGATGTTGTTTTTATGGAAGATGCTATTCAACCATTACTTTCATGTACTAAGGATACATCTGTTAGCTCCAAAGATATGTATGATACTTTGTTGCCTCTTTTTATAGGTGGACGGTCTAGTGATAGTCCCAATGAGGCAACTTCTCAGCCTTTGCAGGTTTCATGTGATGATGCAGATCATTCCAATTTTTATGCACATTTAGATGATGCACTAGTTGATGAGAGAGCTGATATTGAGTAGGCAAAAACTATGCCAAAATGGCTGGTGCAGACTTCGTGACAACAAATTAGATGCACCTCTATCATATCGTACTCATTCAGGCTCTCATAGTGCCTCTTTTGCATCAGATTTCTATGCTATGGCTGCATCTAGTCTTTGTGATGAGAATGATCCTGTTTTGTTTGATGAAGAACAAAATTTAGAAACTCGGATGGTCGCTATGCAATCTGAATATGATGCTATAATGAAGAATGGTACTTGGTCTTTATGTGACTTGCCTCCAGGCAAGAAAGCCATTGGCACTAAGTGGGTATACAAGCTAAAGCATAAACCAGATGGTACAGTTGATAGGTATAAGGCTAGGCTTGTTGAAAAGGGCTATGCACAGGAAAGAGCCATTGATTTTGATGAGGCCTTTGCACCTACATGCCATATGACTAGTGTTCGGAGCATCTGTGCACTTGCATCTCATCATCGTTGGAATGTACACCAGTTGGACATTAAAACAACATTTCTGAATGGTGACTTGCATGAAGAAGTGTATGTTTCTCAGCCCCGTGGCTTTGTGCAGAAGGGCATGAAAACCAGGTGTGCACGTTAAAGAAAATATTATATGGTTTAAAGCAAGCACCACATGCTTGGTATGAGAAGATACATGCCTATTTGATTGCACATGGTTTTGAGAACAGTCCAACTGAAAGCACCTTATATGTTAAGCGTGCTAATGATGTGCTTCTAATCATTGTTAGCAATGTTGACAACATGCTGCTCACTGGTCCTATTGAGAAGCATATTGCTGATTTTAAGGCTGATTTGCATGCCTCGTTTGAGATGTATGATTTGGGGCATTTGCATCACTATTTCGGCATTCAATTTATGCCAGTTGTTGGTGGAATGTCTTTGTGTCAAATGAAATATATTGACACATTATTGCCGCGTTTTGGCCTTGAATACTGTAAGCCTATTGCCACTCCTATGGAGACAGGTTTACAATTGAGTCTTCATGATGCCGGAGATGCATTTGATGTTGTTCTCTATCAGCAAGCTGTTGGATGCTTGATTTACTTATGCATTACTCGGCCAGATATTCAGTTTGCTATCTCACAGATGAGCAAGTTTATGCATTGCCCAGGACTCAAGCATTGGCAGGCAGTTAAGCACATCTTTTGCTATTTGAGTGGTACTTGGCTACTTGGGTTGTTTTATCCTGTTGGTGGATTCTTAGACAAGAAGGAGTTTGAGGGTTTGTAGGAGAAAAGGGAAGAAACAAGAAGAGAAAATACACCTAGAAGCTTCTGCCGATTGATTAGAGTAAGACAATTACAATATTTGAAGTACAAGACAAGCCAATACCTCTGTGCACAATACCACAGAGTGCCCAATTACAAAATACCCAATATCCCAAGTCTTCTTGCCGTCGGCCTCCTCTGCACCAGACCTCCACCTGCTTCAAGCTTATCCTTGTGCACACCTTGCACCAAGCTTCCACAAAGGGGGAGGAGTGAATACCTTCTGTCGGCACGCGTCCACTGCAATGGGACCTTGAGATACTTGGGGGGACTAGCTTAGCACACTCTGCACAATCCCTTAGGCACTCACTATGCACTCCTTCACTTCCACTTCTCTGCGTCGCACACTGGTGACTGTTGCACTTCTCTCTCTTGCTCCCTTAGACTATGCTCTCTTGCTTACTCTAAGATTGGTCCAAGAATGGCCCTTGCCTTGATGTGAGTGTGCCGATCACGTACGCTCCTAACTGCAATGGTATCTTGGTCCTCACTTTGATGTCCCAAGATTGTCCTCACAAGTGGCAGTCAACGACTCACTGTTTTGTCCTGTAGTGACTTTAGACTAAAACCAAAATTTTAATGGGGGGGGCATACTTTCACCTGTGCGTACACTTTGCCGCTTCACATACCTTCACATTTCCTTTTAAGTCTTCACTTTTGCACATAAGAGGGGGTTCACCTGAACCTTCCAAAACACTTTAAAACACACTTTGAACCTTAGGGAAATTAGAGAAAATACCTCTGCAACCTGCAACCCATTTTCTCCAATTTACCCTTTGTGGACAATTCACTGTGCACTACCTGTGCACTTTGACACCTGCACTTACGCACTTTGACTTTGCACCTGTTGACTTTGACCTTGACCTTGTTGACTTTGACCAGTTGATTTTGACCAATTGACTTTGACCAGTTGACTTTGACTTCAGTTGACTTTGACCAACATGAATTTTATGGGCTCAACAGTTGCCCACCACCTAATGTGCTCTCCGTCCCGGAGAGCCATAGCTAAAACTCAGAACATAGATGACACCTAATTCTGGAGCTGCAAAACTTCAAAAGGACACCTTTGAGCAGCCACGCAGTCCACTAGGAGCAGCAGAGAACAAGCACCAGAGAAGAACCAAAAATTGGATTTTGCCATGGAAAGGCAAAGGGTTGCAATGGGATGGTGGAAAGGAAGGGGAGGGGAGGGCTGAGGGTGGAGGATGGAAGGGATTGGGAGGGTTAAGGATGGGGCTGGGCAAATTGGTAAAGGGAGGGCATGGGTGATGTGGATGGGGCCTAGAGGCGGTTAAAATGATCAAACAGTAGAGCTACAGAGGGTGCATGTGGGATATTATGCAACGTAAGGTAAGACAAGGTGAGAATAGACCATGTGGACAATGTGGGTAATTAAAAACATGTGAGAAATGTGTGCAAATAATGAGGGTTTTGACCAAAACTCAGAGAAAATGTGGGAATTTGGAAAAATAAAGCCAAAAACTGAGTCCAGAGGTGCCAAGAAACATGAAAATGACTCCTTTTTTGTAAAAAACGGCCAACCGAGGCACGATCCAGAGCCAAAAGGTTTGAGCCATAAAAAATAAAAAAATATATATATAAATAATAATAATAATGTATATAGTATTAGATTTTTTTTTTTTACAATCAAACCTACCGGGAGCTTCCTTTATTCCTCAAATTTGGCAAGAAAATGACATCGGAAAGGGATAAAAATGCCAGAAAAATGCTAAAAATGCTAGAAAAATTTCCAAAAATACCCAAAAGTTTTACTTTTGGAGAGCTTATGCAATGCTTTCTAGGTTTTCTAAAAACCCCAGTATCAAGAATGAAAATGATAAAGAAAACTACTAAAACTGAGCAAATTTTGATGAGAAAGCTATGTACAACCTGGACAGATTTTGCAGTTCGAGGTGATCCATACTTCTTCAAGTGTGTTGATGATAGGCCTTGAGCCTTGATATGTTGACCAGTGGCAAGGCCTCTCCTTTCAGCGTCTCTAACTGCACAGCACCCCAATTCAGCATTGTTTTGACTCTATAAGGTCCTTCCCAATGTGGAAGCCATTTTCCTCTCCGTTGTGTATGAAGATGAGGTCTATGGAGAAGAACTAACATGCCTACGTCAATGTTGTTGCTCCACAGATATCGATCATGTGTCTCCTTCCTCTTCATCTGAGTTTCTATCAATTGTTTTGTTGCTAGTAGACGAATCTCCTCTACTTTATGTAGTGCTCCGAGCCTCTGAGAGACATCACAATCCTTCTTGCCCTACATGAATGCTATCTTAGGTGAACCATGTAAAAATTCAAAGGGCTCAATGGGCAATATGCCATAAACTAGCTGGAATGGAGAATATCTTGTGGCCTCTTTGTAGGCTAACCTATATGCCCACAGTGTACCTTGATAAGCAATGCCCCATGAAGTGGGCTGCAACATACACTCCTTTCTTAACATTGAGATTAAAACCTTATTTGTCGACTCAGCCTGTCCATTGGCTCTTGGATAGTAAGCACAAGAGGTCCTATGTAGAATTCTATACCTGTTGAAAATTTCTTGCAGGACTTTATTGACAAAATGGGTACCTTGATCTGTACAAATTTCAAGTGGACATCCAAACCTGCAAATGATGCTACTGTAAATGAAATCAGCAACAGTTTGGGCAGTGCAGTCAGGGGAGGCAATAGCTTCAGCCCACTTTGTCACATAATCTGTAGCTATCAAGAGCTATTTTTCTCTTTTTGGAATTGCGGGAGGGTAGATGGGCCCTACAAAATCTAGCCCCCACTTCTCAAATGGTTGCCAGGAAGTGGAAACAATCAAGGGGTTATGCCTCTGCTTTGTTGGCTTAGGTCCACACCTCTGGCAAACGTCACATGCCTTTCCCCATTCATCTGCATCCTTAAATAGTGTAGGCCACCATAGACCAGCATCCAGTATCCTTTGACTCATAATATGACCTAGAAGGTGCCCACCACCTGTTCCTTCATGTGCAGAGTGAAGGACTTCCCTCACTTCTTCTTCTTCCAAACACTTCCTAAACCTGTCATCCTTGCCCTGTTTATACAATTTATCTTCAATGAAGGTATATGGTCTACTCTTGATTAGCAGTCTCTTCTTTTGTACAACACTAGCCTTTTCTGGATACAACCCAGTTTTAATGAAATTTTTGATGTCATAATACCAACCTTGAGCTTGCACAGCAAACAGATGAGCATCTGGAAAATCATCATTGATTCCACTAGTTTGATTCATCATATTGATTCTGGATAGGTGATCCGCCATAACATTTTCTTTACCTGGTTTATGGACTACAGAAAAATCAAACTCTTGGAACAACAATAACCACCTCCATATTCTACCAGTGGCTTGTGGTTTGTTGAGTAGGTATTTTAGTGGTTGATGATCTGTTATAATAATAAATTTTACTCCCAGTAGGTAATGACGGAATTTTTGGACAACAAAGACCATTGCTAGGGCTTCCCTTTCTGTAGTACTGTAATTCCTTTCAGCCTTGGTCAAGATTCTACTGGCATATTGAATTGGTCTGTCCACTTTAAATTCTTCACTGGGTTGGGTCAAAACTGCCCCCACTGCATAGGCACTGGCATCTACATGTATATGAAAGATTTTTGACCACTCAGGTGTGACCAAAATAGGAGTAGACACTAACCTTGACCGTAATGTTTGATATGCTTTTTCCTCCTCTTCTTCCCATTTAAAAGGTACTTCTTTACCTGTAAGTCTAGCCAGAGGTCTGGCTATCTCTGCATACATTTTTATAAACCTTCTATGGTATCCAGTATGCCCCAAGAAACTCTGAATTTCTTTAGGGGATTTAGGTTTAGGCAACTTTAATATAGAAATGATTTTGTCAGGATCTGGGGCCATACCTTTAGCCGACACCACATGTCCTAAGAGAGTTCCTTCTGTCACAAGGAAATGACATTTGTTTGGATTGAGCTTTAACTTAGTCTCCCTGCATCTTTTGAAAACATTCTGCAGCTGCCTCAAGTGGTGGTCCAAACAATCTAGAGGATTTTCTTTGTGAGATCCTGAAAACGAAGAGAAGTCATCCATGAAGATTCTAAGTGATTCCAGCAATAGGGGGCCAAAAATGAGATTGACCGTTCTGTTAAAGGTGGCTGGAGCATTTCTGAGCCCAAATGGCATTTTTACATACACATATGTTCCCCACGGTGTGATAAAAGCAGTCTTTTCACGATCCTCTGGGTGTATTGATATTTGATTATAGCCACTAAATCCATCCATAAAGCTATATAATGCATGCCCAACCACTTCTTCAATGACCTGTTCTGCAAAAGGCATTGGGAAACCATCTGGAATGGTCACCTTGTTGAGTGCTCTAAAGTCAACACAAATTCTGATTTTATTAGTATTCTTCTTTGGTACTATAACCATAGGTGAGAGCCACTCTGAGTGTTCTACAAGAATGATGATTCCTGCATCCTCCATCTTTTGGATTTCCACATAGACAGCTTCAGCATATTTTGGATTAAGTCTATAACTCTTTCCTCTTATGGGCTTGGCTCCATCAACCGAGTGATTCTGTGCTCTCAGGCACTCCTTCTAAGTCTTTATAATGCCAGGCAAAAACATCTATATACTGGGTCAAGAATGATTTTACCTTTTCAAGGAGCCCTGGGTGGCTCCACAACCAAGTGGCCACCAAAACTGGCCGATTATTGTCTTGAGTGCCTAATTGTATTTCTTGGACAGGATTTCTCTCTACCATATTATCTTTGTGCACATCTTCTTCCTTGTCTTCTTCTACTAGTTTTTCGTGCATTGCTTCATAAGCAGGTGTATTTTGGACTTCAATGTGTTCCTCCTTGTCCTGCATCCATCCTGCAGGGATTTCTTGAATTGGGAAAGAACATTCTTCACTAGAATATTTTACCTTGCCTTTAGCTTTAGTAACCTCTTTATCTGTGGTTGTCATATCCTCCTCCAATTTGTATTTGAGGGGTGTCTTCCTGCCCCTTCTGTGGTCTGTGATGGGCTCTCCCAATCCATCAACTTGGACTTTTTCCTTATCTTCATCATAACCTTCAGTCGTGCAAGAATTATTAAGAAAAATTCCAAAACAAGAGGAAGAGTTGCCTGCTTGGAGCCAATTTAGAATATCCTCTTCTTCCTCAAAATCTATTTGGGGTTGATCCTCCGATTCTATTTCCATGCAAATGCCAACTGTTTGCATCATGCTAGTGTTTCCTTGATTATCTAGGCCCTCTTCTAAATGAATATGTGTCAGCTCTTGCCCTTTCTTTTGTACCCACATAGTATCCTTGCCCCAATCATGAATGACACTTGCATGCCTCAGCCATGGTCGTCCAATTAAGAGAGGAAATCCTCCTTCAACCTGGGGCAATCTTAAAACCACAAAATCCAGAATGAATAGATTACCTTGTACTTCAAGTGGAACTTTTGGGATCACTCCCAAGGGCCTTACTTTGCTCTAATCTGCCAAAGTAACAGTGAAATTTGCAGGCCTTGAAGGATGGAGTCCAATCTTTTCCATTGTGTGTCCAGGCATCAAGTTAATGCCAGAACCACCATCCACAATAACTCCTTGAAATTCATGACCTTTGATAGATACTGTCAGCCGAGGACTTTTATAATCTGTGAGGGGTGCTTCCCCTACAATTTTTCCTTTATGTAAAACAGTAGTCTTTGCCACCAAACTTGTAGTGGAAGCTTCATCAATTATCTGCAATAACTCTGATCTGAATTTCCCATCCATCTTTATTAATTCAAAAATACTAACCTCCTTCTTCATGGACTTGAGTAGTTTTGAAGCCTCTGATTCCTTGAGAGCTTGGACTCCAGTTGACTTATCAAACTCCTCATGAGCCCTGTTGAAGGCATGCCCAATGGCATCACTGGTGCATATGAGATCTCCTTTTTGACTTGTATATGCACCTGTGGTGACTTTATCTTCAGATGGTTCTCTGTTTTGATTCCATTCCTTAATCTTTGACCCTTGTCCTATGTCTGCTTGATCCTTCCCCTTGCTTCTTGTCTGCACAGTCAAAGATTCTATTTCTTCTAATTGCACCACCCTGGTAGATGGTGATGGCTCATTGACCAGATCACGCACTTCTTCTTTGTGTACCGAAATCATTTGAATATGAGGCCCGGATGAAGAGGCTTGATTCTTAGGACAACAATTTGTATAATGGTCTCTTGCATCAGGGTAGTTCCTGCAAGGAGGGGCATTTTCTGGTAGGGTGCACCTACTTTGATAGTGCCCACATTCTCCACATCTGAAACAGATGATTGGCCTCCTAGGCCCATTTCCAAAGTTATTCCTCTGTCGAGGATTATAGTTGTTACCTTGATTTGGTGCAGCAGCCATCACATTTGCTGATGTTGGGGGTCCTCCTTGTGTCCAGTATGTCGTTGCCAGCATTCCTCTTGATTGGCATTCATGGGCCTCATGGCCAACCTTCCTGCATAATTGACAAGTCACACTTAACAGAGGACATTCACTTACTATGTGACCTTGCTTGCTGCACATGGAACACCAAAGTCCACTCTTGATGCCACCTCCTTTGAGCTCCTGCAACTCCTGTCGCAGCTGAGCCAATTCCTCTGCCTGGGCCTCCTCCTCCTTTTGGAGCTTTAGTGCTTCAATCTCCCTTCTCAATTGAGCAACAACATTCTCTTCCTCTTTGTAGGGCTTATTTCTCTTTAAGCCCTCCAACTCTTTCCTTAGCTGTATCACTGGATCCTCCATTTCTGTACCATATGTTGGTTGGGAAGAGGTTGCTCCATACTAGTACCTTATCTGCTCCAAGCATGTGGCTGTGCTGATGAACTCCTCTATGGAGGCTATAGGTAGCACTAATTCCTTTATTTTGCATTGGGTGGCCACTGGTAGGGGCTTAGCCAACCATTTCTTGACAAAAAAATCGTGGGGTGGATCTGGCAATTTAGCCATTAGTGCTTTGGCCCGAGTCACAAACTCTGGGAACTTTTCTCCTGGACCTAATCTTAAATTTTCTAGCTCTTCTATGATAATCTCCGCAGTGTTGCCATGCTGGAACTAATTTTTAAAAGCATCTTTCATCACATCCCAAGTGGTAAAATGGTTTTCAGCAAACTGGTTGAACCACTTATCAGCTAATCCCTCTAATGTGGCAGGGAAGAGAATAAAAAAAGCATCCTCTCTACCCATTAGGCCTCTAGTCTTACATAGTGCCAAAAACCTCCTAATGTGCTCATCTGGATCCTCTTGAGCTAGGCCTTTGAAAGAAGGAAACTTTATATTTAATCTAGAGAGTAAAGTTTCCAAGTCTACCTGACCCGCCATGCTCTTGACTGATGATGTGGAAGATAGTGGATTGGGGGATCTTCTAACAACTTTCCTCCTTGTCTGCTTGCAGGTGACCCTCAATACTTGGGATTGGGTTGCGATCATGAGCATCTCATAGCACAGTGAATGTAAGACACTTGATAAGAATATATTTACCTTTTGTTTGATGAAGTAGCACTGTGGTTCTGTCGACACTTGATCTCTTCTATGCTCTGCACTTGGTTTCTCCTAAGCTCAAATCTCCTTGGATGTCCCACCGTGCGTTCCAAATTTTGTTGGTGGATTCTTAGACAAGAAGGAGTTTGAGGGTTTGTAGGAGAAAAGGGAAGAAACAAGAAGAGAAAATACACCTAGAAGCTTCTGCCGATTGATTACAGTAAGACAATTACAATATTTCAAGTACAAGACAAGCCAATACCTCTGTGCACAATACCACAGAGTGCCCAATTACAAAATACCCAATATCCCAAGTCTTCTTGCCGCCGGCCTCCTCTGCACCAGACCTCCACCTGCTTCAAGCTTATCCTTGTGCACACCTTGCACCAAGCTTCCACAAAGGGGGAGGAGTGAATACCTTCTGTCGGCATGCGCCCACTGCAATGGGACCTTGAGATTCTTGGGGGGACTAGCTTAGCACACTCTGCACAATCCCTTAGGCACTCACTATGCACTCCTTCACTTCCACTTCTCTGCGTCTGATGTGAGTGTGCCGATCACGTACGCTCCTAACTGCAATGGTATCTTGGTCCTCACTTTGATGTCCCAAGATTGTCCTCACAAGTGGCAGCCAACAACTCACTGTTTTGTCCTGTAGTGACTTTAGACTAAAACCAAAATTTTAATGGGGGGCATACTTTCACCTATGTGTACACTTTGCCGCTTCACATACCTTCACATTTCCTTTTAAGTCTTCACTTTTGCACATAAGAGGGGGTTCACCTGAACCTTTCAAAACACTTTAAAACACACTTTGAACCTTAGGGAAATTAGAGAAAATACCTCTGCAACCTGCAACCTGCAACCCATTTTCTCCAATTTACCCTTTGTGGACAATTCATTGTGCACTATCTGTGCACTTTGACACCTGCACTTACGCACTTTGACTTTGCACCTGTTGACTTTGACCTTGACCTTGTTGACTTTGACTAGTTGATTTTGACCAATTGACTTTGACCAGTTGACTTTGACTTCAGTTGACTTTGATCAACATGACTTTTATGGGCTCAACATATCCCAAGCAGGGATCACTACCACCAGATTTGCATGCTTTTTTTTTTACTCTGATTAGGCTGGTTGCTATGACACTCGTGTGTCCACTAGTGGCTTTTGCTTCATGCTTGGTAGCTCATGTATATCTTGGTTGAGCAAGAAGTAGCCTACTATGGCCACTTCCAGCTATGAGGCTAAGTATAGAGCAACTTTCAAAGTGACTCTTGAGTGTATGTGGCTCAGATGCCTTATGACTGATTTGGGTGTTGGTCACACTTCTGCCAGCACCATCTTCACTGTCAGTCAGAGCGCATTGGCAGTTGAGAGGAACCCTATGTTCCATGCTCGCACTAAGCACATTGAGGTGCATTATCACTATGTCAGGGAGAGGTTCTCTGTTGGAGAGATCAGCTTGGCATATGTGCCCACACAGGAGAACATTGCAGACCTTTTCACGAAGGCTCTGCCTAGGGAGAAGTTTGAAGCTTTCCGCAAAACTTTGGGCTTACTTCCTTTTGTGGAGTGATTTCCACATAGCATGGCACTTCCTTATACATGAGTGCCAGCTCCTTGTTCACCGCATCACTCCCAGGGGGGATTTGTTGATATATTTAGGTAGTGATGTGTGTGAGCACACTAGGACCGTCGGGGCACTTTTTTCCCTCTTTAGGAGGTTTTTTCCCTCTTTAGGAGCTTTTTTCCCCCCGGCTTGTATATACGCCTATTGCCCTAATGGCCTACTTATCTTTGTACATTATCTAGTAATACATTTAGTATTGTGTGTTGTGCTCCAAGCTTCTTCTTCTTCCTTGTGCTATTCGCGTGCTTCCGTAGACGTCTAACTCCAACAAGAATTTCCCCGAAAGAAGTAAAAGTTCATAAATATGTTAGGATAAGTAAATGATGATGTCCTTTTGAGATATATTCGGCTAAAGATAGAAGCTACATCTAAAGAATGAAGCTATGACATTATGAAAGCTTAGGTTTCTTTTCAAGTGTGTCTGTCTAGAAAATCGGAGATATCCATCAAGCATGATATAATCTATGGTTAAGATAGAGAAAGAGCAAACATCTTCCAAGAAATAGATGTTTATTCATGAAGTAAAGTTGTTTGGAAAATAGCTTTATGGCATGCTAGTTAGAAAAGATGGGATCCATAAAGATGGTTATAAACCAAAAAGATAGATATATCAAGCCCAAGTTGCACTTATCCAAAGGAAAGTGTGAAAAAAGATAGATGTTCAAGTACATAGTCTCCAATGTTTATCATAGTAATTTCGTATGGAAGGTAAAATGTAAATTTTACCAGCCCTTAAACGGATTTCCTAAAAGTGAAATTCAAAAGCATCAGCGGATGCTTAGACTTAAGCAGTAGAGATATTCCTATTAAGTCCTATGGGTAGCTACTTAGAGCTTTGGCAAGAAAGGAATTTAAGGACAAGAAGTAAAGAGCTCATATTGCTATAAATTGGTTGACTATAACCAATAGTTCTTGAATATGAGAAATTCAAGGACTATAGTTGGTTTTCCTTTAGAAACCTTAAAAATGAAGGATGAATGTTCTATCAAAAGGTTTTCAAGTTTCTAAAAACAAGTGTAAGTCAAAGCACAAATGTTTTTGTGAAGGAAACTAAACCTAGAAAATCCAAGTTAGAGAGAAATTGTTGACTGCAAAATTCTCCTAAAGAATTTAAGTGATAAGGTAATTTATAAAGATATTTTTGGAATTTAGGATAACTATCACATACACATCAGCATGAATATAAAATATGGTAGTACAACATACCAAATTTTATACTCAAATTGATGTAGGAAAGATGGTATGAGACATCTGACTGTGGGATGATAAGTATCTTCTAGTTCTAGAAAGATTCTTGAAGTAAGATGAATCCTAAAGGAAATTAAAACTTCAAAGAAAAGGTTTAAATTCAAAGAGGTTAAAAACATGATATGAGACACTTCAAGTTTTCAAACACATCACTATAGAAATACATCAACCAATCCCCCGCTCGAAGTGATTTGGTGAACAAGGATCTGGCACTCATGTATAAGAAAGTGCCAAGATATGTGAAAAGAGATCCATCCACAAAAGGAAGTAAGACCAAAGCTTTATGGAAAGCTTTAAAATTCTCCTGAGGTAGCTCAAAAGATCTTCAATGTTATCCTGTGTTGGCATATATGTCAAACTATTCTCTATAGAAGGGAACTTCTCCATGACATAATGATAATGCACCTCAATGTGCTTTGTGCAAGCATGGAACACAGGGTTCCTCACAACTACCAATGAGCTCTGATTGTAAGTGAAGATGATGGTGGTAGAAGATTGATCAACACCCAAATCAGCCAAAAGACGTCTAAGCCACACACACTCAAAAGTCCTTCTGAAAGCTGCCCTATACTTAGCCTCATAATGAGAAGTGGCCATAGTAGGTTGGTTCTTGCTCAACCAAGATATGCATGAGCTACCAAGCATGAAGCAAAAACCACTAGTGGACACATGAGTCTCATAGCAACCAGTCCAGTCAGAGTAAAAAAAAGCACGTAAATAAATTAAATATATACAAGTAAATAAATAAAAATAGGATTTTAGGGTTTTTTATTAAATTAAATATATAATATTAAATATATAAAAAATAGAGTTTTAGGTTTAATATTAACATATGTAATCATAGATTTATAAAAATTAGGAAAATAACTACAATATATATATATATATATATATATATATATATATATATATATATATAGGATTATATACACATACACATTTATATACACATATATACATATTTTAGATCTAGGTCTTTAGATTAGGCTTTTAGGTTTTTTACATGTATACACTAACAATAAATATATATATAGTTAAATATATAAAAAATAGGTCTTTAGGATTTTTAGGTTTTTACATATATATAATCAAATATATAAAAAATAGGGTTTTAGGGATTTTTAATTAAATTAAATATATATTTGAAAAAAATTAAGAGAAAAAGGAGTTAGTGTTTTGAATATATAAATTAAATACATATAGTTAAATATATAAAAATAGGGTTTTAGATTTTTTTATTAAATTAAATTTATATAATTAAATATATAAATACATAAGCACAAAGGGAGCACTTGGGAGAGCGAGGTCATATGCAAGAGTTGTGGGTAACTACTAAGGAACTATATAACCCTCTGGTTGTTCCATATAGATCTCATCTAAAATCTCCATGCAAGAAAACAATTTTCACATCCATTTGGACTATCTATAAGTTCTCCATTGCAACAAATCCAAGCAATATTCATAGGGTAGTCATCTTGAACACTTGAGAGAAGATCTCCTCGAAATCAACACCATGTTGTTGCTTAAAACCTTTGCAACAAGTCGTGCTTTATACTTCGGAGAAGCACTATCTGATGTGAATTTCAACTTATATACCCATTTACATGGTAAAGCTTTCCTGCATTTGGAAAATATATTAAATCTCAAGTACTATTCTTATGAATAGAATCCAACTCACTCTTCATGGCACACTCTCACTTGACATGATCCTTTGTCTACATAGCCTCTTTGTAGTAAGAAGCCTATAATAAAGTAAGTCTATGATCCAAGGGTCTGGCCGGTTCAGAGAGTTCTGAAATCAGACATTGTTTGGTCATCCGTATGTATGAACAAAGATCTCGAGTTTAGACTTACTAGGAGGTCTTGTGCTCTTGTGAACAAGTGCTCCACTTAGCTTAGTGGTTAAGTCTCAAGGATGTGAAGGAGGAGGTCTTGGGTTCAATCCCGATGGGGGACATGGGGAGAGTATTTTGCCCAAAGAGATCTAGAGCCTTCTAGAAGCATCCACTTGAGTTAACTCGAGTTGACTAGGACACTTGGTGCACATGCAATTACATGGCCGACACATGGCTGGCTAGTATCCACCTGCCCAAGAAGGAAGCCCCCTAGAGCGAGCTATATATAGAGGCATTTGGTTGGGAGGAGAGGGATCTCTCTAGTATGTGGTGGTCGTAATCTTCATTCTCTTGCGTTGATCTCTCTAGCATGTGGTGGTCGTAATCCTCATTCTCTTGCATTGGTATCAGAGCACTCTCCATAGCTCTCTCCTTGATCTAATTGCTCATCAATCTTGCATGTGCACCTTCTTCTATGTTACTCGCTTGTGGTTGTCTGGATATGTGTGCCGAATTTCTCCATGGCGGCCATAGCATAAGGTGAAAATTACCAAAAAGAAGCACCTCTACTGTGCGCAGCAGAGAATTTGAACCCACGTCCTACGTTTGGGAAGACGCTCACATATCCACCAAGACAAGTGTTGTTCGTGAATTGTAAGTGATGCAGCATATCCTAATCATCATTCGGTGTTGTCAAAGTCCAAAAGTGCAGAGGTAAAAAGTGTTGCCGAACCGCCAAATTTAGGATTCGAACCCAATACCTGCCCGTTGGAAGATCATCATTCTATCCACCAAGTCAAGTCGACGTGCACATCTTGTCTCAGACACCAGGCACATCTCTTTAATTAATAATTCGCACTGTAGAAGTCTTTACAAGGAGCAAAAAGTGAAGATCTACCATGGAACGGCGATAGGATTGGATCCTTTGACATCTCAAAGAGGAGGCCATTCTCTTATCCATGATCCTAAGTCGATTTACGTCTTTCGTTTGTAGCAGGCAGAAATTTTGATCTGATTGTGGCACTGTAGAACTCGATCACCAGTAGAGCAAAAAGATAAAGTAGAGAAGGCGCCAGTCTGGATTCGAACCCACAGCCTATTGGTTGCCAAGCTTGTCCCTTATCCAAGCTGGCGACACAGTTCGGTGTCTTAAAGCTTTCTCAAGTTTTTCTAGATATGTAAGCTACTGCTGAAAGCTTCTTCTTCAGCAAGATAAAAAGGGTAGAGCGACAAAATCGGACTCCAAACCTCTGATTTCAACCTAAAGCACTTTAATCACTAAGATCAAGAAAGCTTTGACAACCAAATCTTTGGAGAAGTTCAAGGGAAGTGGAGCTATGGAGTGAAGATCCGGAGCCCTAACTTCGTCATTACTCTAGCACTTTCAGCTAGAATCAAGTCTGATATCGTTGCACTTCCAAATTTGGTGAGGAGGTGTGCGGATGATCACTAAGACCTTCAAGGATGGTGAATAGCTCCTCATAAGGATCAGAGGATGGACAAAGCTATGATCAAAGCTAAGTATTTTTCAGTTTCTACTTGGCCTTAATGCTTGATTTATCTTATTTTCATTAGTCTACACTTAATCCTAGATGCACATTGAAATAGCCAAGATTTCAATCGATTAAGTCTAGATTAGGATAATGAAACAATCCACTTCTCATTCCAAGCATTAGTTTGCATTAAGAAAAGACTTGGTTTAAAAAAGGATCCTTGTGCATCAAAGAATGTATTTTTGCAATTTTAGTTCCAGAATTCCTTTCCATTGAGTAAGATTTTTATTGCACCACAAGGATATGTTTTTATATCGTAGTGCATAAGGACAAAGGAAAGGATATACATGCATCAAGATTGCATGACATACATTCTTAGTACAAGGAAAATTCATGCATCAAGCTCATGCATGATTGTTGCATTATTTTTTGGGCCTGGAAAGAACATGCATGCATACGCATGTGAGCATATGGATTTGCATGTAGGCACATGCATTTGCATGATAGAACAGGATGTTGTTTGCAAGTAGATATGATAATGTACTCTCTTAGTATTTAGCTTACTTTATAAAGCTCACGGCTTGACATTAGGGAAGACAGAGGACTAGGTAAGTTGCAAAGATATACTCGTTCTAGTTTGCAACTCAAGTAATTACTCAATTCCTTCCCAAGTTGATAATCCGTTATAAAAATTAAATACTTAATGATAATTAAGTATGTTTGATGTGTTGCTAGGTATTAGTAGGCACTAGGAGAAAGTTAAGTATTCTTGATGACCAAGAAAACTTAATTACTTGCAAAGCTTTTGCGATGTATGAAGACTCTAAGTCCCGGATGTACTTAGGGAGTCATGAAGATAAGCTTATAATGATTACTCTAAGTATAGGTGATATTTAGAAAGTCATGTGGATGAGCTTTATTTGATTAGTTACATAATTTATGTAACTTCTCAAGCATCCCAAGATTGGATGATAACTTCAGCTATGCTTCCAAGTTCCATGGAATCAAATACAAATTGAACTTTGAAGTTCAATAGATTTGTGTTTCGTTCATGTTTTGAATCTCTGGTAATGATGCATAGGGCCATGAAAACATGTAAACTTTAGAAGCACTCTTCTATTTAGAAGATTGCAAAAGTTCTAAGAAGTTTTCTCTGTGGTTTCAAGATTCGTATCTCACGATAAAACCTTGGTAAGTGACTTTTAGGAATTGAGATATTTCCTAAAAAAGAAACACTATAATAAAATAGTCAAGTCTTCTATTCCACACGTGAGATCATTCTCCTACCATGTTCAAGATGAATTTATTTTTGGGAAAGTAGACATTCCAAGTAGAGGATCTTAGTTGATTCATGAACTCTTCCCAAAATACACATAAACTCATAATATATGATAGGACCAAGGAATGATAAAAGGTGTATTAAGAAATAAGATCAAAACATCTACTGGTTATGGATGTTTTGCCGAAAGATAAAGAAGGCAAAACCTCTTTAAGATATAGATGTTTTGCCAAGATATAATGTATGCTTGGTTTTGTTTAAGCTAATTCGAGATTAAAGAAGAAACCCAAGTCAAATTAATTTTTCGGAATCAAGATATTTTCTAAAAATTATGTCAAATTAATCTTTAGGAATTAAGCTACTTCCAAAAAGTTAAAGCAATAAAGGAAATAGCTTAGCTAACTATTTCCTTAGTTAAAAAGGAATATCTTTTGGACAATCAATAAAGCCTTAAGTCTTGTTCTTGTTCAATAGTCAATATTTCTTTTAGAGAGAAGATCTAGTAAAACTAAGGATTCCAAGATGAATCATTGGACTGGAAAGCAAAAGATTCCAAGATGAATCATTGGCTTAGTGTTATTGATTCCTTGATAGGAATCTAAAGTTCTTGAAAGAAAAAAATTCTCCCTAGATGTGAGAATAGAATCTTTCAAGAAAAGTCTAATAGCAAGTAGTTCCCAGTAATTCCCAAACCACTAGTATCGGTAATAAAGTCCAAAAAGTGATATAACCTAAAAGGTATATCAAAGATTCTTAGCTTTGGAATCTAAGAGGCATCAATGTATGCTTGGACTGAAGTTCAAGAAGAGATCTCTAAAAACTCCCGGGGGTAAGCAAAGAAGCTTTTGATAGTTCAAGAGATCTTAAGGATAAAGACTAAGTCTTTATTTTAATCGCAAGATCAACTAAACTTGATTAACAAGTATGGCCATGATTTTCCAAGAACATGCGATTGAAACTACTTTATAGATTGCCCAAGTATTGGCAATAAAATTCATTTGGGGAATTATTCACTCAGGTTCCATTTATCCAATGGAAAATTATGAAAAGAGTAAGTTGTTCCAAGCTTGAACAACATGAAGCAATTCCAAGATTGTAGGTTGCAACCGTGAAGACAGTGTCTGTGGAAGATAAAACATAAGTGTTTGCCTATCCTTAAAGGGATTTTGGTACAAATCCAGAGAGCATGAGCGGATGCTTAGACTTAGGCAGTAGAGAGATTCCTGTAAAGGTCCTGGCCGAGGTAGGTACCTAAAGCATTAGTAAAGAAAGAAATCTAAAGACAAAGCTCTTGTCACTACAAATTGGTCAAAGATAAACCAGTTGAACTTGAATCTATGAAAATTCAAGTACTTGGAATTTTGATTGGTTTTCATTTGAAAACCCCAGCAAAGAAGGATGGATGCTCCATCAAAAGGTTTTTTAAGTTCCTCAAGGAAAGCACTAGATCATGAAATGATGATGTGAAGGGATAAAAAACCTAGAAAATCTAGTTAGAGGTAATACCTGAAACTTCAAATCTCTCACAAAGAATTGAAATAAGAAGGTACTCTATCAAGAGATGTTTAGACTTTAGGATAAGTATCACCCACACATTAATGTGAATATAAAATAGGGTGGTATGGGACACCATATTTTATACTCAGATTGATGTAGGAAAGATGGTATGGGACTTCGGACTGTGGATGATAATTATCTTTTAGTCCTAGATTAGATTTTGAAGTTAGGTTTGATCCTCAAGGAATACTTCAAGATAACTTCAAGATCAAGGAAATCAAAGATATGAAGTAAGTAACTTCTAAGATCTTCTTAGAAGACTTCAAACTTAAGTGTTATCGATCAGAAATAGTTGATAAATTTTTGAAAAAGTCGGATTTTGACTTTGAGTTGATCCTTTCAACCAAGGATTTGATTGACTAAGTCAAGCACCAAGTTCCTAGTGTAACTTGGTAAATTCACTCTTTTGACTCAAAGAAATGCACAAGAATTGCATTCCCAGTAAGGAGTCAGAAAGACTGAATATGATCTGAACTTAGTCTCAACGGAAGAAATATTTGAGTACAAAACTCATCAACAGAACCTCTATGGGTCGACACACTGATGTTAGTTATCACACTAGTATCTTGTGGTTGGATGATGTTTTCGAGTTGCTTTGAATCTTTTTGAGAATCCAGTTTATTTCTCTTAAAGATAAAGGAAATTCAATAGCTTGTTGAAACAGATCTTTGAGAAGTTAAAGTCCTGAGTCATCTAGACTTTGACTCATAGCAAGTTTACGTACCTTCGAAGTTTGAATTGGTTGTATTGAGTTGCAGTTATTTCTTTCCGCTTTTCAAATCTTTTAGAATTGGCTGAGATATGGTATTTGATTCCTTTTGCAAAAGACCATGGTTAGCTGGTTAGAACTAGATAACTAAATTAAAAACATCCTAGATAGATGTTATGTACAAGAACCTTTTCAATCTTCAAAAGATAATAAGTCTAAGTGGACTTATTTTATTTGATTTTGCTTCAAGTTATAGCATAAATGATTTCTTATCATCCAAGTTAGATGTTTGCAACAACCAAACTTCAAGTTTTCAAAACAAATTCAAGTGAATCAAGAGTTCTCAAAGTTTTACAAGGGATAAAATCCCGCCTTTGTTACTAATTCCATGCACCAGTCATGCCCAGAAATGGACTAGTAATTTGAAGCCACTCAGTTCACATGTTTCTACCTAGATTGCACATCCAAAAACTATGAATTGGCTAGGGATGTGTTTAGATCCACCCTTATTATTCTTTCACTAGTTTGTACTTTGTCTAGTTCATCAAAGTGCAAAATAAGATGGTGTTTTGAATCATTTGGACAGGGATGCCACCACAGAGATGAGACATGTTCTTCGAGTTTTAGAACATGACCATTGTCTTCCAGTTTTAGAACATGAGGCTCAGGGGTTGCCTATAGTATGGACATAGCTCTATTTTCGAGGAGAGAAATATTTTCCAAGGGGGCAAGAATGTAATAAATTAAGTATATGATCCAAGGGTCTCGCTGGTTTAGACAGTTATGAAATCAGACACCGTTTGGTCCTCCGTGTGTATGACCACAAATCTCGAGTTTAGACTTACTTGGAGGTCTTGTGCTCTTGTGAACAAGTGATCCACTTAGCTTAGTGGTTAAGTCTCAAGGATGTGAAGGAGGAGGTCCTGGGTTCAATCCCCATGGGCACATGGGGAGAGTATTTTGCCCAAAGAGATCTACAGCCTTCTAGAAGCATCCACTTGAGTTAACTCGAGTTGACTGGGACACTTGGCGCACATGCAGTTACATGGACGACACATGGCTGGCTAGTATCCACATGCCCAAGAAGGCAATCCCCTGGAGAGTGCTATATATAGAGGCATTTGGTTGGGAGAAGAGGGATCTCTCTAGCATGTGGTGGTCGTAATCCTCATTCTCTTGCATTGATCTCTCTAGCATGTGGTGGTCATAATCCTCATTCTCTTACAAAGGCTCACCATCATCTATTAGCATAACAAAATCCAAACATGGAACATATCTATCAGGTGGATGTGAGACACGTGTAGAGCATTTCAATGGTGGTTGAACGAGAACATTTGTAGATTGATCTGATCGGACATTCACTTGAACATCCCTATGTGCAATATTTTTATGCATGCTAACTAGAGGATTAGTATCCTCAAACACCACTCTTTCTCACTTCAACCTCCTTAATGGGTTGTTTTTATGCATCTTAGATTCACTGAAAATGACATCACTACTTTTGATCACTCAGTGTGTTTCAGGATCCCATAAGCAATATCCAAATTGTCCTTCTCGAGCATATCAAAGAAAAATGCATTTCTTGGACATATGGTCCAAATTTTGTCTACAATTCTTGGGTATATGAACATATGATTCACACCCAAAAATCAAAGATGATCATAACATGCTGGCTTCCTTGTCCATAACTCTTGTGCCACTTTCAGACCTTTGGCAATACTAGGTGAAGGGTTAATCACATGAGCTGCAGTCAATACTACTTCTACCCAAAAGCCTTGTGAAAGTTTTGCATGATGAAGCATAGAAACTACTTTATGATGAATAATTATATTCATCCTTTCAGCTACACCATTCTCTACTGGGGTATAAGGACATCTAAACTCTCTATGAATTCCTCTAGACTGATAGAAAAGGCTTAATTCATGTAAGGTATGCTCACCCCCATTATCCGAATGTACAACTTTGAGCTTAGTTTCTTTTTTAGTCTCAAGTGAAGCAAACCATTTTTTGAAAATAATGAATACCTCATCCTTCCATTTGATAGAATATACCTAGACTTTTCTAGTAGCATCATCTATGAAAGTAACAAAGTAAAGAGAACCACCTAATGACCTTATGGGCATAGAACCACACACATCTGTATGAACGAGATCTAAAGGCTGAATTGAAGATTCAATCTATGTTTGCACATTCCTAGTTTGCTTTCCATATTGACAATGCTCACAAATTGAGAAATCAAAGAAAGATAACATAGGTAAGTAGCTAAAACGAGAAAGATTTTCCATTCCACTAGGAGATATGTGGCCGAAACGGGCATGCCAAATATATGCCATAGGCTCTTCAATAATAGCTAACAAGTGTTGTTTTTGTGATACAAATAAAGGATAAAGTGGGCCAACTTTGCTTTACCTCACATTAAAGGATTCACATCATACGATCCCATTTTTTTTTCTTGTGGAAACCATGTTTTAGGTTAAATGAAAGAAAAGAGTCCAAGAACCATAGAGAGTACAAAGAAGACAGATGATCTTATTGTGGGGACCCAATTGTTTTGAAGCTTGTTGTTCTCAATAACAAAAACTCTTTGGTGCTTGAAGGCATGACACTTTTACAATAAGTAGAAATAAAAATGAATCTAAAAATTCTAATATATGTATATATATATATATATATATATATATATATATATATATATATATATATATATATATATATATATATATATATATATATATATATATATATATATATATATATATATATATATATATATATATATATATATATATATATATATGTATGTATGTGTGTGTGTGTGTGTGTGTGTGTCTAGGGTCCACATTTTGAGATTTTTGGTCACCAAGTTGCCAGCACATTTTTTCTTTCAAAATTTCCAAAGGGCTTTGCTTCTTAGAAAGAACTTTGGAATAGCCCATAGCCTACACTTAGAAGAAGAGCTTGAACCATCATTATAGAGGTTACACCTTAAAGTTTGAATATTCAATCCTATGTGTAAAATGAGAGAACCTTTGTTTGTTGACAGGCAACACTAACAACATCGTGCGTGTCATGTCCACGTGTCATTCTATGAGTGCTTTATCATCTAAACACGTTGACTGCCCTCATTACTATAGATATCTCTCTACACTCAAACTATATGCTTTTATCTTGCAATTTTGCATCATATTGCCCATACTATAGATATCTCTTCAAAGTTTCCCATATTGAATCCTTTTTGCCATAATCACATAATTTCACCTTAATGAAATTCCAAGTAGAGGAGATAAATAAGGGTGGCGATAGGTCACCTTATTTTCTCAAGCCTCTAAAGTTGTCCGAGGATGGAGGAGTCACCCTAGGATAGAGGAGTCATCCTGCGGTAGAGGACTCACTCTAGGATAGAGGAGTCACCCTTAGGGTATGGGAGTCATCCTTGATGCCCTGCAAGATGTATAGGGTGGTTGAGAAGTTCACCTTCCATAGGCTATAGAAGATTAATTTGGTGCCTCAATGACGTGCATGTATGTTGTCCCCCTCTCTTGCTTCATTCCAAGACAAGGCAAGTGGGTGCCAAGAAGAGATCCCAATTATACCATACCTCAAGGGTGAGTTGTGATCTATCTCTATCTCTCTTTTGCGTCTAGGTTTCCTGGGTGGAGGTATCACCCCCAAAAGGGTGCCTACTAACTCCAACAATTGGTATCAGAGCAGGTTGCCGCCTCATCTAGGGCATCGTCAACATCTCTCCGGTCACAATCTCAAAATCACATGAAATTTGGTGATTAGGAGATTTAAACATCTTATATTTTATGGTGCCGAAATCATGATCTGAGCTCATTTCGGCCTCCAAATGTACTATCGTAGCACTTTTTCAGGCTATTTCATCTTTTCGTGCCAAAGATATATATAGGTTTTGGTTCGCCAATATAAGCATCTCAAATTTTGCTATAGGTTTAGCAGAACTTGATAGGGTAGTTTTGTTCAATGTTTTCAGATAGAATCATTTTTCTACATCAAGGTATTTTAGTCACTGGCCATGGCTGAAAGTAGTGATGTATTTCATATGTTATCTCTTGAGGATAAGTTGGACGGTACAAATTACCCATTGTGAGCTTTTATGATGCATCATGTATTGGTCACAAAAGGACTGTGGAATATTGTGTAGGGAAATACAAGTACTGAAGCTGATGCAGATGGCATCGAAGATGATGATATTTTGTAGATTCCTATTCGTCCTACGGTTCTTGTTGCACCTATTATAGAGAAAATTTATTGGGATGGTAGTTATTCGTCTTGCGGTTCTTGTTGCACCTACTACAAAGAAAATTCATTGAGATGGTAGAGATGCTCATGCACATAGCTTTGTCTATCAAACGTGCCATTATTCCTCATATTCACTCTTATAGAATAGTTAAGGATGCTTGGGATACACTTACCACATTGTACCAGGCTAGGAATGAGGCTCATGTTGCTTACCTCTGAAAATAGTTGGAGAGCGAGCATATGAATGAACGTGATTCTATCGGTAGTTATCTAACAAAGATCAAAGATTTGAAGGAACACTTGATTTCTGTTGATGAAGTCTTGCCTGGCACTTCAGTTGTGTAGATTGTTCTAGATGGTCTTCCTGATTCATACCAGAGTTTTTCTTCTACTCTTCATTTGATGATGAAAGGAAATCCAAATGCCTTAACATTTGAGGACTTAATCTCTGTTCTATTGTAGGAAGATCAAACTAGGCAAAATAGGTCCACTATGCGTGTTGTAGATCAAGCTTTCCTAGCTAGTCATAAGGGCAAACGTAAATGGAGCTCATCTACTAGTAAGCAGAATTCTATAAATGCTGCACATTCGAAGAAGGAAGACAAAGATGAGAAGAAATCAGAAAGCAAAAATTCATTTGTAAGTACTATAAAGGAAATGATCGTGTCATAAAGAAATGTCCAAAAGTGGCTACAAAAGAGGCAAAGAAAAAAGAGGTTGGTATGGTTGCTGCAGAGGCCTCTACATCGAATGGTGTCCTCTTTGCCCAAACTTGAGGCACTGGGTGAATATGTTTGTGAAGGATGTATTTTGGGCAAAATGTAGCGTTCATCCTTCCCAAAAGATGGTTCAGTTTCAGCTACGCAAAAATTGTAGCTTGTACATAGTGATGTCTTTCATCCTATGCAGACACCCTCTTTTGGAAAATGTGCTTCAAACAGTTTTTGGTTTTGATTGAAAATCTATCAGCATGTAAAATGGGCACCCTCCATTCTGATCAGGGGGGAATACATGTCTTCCACATTTAATGCATTTCTTGCTAAACATGGGATAAAACATCAATGTACAGTGCCGTATACACCTCAATAGAATGGAGTTCCTAAATAGAAGAATATGTCACTCATGGAGATGGCGAGGTGTATGGTCCAGAGTCAAAGCTTTACCACATAGTTTCTCGCTTGAGACTGTTATGTATGCAACATATGTATTTAACACGTGTCCCACTAAAGCACTACAGTCTATCACTCCATATGAGGCTTGGCACGGTCGCAAGCCATCGATTGTTCATCTGTGTGTTTTTGGTTGTCTGGCATATGCATTAGCGCTTGAACAACATCACAACAAATTGGATGATAAAGTAGTAAAATGTATTTTCTTTTTTGGTACAGTTCTGCAAGCAAAGGCTATTGTCTGTATCATCCATAGACTAAACACATTTTGGTTAGTCATGATGTTGTTTTTGTGGAAGATGCTATTCAACCTTTACTTCCATGTACGGAGGAGAGATATGTTAGCTCCAAATACTTGTATGATACTTTGCTGCCTCTTTTTATAGGTGGATAGTTTAGTGTTGGTCCTAATGAGGCAACTTCTCAGCCTTTACATGTTTCATGTGATGATGCAGATCATTCCATTTCTGATGCGCATTTGCATGATGAACGTATTGATGAGAGAGCTGCTATTGAGGAGACAAAAACTATGCCAAAATGGTTGATGAAGACTTTGTGTGATAGCAAATTCTATGGCTGCCTCTAGTCTCTGTGATGAGATTGAGCCTCTTTCGTTTGATGAAGCACAAAATTCTAAAAATTGGATGGTTTCCATGCAATCTGAATATGATGCTATAATGAAGAATGGTACTTGGTCTTTGTGTGACTTGCCTCCTAGAAAGAAGGCCATTGGCACTAAGTGGGTATACAAACTTAAGCGTAATCATGATGGAAAAGTTGTCAAGTATAAGGCTAGGCTTGTTGCAAAGGGTTATGCACAAGGAAGTGCCATTGATTTTGATGAGACCTTTGCTCCTACTTACCGAATGACTATTGTTCATAGCATCTGTGCATGTGTAGCTCATCATGCTTGGAATGTACATGAGTTGGATATTAAAACTACATTTTTGAATGGTGATTTGCACGAAGAAGTGTATGTTTTCCAACCTCGTGGCTTTGTGCAAAAAGGGCATGAAAACTAGGTGTGTAGGTTAAAGAAGGCATTATATGGTTTAAAGCAAGCACCACGTGCTTGGTATGAAAAGATACATGCCTATTTGATTGCACATGGTTTTGAGAACAGTCTAGCTCAAAGCACCTTATATGTCAAGCATGCTAATGATGTGCTTCTGATCATTGTTGTGTATGTTGCTGACATGCTGCTCACTGGTCCTCATGAGAAGCATATTGTTGATTTTAAGGTTGATTTGCATGCTTCAGTTGAGATGTCTCATTTGGAGCATTTGCATCATTATTTGGGCATTCAGGTTATGCAAGTTGATGGTGGAATAGCCATCATCACATGCCTTATAAATGAGCTTCTTGCCAAGATGGCACTTGGAGAAGCTTCTCCCAAGTCTAAGGTTCCTAAAACTTAGGATAAATCAATCCAATAGGTTCAAACAAGGGTTCAAACCAAGGATTCTAGCATGTGCAAAGGATAGTCCAAGGTTAATTTTACAATGTTCTTTCCTCATAACATTTTGTCTTCATAATGCATAATAGTATACTATGTGGAGTATTACATGATGCACCATGATCAGTCTCATCAATCAAGGGCTCCTCCTCTAATATGTTTCTCTTTTTCCATCTCAAATCATTCACATTGAAAATACATAAATTTTTTATTGGTTGAATTTACTCATGAATACATATTTCACTTTTTGAGTCGTTTTCAATAGCTTGGGTCGGATACAACGACAATTCCATGTTTGCATAGTGATTGTCTTTTAAGGACTTCAACGTTACAAGATGGATTATGGCAATAATCATTATTGTTGTATGGTGGATTGTCTGTGAAAATGGTACACACTATAAGAGAGCAGCTAGTTGAGAGCATACATCAATAAACTATAAAAATTTAGCATCTTTTATTATGTTAAATTTCTTTATCATGTCTAGCTCCATCAATTGAGTTTATAAATTTAACATTCTATATTGTGTTGTGTTCCAAGCTTCTTCTTCTTCTTCCTTATGCTATTTTTGTGCTTTCATAGACCTTAAATCCAACAATTGGTATGAGACTAGGTCATCAACACCCCTCTGATCACAAATTGAGAGTTCAAAATTGTTTTGCCTTGTGGCATTGAAATTTTGATTTGAGCTTGTTTTAGCCTTTGAATGCACTATTGTAGTAATTATGCAGATAATTTTGTCCTCTTGTGCCAAACATATATAAAGATTTTTGCTCGTCAATAAAAGGGCCTTAAAGTTTGCTACATGTTTAGCAAATCTTGATAGGGTCTTTCTATTTGAATTTTTGAGATATAGCCAATTTCTTGCATCAGGTTATTTAGTCACTCACCATGGCTAAAAGCAATGATGTATTCCATATGTTGGCTATTGAGGATAAGTTGGGTGGTACTAATTACCCAGTGTGGGCATATATGATGCATCATGTATCGGTGCCAAAAGGGCTATGGAATATTATGCAAGGTGTTGAAAATTTCCCTATTACACTTGTAAATATAATTAATGAAGGTGATGTTAGATGATGTTGAGGATGATGATGTTCAATTTCCTAGTCATGCTATGGTTCCTACTACAGCGACTATAGAGCAACATGTTTGGTAGCTCATGTATATCTTGGTTGAGCAAGAAGTAGCCTACTCTCGCCACTTCCAATTGTGAGGCTAGGTCTAAGGAAGCTTTCACAATGACTTGAGTGTGTGTGTGGATCAGTTTCCTTTTGGCTGATTTGGGTATTGATCAGTCTTCCACCACTAGCATTTTCACTAATAGTGAGAGGCCATTGCAATTGCAAAGAACCCTATGTTCCATTCACACACAAAACACATTGAAGTGCACTATCATTATTTCAAGGACAGTTCCTCTTTTGGATAGATTAGTTTGGTTCATGTGACCATAAAAGATAATGTTACAAACCTTCTCAAAAATGCTCTACCTAGGGAGAAGTTTGAAGCTTTTCACAAAGCTTTGGGCTTACTTTCTTTTGTGGATTGTTCCACATATCTTGGCATTTCTTTATAAGAGAAGGCCTCAAAGATAATATATTCTCTAAAGTATTCCGTCTTCTTTTTGTTGCATAAAAATCATAAAGTTGAGCAAAAGAAAATATCCACTTTTCAAGGAAAACTCTGTTTATTAAAAAACATGACAATGGAATTTAAATATGAAAAATATGTCATGGATTGTCATGAATCCATGAGCATGAGTGCCATTCTAAAGTATGTCAGATTTTATAGTTTATTGAGGTATGCTCCCAATCAGTGGATCTCTTATAAGTATCATTTTCCAAATCAGTTTATTGATGTATGCTCCCAATCAGTGGCTCTCTCTTATCTCTTTGTGGTGTACCATGCTACACCACCAAGATAAGGATGAAGTCCCTAAAAGAAGAAAAAGAAATTCTTATTTTCAAGGGTCTATGTTCATCTTCTATGTTTTCATATCAATAACTACTCTCCATATTAAGCCTACTAAATTGTTGAATCATTCCTACACTTGTTTTGCAACGATAAGAAAGATGATCACATGCATTTCTTTAAATATATTTGACAACCATCTACATCCATTTATCACGGAAATTTAACCCCTCATTCACGTTAAGAACACATCAAAAGGAAAATAATTTCATTCGACATAAGAAGAGTGAAGGCATTCCTCTTATTGAAGATGATAGCTATTATTTTTGTCAATGCCATTTCCATGAAAATGAAATCACATGTTTTTATTGGACACATGAAAATGGAAGAAGATAATCTCCACACTTGATGATGATAATGTGCTTTATTGGACACAAGAGTTGTCTCCATACTTGATGATGATAATGTGCTATTATCTTTAATGAAGTATAAGAGTGAGAAAATTGGATGGTAGTTATGAAATTAGAACTTGGTGCTATCAAGAGGTATGGCACATGATCTTTATTTGACTTGCTTCCATACAAGAAGGCCATTGACGCTTAATGGATATATAAAATGCATGATGGCATGATGATTGTTGTAAGGCTATACTTATAGCCAACTATTATGCTTAAGAAAAGAGCACCGATATTCATGAGACCTTTGATTCTACATGACATATGGCAATGTATTCATGAACTGAGCTGACAATGTATGGAATGGACATTAATTAAATCCAAAATCTATATTCAATCATAGACATGATCTCTCCAATAGAGAGTCTCCCTCTAACATAATGATAGTGCAGCTCAATGTGCTTCTTGTGAGGATGGAAAATAGAGTTTCCCCACAATCGCCAATGTGATTTTATTATCAATAAAGATGGTGGTGGAAGAAGGTTGACCAACACCCAAATCAACCAAAAGAAGTATGAGCCATACACATGAAATAGTCATTGTGAAAGTTGCTCTATACTCTGCCTCACAATTAGAAGTGGTTGTAAGAAAATAACAACACATCGGAATAGACCAATAGACTAGTTACAATCATGGTGTTGTCCACCTATGCACTGCCAATGTAGAGCTTAGATGGCAATCTAGACACACTCTAGATAAAGGAGTTACTAGTGTGCAATGCTATGTAAAGCTCAACATGGTCCATGCTTATATAGCTTTTACAAGAGGAGTCAATATACATAAACGTAGTCGGGAGATACAAAATTGTCAGAAAAATATATAATCTGACAATATCTCCATGACAATAAGTCCACAAAAAGGGGCAAGCCCTCCTCTGCACTCCCCCCATTAAGTTTCTATGTGAGGACTGCGTGATGTCACAAGGCTTTTATTTTCACCATGAATGGAAACCCAATGGACCGGAAGTTTATGCCCTATCTAACCTAATGTCTAGGATCACAAAGATCATCTATAACTATCAACATTCACACATAGACCTCATCTAACGTAGAAGTTAGGGTCCCACAAATGTCCATGCTCTTACAATGGCCTCTCCTCATAATGGGGACCTTATGTCTTAGAGCCTTATGGATCATTCGTGATCACTTGAGGGTGGAGTATTGAGCCATGTAATAGTGGCCACAATAGACTATTTCTTGCTCAACCAAGATATGCATGAGCTACCAAGAATGTATAAAAAACCAATGATGCACACATGAGTTTCATAGCAACCAAGCTAGTCTGAGTCAAAAAAAGCATTTGAATCCAGTCATAATGATCCCCCTTGGTATAAAACAATCGAAGTACTTGGGTACCACTCAAGTAACGAAAGAACTACCTGTCTATGCTTGACACCTAGAAAATGCATAAACCTGCTCATCTTAGAGACAAAAAAATTGAATCTTAGGCCAAGTCATGCATAAGTAAATCAAGCATCCAACAACTTGATTATAGAGGATAACATCAAAAGTATCTCTAGCATCATGAAGAATCAATCATAAATCCATTTCAGTGGAAGTGGTAATAGGTTTGCAATCTTCAAGGCCAAATCTATTAGGCCTTTTTCTACTGAAATAATTCATTTTCAACTTTTTGAATTTTATTGTGGGGATAATGCTTCAAATGAAAAATTAGGTCAATGTCTGCAAGTAGGCAAAATTTTGGGATAACAAGTTTTATATTCTCTCTCTATATCTTATCTGCATCATGCTTTCTGGTTGAAAATTGAACATGATGCATGTTGTAAGTACCTTGTTTAGGGCTCTATATTTAGTTCACTATTAGAAAATGCTTTGATTTTATTCTCTCTCTAGAATTTCTAAACTTGGAGGGCTCCAAAGCAATAATTGGAGGCGGATTTGGATGTAGGTCATTTCGAACATTATTTTGTAGATAAAAAAATTATGTTTTTCACAAGTTTAAGCTAATTCTTTACTCTTTTTGAGTTATAGGGCTTGTAAAAGTGCTCTTTTTTTTAGGTACTTAAAAAAAAGGGAGGCTTCTCTATTTCCATTCGAATTCGTGATTTTGATGCTTATGTGTTGTTACGCCTAATTATGGATGTCTTCAGATATATCTTTTTTGGTGCTTTTCTTCTATTTTTGGATAGGTGCCACTAAAGAAAGAGCTTGAATACTACAAAATCATGCATTTGTGAAATTCATTGCGGAAAATCAACTTTTTTCAAAATTTGGTAGATTTCACACTTCTTTGGCCAATGATCAACTCTATTATAAGAACACTTGTGCATCAAAGAGGAGGAGACTAGAAATCAAAGAATTACCTTGAGATTGTGACTGAGAGTGTGAGTAACAATGTGATTGAGAGTGCAAGTGTGAATGATATTATGATAGCTCAGGGGTGATTGGGAGGTAGAGGCTTTTTCAAGAAGCTATTTTCCAAAGCTATTGTATCAATTGATTCACATCTATAATATCAAAGTTTCTCTTTCTCCGAGTCATATCTTGTCTACTTTTCTACGTGGAATTTTCCCTTATCTTGTGGAAGTTCTTCTTTTTCTCTCTTCCACTATTCTTGAGTGATCATAAGCTTGTGATTGAGGATAGGTTGTGATTGAGGAGATGCTACAAGTTGTGATTGAGTATGATTGAAAAATAATACACTGAAACACCATAATTATGTGTCAACATATTAATTTGCATAAATTAAATGGCTAAATAATGCTACAAATTCCTCAAATCTTACATCTCAAAAGAGGCATGCAAATCAGTCTTAAATTCATAAATATGCTTCTCATTAGGACTAGCAAGTAGCATGTCATAAACATATACAACAATTATGATAATTACATTATTTGGATGCCTAACATATAGGATGCTCTCAATTGGATTGTTCTGAAAACCATGTGCTAAAATTTAGGCATATATCATCTCATACCAAGCACATGGTGCTTGCTTCAAGCGATGTAATGCATTTTTCACCTCACATTAGTTTTCATGTCCTCTTTGCACAAAACCATGAAGCTAAAATGCATACACTTCTTCATGTAAGTCATCATTCAGAAATGCAATTTTAATTTCCAATTGATGTACATTCCAACCATGATGAGCTACAAGTGTACAAATGGTATGATCGGTTGTCATTGAAGATGTTGGAGTTTGAGGTCTATGAAACATGTGATCACAAGGAAGAAGAACAAGCTTGGATCACAAAACATAATAATAAATGCATTACCAAGTGAATGTACAAAGATAAATAACCCAGGTATATATAATCCAAGGAAAAAACCTCCTAAAGAGGGAAAAAGTGTCCCGATGTTGTAAATGCATTCAAATACATCACTACAAAATATATCAACAAATCCCCCCCTAGGAGTGATGTGGTGGACAAAGAGCTGACACTCATGTATAAGAAAGTGCCAACCTATGTGGAAAGAAATCAATCCACAAAAGGAACTAAGCCTAAAGCTTTGTGGAGATCTTCAAACTTCTCCCTAGGAAGAGCCTTTGTGAAGAGATCTGTAATGTTATATTGTGTGGACATGTATGCCAAACTGATCTCTCTATTAGAGAACATCTCCTTGACATCATGATAATGCACCTCAATGTGCTTTGTGCAAGCATGGAACACAGGGTTTCTCGCTAATTCTAATGTGCTTTGACTATCTAAGAAGATGGTGGTCATTGAAGACTAAACAACACCCAAATCAACCAAAAGGTGTTTGAACCACACGCACTCAAATTGTTATGAATGCTACCCTATATTCAACCCCAAAATTAGAAGTGGTCATAATAGGCTGCTTCTTTCTCAACCACAATATGCATGAGATACCAAGCATGAAGCAAAAACCACTAGTGGACACACAAGTGCCCCCTTGTAAATATGGTGGTAGTGATCCCCCCTTGGGATAAAACAATCCAAGTAGCCAAGTACCAATCAAGTAGCAAAAGATGCACTTAACCGCCAACCAATGCTTAACACCTAGGCAATGCATAAATCTGTTCATCTGTGAGACAACAAACTGAACATTGAGCGGAGTTATGCATAAGTAAATCAAGCACCCAATAACCTACTGATAGAGAACAACATTAAATGGATCTCCAACATCATGTAGAATCAACCATAAACCTGTTTCCATAGGAGTGGCAATAGGTTTGCAATCTTCAAGGCCAAAATGCTATAATAATGTATCAGTATATTTTTTTGACACTGAGCTATTCCACCATCAACTTGCATAAAATAATGCCCAAATAATTATGCAAATTCCTCAAACGTGACATCTCAAATGAGGCATGAAAAATCAGCCTTAAAATCAGCAATATGATTGTCATTAGGACTAGTGAGTAGCATGGCATACACAAAGACAACAATGATCATAAGCACATCAATTGCACACTTAACATATAAGGTGCTCTCAGTTGGACTATTCTATCCTTCCCTTTTTGCACAGAACCATGGGGCTGAAAAACATACTCTTCTTCATGTCCAACTAATGTACAATCCAACCATGATGGGCTGCAAGTGCACATATGCTATGGTGGGCATTCATAAAGTGGTTGCAAAGGTCTCATCAAAATCAATGCCTCTTTCTTGAGCATAACATTTTGCAACAAGCCTAGCCTTATACCTATCAATTGTTCCATCAAGTTTACACTTCAACTTGTGTACCCATTTAGTGCTAGTGGCCTTTTTTCCTGGAGGCAAATCACATAAAGTCCAAGTACCATTCTTCATAATAGCATCATATTTTGATTGCTTAGTGTGAAGAGATGGATAAGTATGTGTTTGAAGATGAAGAGGTGTTGCAAAATCCTTGATCTACACCAGCCAAATGAACTCCAGGAGTAGATGGTGGGCCCTTTTAGCTTGCCAATGGATGTATTAGACACCCTATGTACCTTGGAAGATCACTCTCAAAAAGATAGATCAAAACAGATAAGTTGGAGTTAGCTCAGAGGTGAAAACTTGCTGGAAGTTAAAAACTTAGCTAAGTTCAACACCAATCTTGAAACCTCCAGCTTGGGATAAAATTTTCCACGTCCATGTAGATGCTTCTAATTTTGCATTAGGATGAATCTTCATTCGACTTGTGGGAGATAAAAAACTAGAATTCCTAATTGCATATGCAAGTAGACAACTTAACCAAGCTAACAAGAACTATACAACTAGATCATCAAGCTTTACTGTATTTGGTCAATAAAACTTGCAATACATGGAGGATAGTTAAATGGTTCTTGTTATTAATGGATTTTGATTTTGAAGTAGTCTTCAAGCAAAGAAAAACTCACATTAAGGAAGACCATCTATCTAGATGGTGTAATGGAGAGAAAATAGATGCTACTAGATGCTTCTCTCTTCAAAGTAGAGGCAATTCCTAATTGGGCTAATAACATAGTGCCAAGTCTAAGTTTGGAATTTAACTCAAAAGGCAAGATGAGCTACTAGATGCTTTTCTCTTCAAAGTAGAGGCAATTTTTTATTGAGTGAATAACATCTCGATGAGCTACCAAATGCTTCTCTCTTCGATGTAGAGGCAATTCCTAATTGGGATAATAACATAGTGCCAAGTTTAAGTTTTGGACTGCAATTCAAAAGGCAAGATTTGAGACAAGAGATAAGTCAATGTATGAACTATTTCTTACTCTCTAGAAATTTGTATTATTTCATTCATTGGGAATCTTGTTAAGTTGCATATATGAAGAAGAACAAAAAAGTTATTTGGAACATGCACATTACTCTCAAGGTCTAATCCATGCATCCAAATCTCAAACCCTAGCTGATCTGCATAGATTACGGGTGTATTGGCCAAACCAAAAGAGAGATGTACATTTCTTTATTGAGAAATATGAGGATTATCAGGGAAAGAGAATGATAGACAATGCAACTTTGTTCATGATCCAAAAGAATACTACATGGAGTGAAGAACTTGTAAAATGTTTGAAAAGAAACAAAGAACAGGAAAGGAGTAATTTTTATGATCAAGTAATGAAATTAGAATGTTTAGATTACTCTCTAATTGGGGATCAGTTGTATAACAGGGGAAAGGATGGATATTTGAGGATCTGTATTTGTGAACATGAGTATGTAAAAATTATCAATCTAGCTCATGCTAGAGCAGCATCAGGGTACTTTTAAGCTATGAGAACTGACAACTAGTCATATATGCTAGAATGTGGTGGTCAACTCTACATCAAGATACAAATTTATTTGTATAAAGATGTAATATATCCCAAAGGACAAAGAATCCAGTTAGAAAAGATGACATGCCTCTTACACCAATAATGTGTTTTGTTGATATATTTAGGTAGTGATGTGTGTGAACACACTAGGACCACCTGGGCACTTTTTTCCCTCTTTAGGAGGTTTTTCCCCTGGCTTGTATATATGCCTATAGCCCTAATGGGTTACTTATCTTTGTATGTTCTAGTGGTAATACATTCTGTATTGTGTGTTGTGCTCCAAGCTTCTTCTTCTTCCTTATGTTGTTCACGTGCTTCCAGAGATGTCTAAATCCAATGTTGGTTTCAAGGCACATCCTCGCTTCATCTAGGGCATCATCGACACCCCTCCGGTCACAGTCTTAGAATCACATGATATTTGGTGAGCATATACACGATCTCAGCTCAGTTCTGCCTTCGATTGCACTATCACAATGCTTGTGTAGGCTATTTTGTCCTTTTGTGCCAAAGATATATATAGGTTTGGTTTGCCAGTATAAGCATCTCAAAGTTTGCTAGAGGTTTATCAAAACTCGTTAGGGTAATTTTGTTTAACATTTTTAGATACAATCATTATTCTACATCAAGGTATTTTAGCCTGTAGCCATGGTTGAAAGCAATGATGTATTCCGTATGTTGGTTGTTGAGGATAAGTTGGATGGTACCAATTACCCATTGTGGGATTATATGATGCGACATGTATTGGTTGCAAAAGTACTATAGAACATTGTGCAGGGTGTAGAAAAATTTCCTATCGCACCTCCAAATACAGGTATTGTAGCTGATGTAGATGTCATTGAAGATGATGATATTCTTCAAATTTCTATTCGTGTTGCGGTTTTTGCTGCACCTACTGCAGAGCAAATTTGTTGGGATGGTAGAGATGCTGAGGCACATGCATTGATAGCCTTGTCTATCAAATGTGCCATTATTCCTCACATTCACTCTTGTAGAATAACTAAGGATGCTTGGGATACACTTACCACATTCTACCACGCTAGGAATGAGGTTTGTGTTGGTTAACTCTCAAAATAGTTAGAGAGCGAGCATATGAATGAAGGTGATTCTATGGACAGTTTTCTAACAAAGATCAAAGACTTGAAGGAGCTATTGATTTTTGTTGATGAAGTTATACCAGATAGCTCACTTATGTAGACCGTTCTGAATGGTCTTCTTGATTCATATCAGAGTTTTGCTTCTACTCTTTGTTTGATGATGAAAGGCAATCCAAATGCCTTGAGATTTGAGAAGTTAATATCTGTTTTGTTGCATGAAGATAAGTCCAAGCAGAACAGGTCCATTATGCATGTTGCAGATCAAGATTTCCTAGCTAGTCAGAAGGGCAAAGATAAATCGAGCTCATCCACTAGTAAGCAAAAATCTACAAATGCTGCACATTTGAAGAAGGAAGACAAAGATAAGAAGAAATTAGATAAGGGAAAGTTCTTTTGTAAGTACTCTAAAGGAAACGATCATATCATAAAGAATTGTCCAAAACTGGTTGCAAAAAAAGGCAAAGAAAAAAGAGGCTGGAATGGTTGTTGTAGAGGCCTCTACACAAAAAATAGAGTTTGCTAATCTTGCGTAGAATGAAGAATGGTTGTTTACTATTCTTTGTAGTTTTGACCCATCTTCTCATGAACATTCTATGTTTGCAATAGACTTAGATGTTTGGTACTTTGATAGTGGGGCAACCTAACATATTACCTCACAACATAGTTTCTTCACTTCACTCGAGCTTGCCCCTACAAGAAATACTATCACATGCACCAACAACTCCTCTTATCATGTCATGGGAGTTGGTAAGATCATTTTGACTACTAGTGATGGTAGTTCTTTCACTTTGTTGGATGCTTTATTTTTGCCAAGGATAAGAAAAATCTGTTATGAGTTTCTGCATTAGGCAAGATTGGCTCGGTTGTGAAATTTGTTGATGATAGATGTACAGTTCATCATCTATCAAAAGGGGACATGATTATTGCTTCTGGCATTTTATGTCATGGGTTGTATAAGCTCATAGACTATGAAAAATCTATGAATGATTCAACATGTGCAATACATGATTCGTAGGCTCTGTTAGACGCAAAGCTTTGGCATGCACACTTTGGTCATATGAATTTTGCTAGTTTGCTATGCCTACAGAAATCTAAAATGGTGTCCTCTTTGCCCAAACTTGAGGCACCCAAAAAATATGTCTATGAAGGCTATATTTTGGGGAAAATGCAGCATTCCTCCTTTCCAAAAGATGGTTCAATTGGGGCTACCCAAAAATTGCAGCTTGTTCATAGTGATGTCTGTGGTCCTATGCAAACACCCTCTTTTGGAAACTATCATTACTTCGTAACTTTCATTGATGATTTTGCCAAGCATGCATGTGTATATCCATTGAAAGCAAAGTCTGAAGTGCTCATGTGCTTCAAACAATTTTTGGTTTTGGCTGAAAATTTGTCAGCATGTAAAATGGGCACCCTCCGTTCTGATCGAGGGGGGAATACAAATGAACCTAAATATCAATGATATTGGATGCTCTTTCTCCATCAAACATAGTAGCACCCTACATTCAGGTTTCTTTTGTAGGATCGAGTCTTTGTTAATCTCTTTTGTTGTTATCCACCTATTATTATTATTATTATCATAAATTAAATTATAAAAAAATTGTTCTTGATGCTATTGTGTCTTACACACAAACATATACATACACTTACACATACATGCATACCCACCCATACACATACATACACACACATACATGCATACACATACACATACACATATACATACATACACTTACACTTACATATATACACACAGATACACATACCCACACATATACATACACACACATATACATACACACACATACATACTAAATACATGCACACATACATATACATGCATACACACATACACACAAATATAGATGCTCCTAGACACACGCATACACACACATATATAACACACAAACATACACATACACATATATACACACATACGTACACTTACACATACATACATACACTTACACATACTACATGCATATAGACACATACATAATACAAATACATAACAAATACTTACACATTTATAAACATGCATACATATACACACACATGCACATACCCACATATATAGAGACACACACATACATAATATATACATGCACACATACACATACATCCACATACACCCACATATACATATGTACATACACATCATACATTTATAATTTTGTACGTGTATTTATATGTCAAAATGTGTATTTGTGTATATGTGAACATATGTGTATGTGTAAATATGCACATGTGAATGTGTATGTATGTGAATAATTAGATTATTAATAACTAGTACATTTATTTGCTACACAATCAGATTCTAATCAATCAGAGGGAATTCCACCACCGTCATCTAATCGTGCAAGAACTTATTATTATAAGTATATCAAACTTTTAATTTTAATAATCTATATATACATACATGAATGATATATGGTTTTTTATTGGTAGATTATAATCAAATTAGGATCAATCAGAGGGTACTCCACCACCTCCTACCCATGCAAGGACTTCACACATGTCCTTTGATATGAATTATGATGGCTTTTACTATCAAGCTCATATTATATGTTGGTGTAATTTTTTCTATGGCACATATCAAAGACCACGATTGGAATGTATTGAACATAAGGCAGAGTATGGTGGTTTCACCACCTGATCAACATGATAATGATTGGGTATGTATTGATTCTATAAATTAATGTCATTATTTTATTTGAAAATCATATACAAAATCAAATTATACTTTAATAGACAAGAATATTTGCTCGATGATTATGATGATGGTTCTCTTACTAATAATGAAAATATACCTCATATACATCAGGGCAATTACAAGCAAAGGTTTCTTGAAGTCCTCTACCTTCTAGTTTATAGGATGAAAGGGCTAAATGTTGGGAAAGATGGATGGACACCTCAAGAAATGAGTTGGTACTGCTAATCCCTGCTTTGTACCTCATATGTACTTTGGAGATGATGCTTCAACCAATTTGATCAAAATAACATAAGTTTGCAACTAGCTAATAACCAAAGAGTTACTATTTTGGTCTTGACACTTGCTAGATGTTATGCTCAATACTCACAGTATAGTAGCAATTAGAAACATTCCTTTTAAGGGTATCTAATTAGCTTAGAGAGCTAATCATTCCAAGTGGAATTACTTAAAATGATGGACTATAATATGAGCAATGATTTTAGCAAGTAGAAGCTTACCCCCAACTTTTTAGGAACTCTATGAAGAATGACCAGTGACCATTTCGAAACGATTTTCTCCAATTGGCTGAATGAAACTTTTTCAAACTTTGGTACACAAAAATGAGAAGTTGAAGAAATGAATAAATATCTTTCTCCTCTCATTGATCATCTCCAAGAGTTATGGAGAGGTATTAATGTCATTGATGTAACCAAAAACATTAATTAAAGACACTTTATGGTTCATGGAATTGTGGCTTGGACTATACACAATTTTCTAGGATATGATGTCTATTCAAGTAATGATCTAATTTTTTATTTAATATGTATGTAATCATATGTGAGTTAATCTTATTATATTTTTATGGTTTTCATGATGCAGGAATATGTACTAAGGGATAACATAGATGATTATTTCTTATGATCATTCATTGAGATGCAAAAGAGAACCGATACATTTTAATGGAAAGATTGAAACAAGTCAGTGTCCAAAACCAATAACAACTATGGATTGGTATCGAAAATGGATAGATGGGCCTTTTATAGGTCCACAATTCGAAATCTCTAGTGATGATGAAGATGATGAGAGTGAACATTCGAGGCAAATGAAAATTAGTGCTAACAACGAATATGTTGATATGGTATTCTTTGGAATATTGGTTATTCATTATGGAAACATCTTCTTGGATTAGTGTGTGTATGTATGTATGTGTAAGTGTATGTACATGTGTATGTGTATGCATGTATGTGTGTGTGTGCGTATGTGTATTTGTGTGTATGTATGTATGTGTGTGTGTGCGTATGTGTATTTGTGTGTATGTATGTATGTGTAAGTTCAATATGTATGTATGTGTAAGTCTATGTATATGTGTATGTGTATTTGTGTGTATGTGTATGTGTGCATGTATTTGGTATGTATGTGTGTGTATGTGCAAGTGTATGTATATATGTGTAAGTGTATTTATATGTGTATGTGTATGCATGTATGTGTGTGTTGGGTATGTGTATGTGTGTGTATCTATGTATGTCTAAGTGTATGTATATATGTGTAAGTGTATGTATATGTGTATGTATGTATGTGCATGTGTGCATGTATTTAATTTGTATGTGTGTGTGTATATGTATGGGTATGTGTATGTGTTCGTATGTATGTATATGTAAGTGTATGTATATGTGTATGTGTATGCATTGTTGATATATTTAGGTAGTGATGTGTGTGAACACACTAGGATTGTAAGAGCACTTTTTCCCTCTTTAGGAGGTTTTTCCACTGGGCTTGTATATACACCTGTTGCCCTAACGGGTTACTTATCTTTGTACATTCTAATGGTAATACATTCAGTATTGTGTGTTGTGCTCCAAGCTTCTTGTTCTTCCTTGTGTTGTTCGCATGCCTCCGCAGATGTCTAGCTCCAATAATATAGGTTTTGGTTCGCCAGTATAAGCATCTCAAAGTCTACTACAGGTCTAGCAGAACTCGATTATGTAGTTCTCTTCAACCTTTTTAGATACATTCATTTTAGCATCAAGGTATTTTAGTCAACAGCCATGGCTGAAAGTAGTTATGTATTCTGTATGTTGGTTGTTGAGGATAAGTTGAATGGTACCAATTATCCATTGTGGGCTTATATGTTGCATCATGTATTGGTCGCAAAACGACTGTGGAATATTATGCAAGGTGTTGAAAAACCTTCTATTACACTTGTCAACAGAGGCACTACAAATACAGGTACTAAAGCCGATGCAGATGGTGTTGAAGATGATGATATTCTATAGATTCCTGTTTGTGCTACTGTTTCTATTACACCTACTGTAGAGCAAATTCGTTGGGATGGCAGAGATGCTCAGGCACTTATGTTGATATCTTTACCTATCAAACGTGCCATTATTCCTCACATTCGCTCTTGCGGAATGTTAAAGGTAAGATCGTTTACTATTAACTTAACTGTTAACTACCTACCGCAGCCGTTAATTACTAGTTTAAAACAACAATCCTTCGGAGATTCCAGAATCTGGTTCCACACCTGCTTACCAGATATTTCCGAGTCTCTCTTTCTCTGTACTCAATCTTACCGCAGAATAAACTGACTCTAACCATGTGGGTCCTTGGGAGTGGTAGGGGTCTGTTGACAGAGGCCCTGTACTACTTTCCCAACTCCTCACTCAACCGTAGTTATGGTTTTCACGTCTTAGCTCAGTTTTGCTCCTGAACAACTTCAACTAGACCAACGTACTGGAACTCAGAGCTCCCAGACTGTTCATGCCATAGTAGTTGAGCAGTAGTCCGAGATGACAGTCCAATACTTTTAGTAACTTAACAAGATCCTAACACACAATTCTTCTTGTCAATTCACAGACTTACCGTGTATCTACCTTCAACCCGTAATATCTACTGACCACAAGACGTGTCGCAACATTATTACCATTCTACGCGTACTTAGACATTACCAGCATTACCTTTGAACACAGACTATAATACCGGCTCAGTCACTTACAGAGAATCATAGCAACTCATGTCTATTCTTCACGCTTACCTATTCCACCGAAGAAATAGCAGATAGACAACACACTAACACCTTACGCATAATCGAAGACATCTTAACTCGTTATCGAACAGAATCTCAAAATCGCAGTACCGACTCGTAACACCGCAGTGTATCACGCATACACAGTCAAACGGTTACACAGATAAGGCACGCAGAACAGGACAGAGCCAAGTTACTCTACTCGTTAACACCTACCTACACACAGTAGAAGAGTTAATCCCAAATCAGGGCTCTCACAATACACTCGCAACTCCCAAAAACGGGGGCTCCTTCTCTCGTCCCTCTACCGTTCTTTTCATTGCTTTAAATAGAATTTTATTACAAGGCTTGCGCGAATCTTTCTTTACCGCGTACTTCCAGAAGGGTTCTTTCTACATTAAAAACCTCTGTCTAAGTACAATTGTCCTTTGTTGGGCGGCCGTCTAACACTGGCACGCACGGTGGACTCGAACCCGCAAGTTCTTATGGTTCAGATACTAGACCTTCTAAGTACATACTTCGGGCGAGCCTAAATGTGCGGGTAATTTTCTTTTTGAGGGTTTCTAACATTTGCACTAAGGTGGTAGGTTCTAATAATTGGGCGTCGGTTCTGACTGCACTGAGGGCTATGGCTTGATTTAACAAAATTTCAACTTGGGTTTGAAGAAAAGCCTCCTGGAGATAAAATTCGTTGGCTAATGCCGCATCTCGGGCTGTCGTTATTTCAGTCAGTTTGGTCTGCATCTCTCTGATGCACTCCTTCTGGTTGCGTATTTGGTTGTCTTGGCGTTCAAATTGCTGTGTTTGGAAATTGAGAGTTTTCTTATACGCATCGCGTTCTCTGCGGGCGTTGGCGATATCTTTTTGGTATTGGCCTTCCTTTAGTAATTGTTGTTTGAGAATACGGTTGACCGCGTCGGCACATTCTTCGGCTCGCCGTAATTGCTCTTGAACTTGGTCGGCTTCTTTCTGTTGGTCCTGCATCTTCTGGGTGGTTTCTTGTAATTGAGTCTTCGTGTCTGCGATCAAGTCTTCGAGAGATACGTTGATATCTTCTTGTTCTTGAAGGGCAGCCTTCAGTGTTCGAATTTCCTCATGTGCGTCGTGTATGAGTTGGTCTTTGGTAGCTAGCTGGTCCAGGGCTGCATCTCGTTGTTGTACTAGCGTCTGTTCTGTCGAAAATCGTGCTTGGAGTTCTGCTAGCTGTGTCCGGAGTTGATGATTCTCGGTCTTTACGGCATCAACTTCTTCCTGGAGGGGGGCGATGTCGGCTTCCAGGGTGTCTACCTTGTGCTGGTATTCGAGTTTCAGGTGGTCCGTGGCTGCCGTAAACTGGGCGGGCAGCTGGTGTGATAACTGGATGAGGAACTGCCCCATGGCGGCAAGTTCCGAGAATGCGTTATGTGGCGGTGGTGGTGGAGGATGACGAGGTTGAGAGGATGTGTCGGTGAGTAGTTGCTGGGAGTTTGGCGGAGAGTAGTTAGGGGAGGAAGAGGAAGATGCTGCGGGTTCAGTGATGGGTGGGAGGGGTGGTTTCGGTGGGGGGAGGGGTTTGGCAGGAGGTGGTGTAGGGAGAACGGTATCTGAGGGGTTTACCTTGGCGAGTGTTTGTTGTATGGTTTCTGTCTGGTTGATGGCGTCGATGAGTTGATCCAGTGCTTTGGTGGCCGATTCCTGTTCATCCTGGTGCTGCTCAGATTCTTTTTCTGTGGACACTATTTCTGTCTCTGCTTGATCCTGCTGGTCTGGTTGCTCCGTCGATGTTTCGTTGTGTGTGACGATGTCGTGGTATGTTTCCTCTTGGTCGTCTGGCTTGGTCTCCTGATCTTTTCCGGTGGATCCTTGGACTTCACTTTCCGAGGAGCTGATCCGAATTCGCTTGGTACGGAAGAGCTGATTAATCTCTTCGTCTTCTTCTTCAGTGTCCTCGATTGGTTGTGCGGATTCTTCGTGTCAAAGTGCGGGGCCTGCGGGTGGGGGTTGTGCGGCGAGAATGGTTGGGAAGAGGAAGGAGATGATGTGGGGAAGGCGAGAGCGGGGGGTAGAACCCTTTTGGAGCTGTTTTACGATAGCTACACATTCTTTATGGATTCTAAGGAAAAAATAAGAGGCAAAATTTACAGGTTCGCAGGCAGCTAAATCTAAGGCGGAGTAGAAGGGGCGAGAGATGCCATATGTTCGTTTTTGCAAGTTGAGGATGGCTACAAGGAATTGTAGGGCGGATCGCTCGGGTTCTGGGCGGCATAGAATGGCGTATTCGTTTGATGAGGAGCGGGGAAAGAGTTCGGTCATACGGGCGAAAGGGATGGTAGGACCATTTTCGCGGCCTTGCGGGGTGAGGCGGTAGGCGTCGGCGAAGGCTTGGAAGGTGATGACGGATCTATGTGGGAGGGAAAGGAAGACCCACTGTCGTTCGGTGGTGGGGCTTTGGGCAATGGCTTGGATGATCTGTGCGGAGAAGGGATGGGTTTCCACCAAGTGCCAAGGCAACTCAGCGAAGTTGGCCAACCCTCTGCATCGCAGGTATTCGCCTACGTCTGTAGGGATACCTTCGCGGAAAGAAGCGTAGTTGGCTAGCGCTTCCATGGCGTTCACAATGCACACTTACAGAAAACACAGAATACTGAGATAACACACACAATCACGAAAACACAATAGCGGTTTTTTGGCGCAACTGAGGGGGTTAAATATGGAGAACACGGTGTGGGGGTGAGTATCATTGTGTGGTGCGGGAGTGATACGGTTTGCATGCTAGCGTGCGTACTGAGTGACCGGTAGGGAGGGGCGGCTAGTAACATAAAGATTTGTACAAAAGACGGCTAAAAGCAAAACATAAAAATTTATACAAAACGTGGCTCGTCGCCGCATAATTAAGGCGTACTGGTAGTGGGATAATACGGCCGCAGCTTCGATCCATTAATTACTTTTGGAAGTGGAATTTCGGTCAACGTAGTCAACCGAAAAGTTGCCGGACCTACTTGTGCTGAGATCTTGAAAGGGCCGAACCATCGTAGTTTGAATTTTCCTGCTGCTCTGTCCGATTTTGCGTTATAGAAGAGTACAAGCTGTCCTACCGAAAAGATTGGCGTCTTCAAATATCGATCGTGTGTCTTAGCTTGCCTTAGTTGAACTTCGCGCATAGTTAAAAAACTGAGCCATCGGTGCTCATCAAGTTCTCTGAGTGTGTCCATTCGTGCTGTTAGTGAACATTCCGGTAGCATCTTCTGAGTGATTGCTACCCGCAAACTTGGGATGACTACTTCCATGGGAGCGATTGCTTCTAAGCCATAAGCTAACTTGAAAGGTGTCAAGCCTGTTGTTACTTTATATGTGGTTCGGTATGCCCATAATACTGCAGGTAGTAGTTGATCCCAGCTTTCCGGTGCTTCCATGATCAATTTCCGGAGGATGTTTAACAGTGATTTGTTTGTACTTTCAGCCAATCCATTGGCACGTGGATAATAAGGAGAGCTAAATTTATGTGTGACTTGGAAGGACTGTGTGAGTGCCTTCATTAAATTGTTTACAAAATGAGTGCCTTGATCTGAGACAATTTCTAGTGGTAAACCAAATCGTGGGAAGACATCCGTGAGTAGACATTTTGCTACCGTAACTGCTGTAGCAGACCGCAAAGCCCAAGCTTCTGCCCATCTAGTTGCATAATCTGTGCAAGTCAATATGTATCGATTGTTACTGGATACTGCTGGAGGTGTAATTGGCCCGATAAAATCTAAACCCCATTTCTGAAAAGGTTCTAATGGTAAGATGGGTTGCAGGGGAAAAAGATGTCGTTCTGAAGGCTGACCAGCTCTTTGGCAAGCATCGCATTGTTTAACAAACTGTGAGATATCTCTGTACATAGTTGGCCACCAGAGTCCTCCTTGCAGAATTTTCCGGTGAGTTAAGTGTGCTGCAAAATGGCCACCGGGAGGAATTGAGTGAGCCAAAGTGATAACTGAGTTAACTTCATGTGGTGGAATACAGCGAAGTAGGATTCCGATATGATCTGTATAATATAGTTCTCCAGCAACTAACCGAAATCGGCGGCTAAAGACCGCAATTTTCCTTCGAACTGCCTTGGCAGTCTCGGCTGGAAAGCATCCTTCGGTGAGAAAAGTTAGAATCTGATCATAGTATGTATGTGGTGTTTGTAATTTGGCAGTCTCATCGGGCAGTGGTTCAGCATTGTAAATTGCAGGAGTCGTGTCATCTATGCCTACCGGAGCTTCACCGGAATCTAGGCGTGATAAGAAATCTGCTAAGGCATGTGCATTTCTGGGTCGGTGAATGACATCATAGTCGAATTCTTGTAAAAGTAGCACCCATCGTGCTAATCGTCCTCCTAAGTGCTACTGTCTTACTAGATAAACAAGGGCAGCATGATCCACATGAAAGGTAAATTTCCGGCCTAGTAGATAATGTCTGAACTTTTTGATTGAGTAAATCAATCCTAGACATTCTCTTTCAGTGGTGGAATAGTTCTTTTCTGCCGGTGCAAGTCTTCTACTGGCGTAATAAACAGGGCGAAACCACTTATCTGTTTGCTGCATCAGAATACTACCAATTGCAATATCTGAAGCGTCGACAAAAACATGGAACGGATTGTCCCAGTCCGGTGGTTGTAAAATTGGGGCTTGCGTCAGGAGATACTTGAGTCGATCAAATGTAGTTTGACATTCTTTAGTCCATTCAAACTGTCTGGGAGTCTTTGTGATTAGCCTGTTCAGTGGTACTGCTAGGTGAGCAAGCCACCGCAAGTGTCTGCCATGCCACCGTATTTGACCCATAAAACGCATTACTTCCTTCGGAGTCGTGGGTATTGGGGCTTCTAAAATCGCCGAAATCTTATCTGGGTTCACTCGGATACCTTGAGCAGATACAATATGCCCAAGTAGTTTGCCACATGAAACCGCGAACACGGATTTGTTGGGATTAAGGCAGAGTCTATATTCTCGACACTTCTGAAAACAGCATCGTAAATGAAACAAATGTGCTATCATCTTCCCAAAGATTGAGAAGTCGTCGAGATATACTTGCATGAAAGAGGTGAGGTAAGGAGAAAATATCTCCTGCATACATCTTTGAAATGTGCTTGGTGCATTTCTCAATCCGAACCACATTACGGTGCAGGCAAAGACACCCCAATTGGTAATGAAGGCAGTTTTTGGTATATCCTCTTCAGCCATTCTAACCTGGTTGTACCCGCTGTATCCATCTAAAAATGAATACATTTCATGACCTGCGACTCTATCAAGCATGGTATCCAAAAAGGGGATCGGGAAAGGATCTGGTACTGTTGCTGCATTTAATTTCCGGTAATCCACACAGATTTGTAACTGCTTGTTTTTCTTTGGCACGATCACGATGGGTGAGATCCATTCAGCGTGTTCTACTGGTATAATGAATCCGACTTTTAATAGTCTATTAAGTTCGGCTTTTACCTGTGATGCATAATGGGGGTTCATTCTGTAGCTGGGTTGTCTTTTTGGTTTCTCTTCCGGTTTCAACATGACCCTGTGTTGATAGATGCGCGGATCTAATCCTTTCATGTCTTTGTAATCCCATGCAAAGACGTCTGCGAATTCGTGAAGAAGTTTAATCAAATCCTCCTTAAATGTTTCCGGTAAGTTCTGCCTCATCTTCACAGGTCGTGGGTGGTCTCTATCTCCTAGATTGTACGTGATCAGCTGGTCTTCTGGGACATAAAATTGTTGAGGTTTCTCTGTATCATCTATTGGCTTGAACAGTGGTTGTAATTCGTCGTCATGGGTTGAGGAAGTATCTTCCTGGACCGACTTTCCGGTGATAGCTACTACTGTACATACTGACGTGTTCCAGTTATCTATGACGGATTGTAGGTCAACAGTTCCTAGAGACATTAAATCGGCATTACTCTTCAGAAATTGCTCTTCTTCATCATCTGACAGTCCATCTAACATATGAACTGGTTCAGCAAAGTACGGTCTGGCGTGAGGTTCGCAAGATTGCATAGCATCTAGTTTCACCACATATTTACGATGGGCATCCTTGAATGTAAGCTCTTGTGCAGACCAGTCCTGTATTACCTTCGCATGCTTCAGCCAAGGTCGGCCGAAAAGAAGATTGTAATCCAAAGTGGATTCGGGTAGATCTAGTATGACAAAAGTCATCTTGAAAGTCGTACCTTGTAGAGTGATGGGTACATTTCGCACAAGTCCTACTGGATGGACTCTCGATTGATCGGCCATCCGAACAAAGAATTGGACTGGTTCAATTTCGGTCCAGCCTAGCTTTTTGCATAACGCTGCGGTCGTAATGTTTACGCCTGAGCCTCCATCAATTAATACCTGCATGATCTTCTGATTCTTATACCATACTGTGATCAAGGGCACTGCGTGATCAATCGCAGCATCAGGTTCCGGTTGAACTGCGGCTGTCGTCGGAATGCAAGAAGGTACTGGGCTAAATTGTTGCTGAAACTGTTGTCGGATCCCGGGCACTAAGGCCAGAAGTTGGCCTAGAGGCAGAGTGATGGATGCCTTGGACAAAATTTCCCAGGCCTGTTGAGCTTGACTGTCTTGTTCTTTTGGACTTGAAGTTTCTACTGACGCAGAAGTGTCTGCTGTTGTCTCTACTGATGATGATGGCCCTACTGATGCATCCTTTTGTGTTGTTTCGTCCTTTGATGAAGAAGCCTGAGTCACCGGAATAGGTTCTGGGAACACTGGTGGTTCTGTTGTGGTCCAGTGACTAGCTTTGTTACACATCCTTCGTTGTTCTTGTATCCCTGGTTCAAAGATTTCTGCTGCCGGCTGAAGTTGTTTACCGGAACGGGTCTGGACTGTAGCAGTCTGTGTCTCGATCGGTGTAATTTTTACCATGTTGGCCATTGGATTTTGGCGTTCCTTCTTTCTTTGATCATACTCCATTGCGTCTTTACAAAACCTTCTAATGTGGCCGAATTCGCCACAGAAATGACAGCGCGGAGGTGGTAGATTGGGATTTTCTGGTGGTGGTCCATTCTGCCATCGATTGGCATTATAATTGTTGTTTCTCTGTCCTCGGTAGTCCCGATATCCTTGTTGTTGATTGTTTCTCAGTTGCGGAGGCACATAGTGATTTACTGGCTGGCCATGTTCTTGGATGACTGCATTGACGGTTGCTGTCCCCTGTATTCTTGCGTTGTAGACACAGTTTCCGGTGGTGTGTCCGGCAGTGTTGCAGATAGCGCAAAACGCTTGATTCAGTGCACAGTTGGTACTCGTATGCCCTGAATTTTTGCATGTGGTGCAGTATACTTGCCTGGTTATATCTTCAGCCATATTTTTGTTTGTTTTTAACCATTCCAAGTCTTCTGAAAATCCACCAACCTTGGATTCTAGCTGTAGAGCCATTGCAATGACGGCATCCAAGGTCATAGCTCCGACACATCTTATGATCATGATCTGCTTCAGTTGTGGGGTTAATCCATTGATAAACCATTGAGAAATGACATCATCAGGTAGATTAGCGTGAGCCTGTGGTATCTGCCGTAAATGTGTTCTAAAGAGGGTAGCGTACTCCTGGACGGTCTGATTTACCTTCTGTCTGTTGTTCTGTAGATACTCAAAGATTTCAGCAGGATTCTTCTTTAGTCTGAATCGCTGTAAAAAGGCGTCTCGTACTGCATCGTAAGTACCGAAATGATTGATATCATATTCCGTGAGCCATCTCGCCGCTTCATTGATCAGTGTAGATTGAAAAACAATGGCCTTATACGCCTGATCTGGTGGATGGTTAAGAACTGCATAACTTATCTCGAACGTTCGTACGTGGGCGTCTGGGTCGTCTCCTGGGAATCCACCGAATTTCGTGTAGGTTACTCCTGTTGGAGGCGGCCTTGGCGGTCCTAGCTGTTGTTGTTGATGTTGTTGTTGTTGGTGTTGCCCGCTCATTGTGAAGGGTTCAGGGTTTCCTTCTGTATCTCGGGATTGATCGGGTGAACTATCGGGACTTGTATCGCCGGATGGTGCGTTTTTCGGTGTGTTGTTTTGACTTAGGATGCTTCGGATCTCTGTTTCGAACAGCTTTCCTTCCTTCTGGATGTCTAATATTCGAAATCTTTCTTCCAAACACGAAGGTTGAGCTGATGATTCCGCAAAAAAGGCTAAACCTTTGCCAGCGATCGGTGATTCTATCACCAGAATCTCACCGGAATGAACCGAAATTGGGCCAGAATGCCCTGTTTTACTACTTTTGCCGAATTTTCCTAATGTATTTCTGACCGTGGATAACTCTAAATCTTTATCTGATATTGTTAAACTAGGTTCCAACGGCGTTTTGATAGAGTCTGGACTTGCTATATCTTCGATAGGCTGGGTCGAAGTAGCATCAGAATGTATCGAAGGCGTTGACCGTTCTACCGGAATATGACCGGAATCAGTTGTAACATTTCCACTTTTCTTGACCACTGGGTCAGATCTAGTTATGCCTACTTCTCCCGAGGGTATCTTTTGTGATTTTCGTGCTTCAACCTTACGATTCTTAGGATATGTTTCGCCCGATCGAGTGACCGGCATGTATCATTGCCCAGTGATACTATCTGAGCAGTTTGCAACAATCTGGATCTGTTGCTACTGTCAGTGAAGCAAACGTTGCTGGATGTTTGCTTCTTACAAACCGTTAGCACTCTAATGCCACTGTCTCACAAGTGACTCGTAATCAAATGCTACTTTACCGTAGAGACTGGTAATCAGTTGCCACTTTCCCACAGGCAACGGGCCAGAAAACTGGCAATCGGATGCCACTTTTCCACAGACAGCGCCAAATGTTAAAGGTAAGATCGTTTACTATTAACTTAACTGTTAACTACCTACCGCAGCCCTTAATTACTAGTTTAAAACAACAATCCTTCGGAGATTCCAGAATCTGGTTCCACACCTGCTTACCAGATATTTCTGAGTCTCTCTTTCTCTGTACTCAATCTTACCGCAGAATAAACTGACTCTAACCATGTGGGTCCTTGGGAGTGGTAGGGGTCTGTTGACAGAGGCCCTGTACTATTTTCCCAACTCCTCACTCAACCGTAGTTATGGTTTTCACGTCTTAGCTCAGTTTTGCTCCTGAACAACTTCAACTAGACCAACGTACTGGAACTCAGAGCTCCCAGACTGTTCCTGCCATAGTAGTTGAGCAGTAGTCCGAGATGACAGTCCAATACTTTTAGTAACTTAACAAGATCCTAACACACAATTCTTCTTGTCAATTCACAGACTTACCGTGTATCTACCTTCAACCCGTAATATCTACTGACCACAAGACGTGTCGCAACATTATTACCATTCTACGCGTACTTAGACATTACCAGCATTACCTTTGAACACAGACTATAATACCGACTCAGTCACTTACAGAGAATCATAGCAACTCATGTCTATTCTTCACGCTTACCTATTCCACCGAAGAAATAGCAGATAGACAACACACTAACACCTTACGCATAATCGAAGACATCTTAACTCGTTATCGAACAGAATCTCAAAATCGCAGTACCGACTCGTAACACCGCAGTGTATCACGCATACGCAGTCAAACGGTTACACAGATAAGGCACGCAGAACAGGACAGAGCCAAGTTACTCTACTCGTTAACACCTACCTACACACAGTAGAAGAGTTAATCCCAAATCAGGGCTCTCACAATACACTCGCAACTCCCAAAAACGGGGGCTCCTTCTCTCGTCCCTCTGCCGTTCTTTTCATTGCTTTAAATAGAATTTTATTACAAGGCTTGCGCGAATCTTTCTTTACCGCGTACTTCCAGAAGGGTTCTTTCTACATTAAAAACCTCTGTCTAAGTACAATTGTCCTTTGTTCGGCGGCCGTCTAACAGGAATATCTAAGGATGCTTGGGATACACTTACCACATTGTATGAGGCTAGGAATGAAGCTCATGTTGCGTACCTCTAAAAACAGTTGAAGAGTGAGCACATGAATGAAGATGATTCTATTGACAATTTTTTGACAAAGATCAAGGATTTGAAGGAACACTTGATTTCTGCTGATGAAGTCCTTCCTGACAATTCACTTGTGCAAACTATTCTAAATGGTCTTCCCAACTCATATGAGAGTTTTGCTTCTACTCTTTGTTTGATGATGAAAGGCAATCCAAATGCCTTAACATTTGAAGGGTTAGTTTTTGTTTTGTTGCAAGATGATCAATCTAGGCAGAACAGGTTTATTATGCATGTTGCAGATCAAACTTTCTTGGCTAGTTTAAAGGGCAAAGGAAAATGGAGCTCTTCTACTAGTAAGCAGAAATCTACTAATTCAACACAATTGAAGAAGGAAGACAAACATGAGAAGAAATCAAAAAAGCAGAAATTGTTTTGCAAATAATATTATAAAGAAAATGATCATGGCATTAATAGCTATCCAAAACCGAATGCTAAAGAGGCAAAGAAGAAAGAGGCCGACATGGTTGTTGTAGAGGCCTCTACACCAAAAACAGAGTTTGCTAATCATGTGCAGGATGAAGAATGGGTGTTTACTACTGTTTGTAGTTTGAACCATCTTCTCATGAGTAGTGCATGTCTGTAGTAGACTTAGATGTTTGATACTTTGATAGTGGGCCGACCAAACATATTACCTTTCAGTATAATTTCTTCTCTTCAGTTGAGCCTACCCCTACAGGGAATACTGTTACATGCACCAACAACTCCTCTTATCCTGTTATGGGATTTAGTAAGATCATTCTGACCACTACTAATGGTAGTTCTTTTACATTGTCAGATGCTTTATTTGTGCCAAGGATCAAGAAGAATTTGTTATCAGTTTCCGCTTTAGCCAAGCTTGGCTTGGTTGTGAAATTTATTGATGACAGATGTACACTTCATGATCTGTCTAATGGCAACGTGATTATTGCTTCTGGCATTTTATCCCGTGCGCTGTATAAGCCCATAGATTAGGAAAAATCTTTGAATGACTCAGCATGTTAGATACAAAGCTTTGGCATGCATGCTTTGGTCATCTGAATTTTGCTAGTTTGCTACACGTGCAAAAATATGAAATGGTGTCCTCTTTTGCCCAAACTTGAGGCACCTGGTAAACATGTATGTGAAGGCTCTATTTTGGGTGAAATGTAGCATTCCTTATGTTGAAGAAACACTCACGAATTTGACAAACAAACAGGCGTAGAAAAGAAAAAAAAAGGGGAAGCAGAATCAGAGAAAATCAAAAGCCTTAGTGGAAGGACAAATCCACGACCGTTATGTACAGTACAGAATCTCCCAGGATCAGAATACGTTACACCAAATCAAACTGTACATAGAGAGAACGTGCATAGGAATAATAGAAGGGAAGTGCGAACAAGAACGTGCTTAAGAAGAGCGTGCAGTATAAATAAGAGCACATATAGAAGAGAGAGAAGAAGTGAATAGAGATATAGAGAATGAGAGACTGAGAGCTTTAGTTATGAAGAAGACGCCAGAGATCGCGTATGTAGAAGTAGACGCCAGAGATCGCGTATGTATAGATGAATAACAGAAGCCTGAGATGTCGGGTATTCATCTGAGAGAAAGATGGTAATAAGAAACTACTCAGTATAAGAGAGTTTCTGTAGCTTGAGCAAGAAGAGGCCAAGCTCACTTGTACACATCTTCTCTAATAGAAAACACATGTTTATGTGGATGTTTGTGTGTACTGTTTGTATGCGGAAGAAACAGAGTATGTTTTAAAGTTAGTTAACAGTTAACGTTTCCTCAGTAACCGCATTTTTGGTCAGTTGTAGTTCTTACTGTAAAAGTATTTTTCGATAGAAGAACGAAGCAGATCTCGTAGAGTAATGCGAAGTTTTGTGTGAGAGATAGCTCATTCTGTAGCTAGACATCTCTATTTTTAGTTGATTAAGGTTTCCGGTGAAAAAGATATTTATACACAGTACAATGTGTGACCGGAAAGAGGTTGTCTGAACTGGTGGAGTTTTCTCTTAAACTTCAGAAAGAGTTCAGTAAGTCAAGAAAGTTCACGCGTCACCTCCTTACTTCATGTATGTTCACTTAAAGTAATTATAAATAGATTTGAAGTTTATTCCGGTACAATTCCGGTACGATTACGGTGTCAGTCTGGTGACAGTCTGGTGAAGTTTCGATGAAACTTCTTCCAGTGAATTTAGAGCGCAGTCTTTTATGTTGAGCACTAGACTTCGCTAAGCTATTGGTTGATTACAGAAGTGTTCTGAATCACTCTAGCTTAGTTCTTCTTCGGCGTGGCGATTTCCGCAGGCATACTAAGGTTTGCCTTCGTCACGTCGACAAGGAGTGGTATCAGAGTAAAAATGTATACCACACATTTCCGCAACAGTGGTATCAGAGCCAGGCATATCTAATCAGAGCCCAGAGTATTCACCATTATTGGAAACAAGAGCCAGTTAACCACAACGAGTGGAACCAGAACGAGAAAGATTCTGAAGAGCAGAAAGATTCTCAAAAACTCACCGGAAGTAACAGAAACAAGAAGATCATGGCAGACCATGTTACTATTGATAAGTTGGACAGAGATAATTATCCCGCATGGGTAATGCGCATGGAAGCCTTACTTATGAGTAAGGACTTAATGATGTACGTGACTGGAGAAGAAAAGAAGCCGATTTCCGAAGATGATAGTCAACCGGAAAAAGAAGAGTTAGAAGCCTTGAAGCTGTGGCAGAAGAAAGATGCAACAGCAAGAGCTTATATCTATAATACCGTAACAGACCATCTACTACCGCATATTAGAGGTCTAGAGAAAGCAGAGGACATATGGAGTGCATTGGAAGATCATTTCCAAAATACTACGAAAGCCAGGAAGGCTAGTTTATGGTCCGAGTTTACGACATTCAGAAAGAAGTCGAGTCAAAGCATAAGTGACTATGTCACTAAAATGAAGGATCTAGTAGATAGTCTTGGATCCATAAATGAAGAAGTCGAAGATCATAGATTGATAGCGCAAGTGCTCACAGGTTTTAGAGGAGATGAAAGGTGGAAACCTTTTGTACTATCAACTGAACTTTCTTTAAATCATTTTGTGCCAGATTTAAATCAGTTGCTTGGTTTGATGCTCACATATGAGCAAGACCTGAAAGGAGATGCAGATAAAGGACAAAGCTCTGCAATGTACATGAAGAACAAAAAGAAAGACAAAGGTAAGTCAAAAGATGAAGAAGAGTCGAGCTCTCAGGCCTATTACGCAAGAGGTAAAGGAACTGGCAGAGGAAGAGCAAGAGGTTTTGGAAGAGGAAGAAGTAACCAGAATACCAACAAGAAGGCTTGCTGGATCTGTGGACTCAGTAATCATTTGGCTCATGATTGCTGGCACAATCAACAAGGATCAAATCAAAATCAAAACAGTAATAGCAGAGGCAGAAGCGGAAGATATCAAAGAGGAAGACAAAATCAAAGAGGAGGCTATGGTAGAGGTGGAGTAAGAAGTTGGGGACAGAATCAATCCTACAACACCACCTACAACAACTACGCAAACGACACGCAGAATGAAAGTCATACATTGTTGATGATGAACTCTATCAGCACATCAGATAATGAAGACCTAAAGGTATTTTACATTGATTCTGGATGCTCTAATCATTTGTCAGGAAATATAGAACTAATGTCAGAACTAGAAAAAGGTAGTTCTAGTCACACTGTTCAAATAGGTGACAATACGAGACATAGCGTACACTCAATTGGAAAAGTGAAATGCAAGAGTGGAGCAGATTTGCTAACCAATGTTTTGTATGTTCCAACAATACCAAAAAACTTGATTAGCGTGGGACAGATAGTTGAGAAAGGTTTTCAGGTCAGATTTACAAATAAAGGTGTATTTGTAGAAGATCCCGAGAACGGATACAATCAGATCGTTTCTGGAAAGAAAGAAGGAAGACTCTTTACTTTAAGAGTACAAGGGAACATTGGCCAAGCGTTGCTCACACATGGAGAAAAGGTAATTACAGAACTTGATCTCTGGCATAAGAGATTAGGTCATTTCAATGAAAAAGGAATTAAAACTATGATAACGAATCAGTCAGTATTGGGATTACCAAATATACAGAATCAACATATGATTCACAAGTGTGAAGCATGTCAGTTTGGAAAAGCCCACAGGTTACCTTTCCAGAAGAAAGGATTCAAACATGATGAAGTACTCGAGCTTATTCATACAGATGTATGGGGGCCAACGAAAGAAGGATCAATCAGCGGATCAAGGTACTATGTTCTATTCATTGATGATGCAACAAGGTGGATAACTCTTTATGTTTTGAAAGAAAAATCAGAAGTGTTTGGAGCTTTCAGTCATTTTCATGCATATGTTGAAAGACTTACCGGACGAAAACTTAAAAGACTGAGGTCTGATGGAGGGGGAGAATACTTCTCCCAAGAATTCAATGACTATCTTTGGAATGCAGGTATTAAAAGAGAAATAACCTGCAGATATACACCACAACAAAACGATGTAGCAGAAAGAAGGAACCGAACTCTAGTCGAGTTTGCACGAGCTATGCTGAAAGAAAAGAATTGTCCAAATTATCTTTGGGCTGAAGCCGTAAACACAGCTACATACTTGGTAAACAGATTACCATGTACAACATTGGAAGGAATGACCCCTTATGAAGCATGGTGGGGAAAGAAGCCAACACTTGATCACTGCAAAGTGTTTGGATCAGTAGCGTATGCTTATGTACCATCTCAACTCAGACATAAGCTTGAACCGAAAGCAGAGAAATATGTGTTCATTGGATATGATGAAAAGCAGATGGGTTACAGGTTATGGAATCCTCTAACCAAACAATTTACTGTGTCCAGAGATGTTACATTTGATGAACAGAAAAGTTGGTATGCAGATCAAAGTCATACGACTGAAGAAATTGAAGAAGAGGTAAGAAGGAGAGAGAAAGGGAAATCAATTGTTCAGGTAAACAGAGATGAAAATCATATGCAGGCAAGTACGTCTAGGAACGGATCAGGTATGAGAAATGAAGATGATTCGAGAATTGATGAAGAAGTGCATTCAGATACATATGAAGAGTTTGAACCAAGAAGGTCAAACAGGAATAGAAGACAACCAGAAAGGTACTCGTATGATACGTCATACATAACTCAGAAAGACTATGCATATATGGTCAAAGATGATGAAGAACCACAGAGCTATGAGGAAGCTAAAGACAAAAAGCAATGGAAAGAAGCAATGAAAGAAGAAATTAGCGCACTAGAGGAGAACAAGACATGGGAACTTGTTCCGAAACCAAATGGTAAGAAAGTAATCGGAAATAAATGGGTTTTCAAAATAAAGAAGTTTGCAGATGGAAGGATAGCCAGATACAAAGCGAGGCTGGTGGTGAAAGGCTATGCCCAGACGCATGGCATAGATTATGACGAGACGTTTAGTCTGGTGGCAAGGATGTCAACCATAAGGACAGTGATTGCTATAGCAGCATCAAAAGGATGGAAGCTAAGCCAACTAGATATAAAAAATGCATTCCTGAATGGATATATATCAGACGAAGTCTACATGGAACAACCAAAAGGTTTCGAAAATTCCAGATATCCAGAACATGTGTGCAGACTAAGAAAAGCACTTTATGGACTGAAGCAAGCTCCAAGAGCTTGGAACTACAGACTTGTGAAGTATCTCAATGAACTTGGATACCAAAGTTTGAAAGCAGACGCAAGTCTACTCATAAAGAGAACAGAAGAAGGAATGATCTACATTTGTATTTATGTAGACGACTTAATAATCACAGGAACATCAGATGAAGGAATTACAGAAGTAAAGAAACTACTCGAAAGAGAGTTCAAGATCAATGACCTAGGAAAGTTGTCATACTTTCTAGGTATGGAAATCTCATATACAGATCATGGTGTATATGTTACGCAAACAGGGTATCTCCTAAACTTACTGAAGAAGTTTAATATGGAGAATTGCAGAGAAGCCTCAACACCGCTTGAAGTAAATCATAAACTCAGTAAATACAGTGGTACAGAGTTCAAAGATATGAAGAAATATCAATCATTAGTAGGAAGCTTAATCTACGCTACGCTAACAAGACCGGATCTCAGCTATCCGGTGGGAGTTCTTTCACAGTTTATGCATTGTCCGACAGATCAACATTGGGTTGCAGGACAAAGAGTGCTTAGATATATCAAAAGAACTATAAAGGAAGGATTATATTATCCTTTTACATCAGACATAAAGCTGAAAGCATTCAGTGACTCAGACTGGGCAGGAAGTCAAGATGACAGAAGATCAACACACGGGTATATGATATACCTAGGAGATAAGCTGGTAAGATGGTGTTCAAAGAAGCAACACACAATAGCATTATCGTCAACAGAAGCCGAATACAAAGGACTGGTAGAAGCAGCTAAAGAAATAATCTGGATGCAGACCTTGTTCAAAAGCATGGGTATTGATCAAGGTATACCTATCATACATGGAGATAATATGAGTTCGTTATATCTTGCAGCAAACCCAGTATTTCATGCAAGAACAAAGCACATAGAAATTCAATATCATTTCCTGAGGGAAAAGATAATGGAGAAAGAGTTAGAAATTGTATACACTCCGACAAAGGACCAGATTGCAGATATGCTGACAAAGAGTTTGGATGGAACAAAGACAAACAGATTCAAAGAAATAGCAGGTATAAAAGAAAGGAAGATATATGAAAGACCAGAAGAAGTCAAATTAGTGATTGAGGGGGAGCTGTTGAAGAAACACTCACGAATTTGACAAACAAACAGGCGTAGAAAAGAAAAAAAAAGGGGAAGCAGAATCAGAGAAAATCAAAAGCCTTAGTGGAAGGACAAATCCACGACCGTTATGTACAGTACAGAATCTCCCAGGATCAGAATACATTACGCCAAATCAAACTGTACAAAGAGAGAACGTGCAGACAGTCTGGTGAAGTTTCGGTGAAACTTCTTCCAGTGAATTTAGAGCGCAGTCTTTTATGTTGAGCACTAGACTTCGCTAAGCTATTGGTTGATTACAGAAGTGTTCTGAATCACTCTAGCTTAGTTCTTCTTCGGCGTGGCAATTTCCGCAGGCATACTAAGGTTTGCCTTCGTCGCGTCGACAAGGAGTGGTATCAGAGTAAAAAGGTATACCACACATTTCCGCAACACCTTATTCCCAAAAGATGGTTCTATTCGAGCTACACATAAATTGTAGCTTGTTCATAGTGATGTTTGTGGTCCTATGCAGACATCCTCTTTTGGAAACTATCTTTACTTCATGACTTTCATCGATGATTATTCCAGGCATGCATGGGTATATCCATTGAAAGCAAAGTCCAAAGTGTTCATGTGCTTCAAACAATTTTTGGTTTTGGCTGAAAATCTGTCAGCATGTAAACTGGGCACCCTTCATTCTGATTGAGGGGGGGAATATGTCTTCTAACTTTGATGCATTTCTTGTTGAACGTGGCATAAAACATGAGTGTACAATGCCATATACACCTCAACAAAAAGGAGTTGTTGAACAAAAAACCAGGTCCCTCATGGAGATGGCGATGTGTATGGTCAAGAGTTAGGCTTTACTACATAGTTTTTGGCTTGAGGCTATTATGTGTGTAGCATATGTCCTAAACAGGTGTCCCACTAAAGCATTGTAGTCTATCACTCCATATGAGGCTTGGCATGGTCACAAGCCATCTGTTGCTTATCTGTGTGTTTTTGGTTGTCTGGCATATGCATTAGTGCCTGAACAACATCACAAAAAATTGGATGATAAAGCAGTGAAATATACTTTTGTTGGGTATAGTTCTAAAAGCAAAGGCTATCCTCTGTATCATCCATAGACTAAATGCATTTTGGTTAGCCGTGATGTTGCTTTTGTGGAAGATGCTATTCAGCCCTTACTTTCATGTATGAAGGAGACATCTATTAGCTCCAAAGTCATGTATGATACTTTACTGCCTCTTTTTACAGGTGGACAGTCTAGTGTTGGTCCTAATGAGGCAACTTCTCTACCTTTGCAGGTTTCATGTGATGATGTAGATCATTCCATTTTTGATGCAGATGTACATGATGCACTTGTTGATGAGAGAGTTGATATTGAGCAGGCAAAAACTATGCCAAAATAGCTGGTGTAAACTTTGCGTGACAACAAATTAGATGCACCTTTATCATATCGTACTCGTCCAAGCTCTCATAGTGCCTCTTTTGCATTAGATTGCTATGCTATGGGTGTGTCTAGTCTCTTTGATGAGAATGAGCCTGTTTCATTTGATGAAGCACAAAATTCAAAACATTGGATGGTTGCTATGCAATCTGAATATGATGCTATAATGAAGAATGGTACCTAATCTTTATGTGACTTGCCTCCTCATAAGAAGGCCATTGGCACTAAGTGGGTCTACAAGATGAAGCATAAACCTAATGTAATAATTGACACATATAAGGCTAGGCTTGTTGCAAAGGGTTATGCACAGGAAAGAGGCATTGATTTTGATGAGACCTTTGTACCTACATGTTGAATGACTACTATTCGTAGCATCTGTGCACTCGCAGATCATCATGGTTGGAATGTACATCAGTCAGACATCAAAACAACATTTTTGAATGGTGAATTGCATGAAGAAGTTTATGTCTTTTAGCCCCGTGGCATTGTGCAGAAAGGGCAATGAAAACCAAGTGTGCAAGTTAAAGAAGGCATTATATGGTTTAAAGCAAGCACCACGTGCTTGGTATGAAAAGATACATGCCTATCTAATTGCGCATGGTTTTGAGAACAGTCCACCTGAGAGCACCTTATATGTTAACCATGCTAGTGATGTGCTTCTCATCATTTTTGTGTATGTTGATGACATGCTGCTCACTCGTCCTCATGACAAGCATATTGCTAATTTTAAGGCTGATTTTTATGCCTCATTTGATATGTCTAATTTGGGGGATTTGCATCATTATTTGGGAATTCAATTTATGCAAGTTGATGGTGGAATAGCTTTGTGTCAAACGAAATATATTGACACATTATCGTAGCATTTTCACCTTGAAGACTGTAAGCTTATTGCCACTCCTATGGAGACAAGTTTACGATTGATTCTTCATGATGCTAGAGATGCATTTGATGGTGTTCTCTATCAATAAGTTGTTGGATGCTTGATTTACTTATGCATTACTCGGCCAGATATTCAGTATTCTCTCTCATAGATGAGCAAGTTAATGCATTGCCCAGGTGTCAAGCATTGGTAGGCGGTTAAGCACATATTTCACTACTTGAGTGGTACCCAACTGTTGATATATTTAGGTAGTGATGTGTGTGAACACTCTAGGACCGCCGGGGAACTTTTTTCCCTCTTTCGGAGGTTTTTTTCCCCCGGCTTGTATATACGCCTATTGCCCTAATGGGCTACTTATCTTTGTACATTCTCTAGTTATACATTCAGTATTGTGTGTTTGTGCTCCAAGCTTCTTCTTCTTCCTTGTGCTCTTCGCGTGCTTCCATAGACATCTATCTCCAACAATTGGTATCAGAGCAGGTCGTCACTTCATCTAGGGTGCCGTCGACACTCCTCCGTTTGCAGTCTCATATTCGCACGAAACTTGGTGAGCATACTCAGGGTGTTTTCGATATCAAAATGGCTTCGCTCTGTGGTGCCCAAATCGCGATCTAAGCTCATTTCGGCCTCCGAATGCACTATCGCAGTGCTTGTGGAGGCTATTTTGTCTTTTTGTGCCAAAGGTATATACCTGTTTCTATTTGCCAGTATAAGCGTCTCGAAGTCTGCTACAGGCTTAGCAGAACTCGTCTGGGCAGTTCCGTTCAACTTTTTGAGATACAGTCAATTTTCTGCATCAAGGTATTTTAGTCACCGGCCATGACTGAAAGCAGTGATGTATTCCGTATGTTGGCTGTTGAGGATAAGTTGGATGGTACCAACTACCCATTATGGGCTTATATGATGCGACATGTATTGGTTGCAAAAGGACTGTGGAACATTGTGCAGGGTGTTGAAAGAAGTCCTGTTACACCTGCAACTACAGGTACTGCAAATACAGGTGTTGGAGCTGATGAAGATGGTGTGGAAGATGATATTGTGCAGATTCCTGTTCGTGTTGTTGTTTCTGTTGCACCTACTGGAGAGCAGATTCGTTGGGATGGCAGCGATGCCCAGACACATGCATTGATAGCTTTGTCTGTCAAACGTGCCATTATTCCTCATATTTGCTCTTGCAGAACAACTAAGGATGCTTGGGATACACTTACCACATTGTACCAAGCTAGGAATGAGGCTCGTGTTGCTTACCTCTAAAAACAGTTGGAGAGTGAGCACATGAATGAAGGTGATTCTATGGACAATTTCCTAACGAAGATCAAAGACTTGAAGGAACATTTGATTTCTGTTGATGAGGTTATATTAGATAGCTCACTTGTGCAGACCGTTCTGAATGGTCTTCCTGATTCATATCAGAGTTTTGCTTCTACTCTTTGGTTGATGATGAAAGGCAATCCAAATGCCTTATCATTTGAGGAGTTAGTCTCTGTTCAGTTGTAGGAAGATCAATCAAGGCAAAACAGGTCGATTATGCGAGTTGCAGATCAAGCTTTCTTGGCTAGTCAGAAGGGCAAAGGAAAATGGAACTGTTCAGCTAGTAAGCAGAAATCTGCTAATTATGCATATTCAAAGAAGGAAGATAAAGATGAGAAGAAATCAGAATAAGCAGAAATTGTTTTGTAAGTACTGTAAAGGGAATGATCATATCATAAAGAACTGTCCAAAACTGGCTGCTAAAGAGGCAAAGAAGAAAGAGGCTGGAATGGTTGTTGTAGAGGCCTCTACACCAAAAATAGAGTCTGCAAATCTTGTGCAAGAAGAAGAATGGGTGTTTACTATTGTCTACAGTTTTGACCCATCTTCTCATGAGCAGTGCATGTCTGCAGTAGACTCAAATGTTTGGTATTTTGACAGTGGGGCGACCAAACATATTACCTTGCAGCATAGTTTCTTCTCTTCACTCGAGCCTGCCCCTATAGGGAATACTGTTACATGCGCCAACAACTCCTCTTATCATGTTATGGGAGTTGGTAAGATCATTTTGACTACTGCTGATGGTAGTTCTTTCACTTTGTCAGATGCTTTATTTGTTGCCAGGGATCAAAAAGAACCTGTTATCAGTTTCTGCATTAGCCAAGATTGGCTTGGTTGTGAAATTTGTTGATGACAGGTGTACAGTTCATGATCTCTCAAATGGCGATGTGATTATTCCTTCTAGCATTTTATGTCGTGGGCTGTATAAGCTCATAGACTATGAAAGATCTGTAAATGATTTGGCATGTGTAGTAAATGATTCTCAGGCTATGTTAGATGCAAAGCTTTGGCATGCACGCCTTGGTCATCTAAATTTCGCTAGTTTGCTACGCCTGCAGAAATCTGAAACACTACAAGAAATACGGGCGTATAGCGACGGTTAAGGCGACAGAATTTCATCGCTATAAAATTGCAACTTGCATCGTAATTAGCGTCGCGTGCCGACTGTCAATTAAACGACACAGAAAACGACGGTATTTGTGACTTGTGACGCGACGGGATTGCGACGTTCCCATGAAATGTCGCTAAAACGATGCAATTTAAAAGCATCGCATAAGCGATGCTTTCTTGTATCGCGTAGACGACATTAGTTGCCGTCGCATAAGCGACGGTAAAATTGTCCCCTATTCGACGACGAATAGCATCGCTTACATGACGATCTGTTGACGAGCAAAAATTAAAACGTTGGAGGCTCTGCGATCGGCATTTTCACACATCTGATCGAAGAGCTCTCCAACGTTCGCAATTGCGCTGCGCTTACGAGCTGAAGCAAGTATATGCAAAATTGTTGTTTTGCCTAAGCTCTCTCTTATTGTCTCTCTCTATCTTTGTTTCTCTCTTTCTACATCTTTCTCTCTTTGAATTCTCTCTCTCTCTCTAGATCTCTCTCTCTAGAGCTCTCTCTCTCTCTAGATCTCTCTCTCTCTATCTCTCTCTCTCTCTCTCTCTCTCTCTCTCTCTCTCTCTCTCTCTCTCTCTCTCTCTCTCTCTCTTTTCTTTCTCTCTTTATTGCAGGTTATTCAAGAAGCTAACCAAGCAAAAAGTATGGCTAACAATTGTAAGTACAATTTCTATTCTTTGTAGATCATTTGAATTGTGTTATTTTCATTTCATAGCATACTCACACTTATTGATATGCACTCATACACTTATACATGATGAAGATGCACTTTCACACATATACATATATACACATGCACATACACACACATATATACACATATATACATGTGCACATACACTTAGACATACACACATATACACATGCATATGCACAAACATTCCTACAACCGCATAAAAAGACATTCATATATGTTAATGTGTGTATGTGTGTGTGTGTGTGTGTATATATATATATATATATATATATATATATATATATATATATATATATATATATATATATATATATATATATATATATATACATACATACATACATACACACATTAACATATATGCAAATACATGTATATGCACATCCACATACACATGCATGTTTCATACATATACACATGCATATACATATACACATATACATATACATATACATATACACACATATACATATACATGCATATACATGTACACACACATACATATACATGCATATACATATACACACACATACACAAGAACATGCACATACTCATACACATACATTTATACATGCACATGCACATACATACATATACACACACATACACATGCACATACATACATATACACACACATACATATACTCTTAGGTACAGACAGATGAATGAATTATATAATTAAAGTATTAAAACACATATACACATGCACACACACATGCATATACCTACATATACACATATACATGCACATACACACACATACACATAGAGTTATACATATACATGCATATACATATACACACACATACACAAGAACATGCACATATTGATACATACATATACACTTATACATGCACATGCACATACATACATATACACACACATACACATGCACATACATACATATACACACACATACATATACACTTAGGTACACACATATGAATGAATTATATAATTAAAGTATTAAAACACATATACACATGCACACACATGCACATACCTACATATACACATATACATGCAAATACACACATATACACATAGACTTATACATATACATGCATATACATATACACATACGTACATACACATGCATATGCACATACTCATACACACATATACACTTATACATGCACATGCACATGCACATACATACATATACATACACATGCACATGCACATACATACATATACACACACATACATAATTAAAGTATTAAAACACATGCCTAATATAAAAAATAATAACAATCAATAGAACAAAACTCTTCATTACTTAATACCATACACACAATTCAAAACATAACTGAAATAATATATATATATATATATATATATATATATCAATGTAAATACATATAATCCAATGTCATAATCAACTAAAATCCTAATCATCATCATCATGATCATCATCATCATCAACAATATCATGATCATTCTGATCATCCTCATCCTCATCGTCATGATCACCCTGTGACGATCGAGATCGTCCCTCCTGTGTCTGTCTCTCCACCTCATCCATATTTGTCTCTCCATAATACTCCTATATTACATATAACAAACATAAATAAATAAAATAATTAAAACATTCATAAAAACAAAATAATTATATAAAATTTAAAAATACTCACAAAGGCATCAGGATGATCTTGCATATACTCGCTCAAACGCCGATATCCAAAATGTGTAGCATACTCGATCTCCTGTTTCGTAGGATATCGGCCATAATCCTTCCGCTGCAATGAAACAAATAAAAAACATTAGTTGCTTGCATTTTAACTAAAATAAAAAATATACTCACAATAACACATATACTTACAAACGTAGCTACAAAACCATTATGGCCCATTTGGCCTAGGTGCGATGTGTGGCCCGACTCCACTCTCTTCTTTGCAGCAGCCTGTTTATTCAAGAAAAAAAATACATAAATTAAATGTAAAAATTTACTAAAATATATAAAAATTATAAATATAAACTAATAATTTGTGTACCTTCTGCTGAGGAAATGACTCCTGAAGACGTAGCTGTCTACGAAAAACTGCCACGACTCAGGTGGTATGCTAGCTCGCCTCTTATTTTTTTCGACCATACAATATCTCCTGTTAATTTAATCTCAAACAGAAAAAAAAGTCAGAATACATACACATATATACACACACATACACATACACATACACATACCCACATACACATATACATGCAAACATATACGCATGCATATATGTATACATATACACATGCATATATGTATACATATACACATATACATACATATAACATAAACATACATATACATATCCACATATATACGTACTCACACATGCATGCATATACACTCATTCATACAAAATACATGCATTTATCTCATAATAATATGTAGTTGTGTATATGTGAATATGTGTGTATGTGTAAATGTGTATATGTGAATATGTGTGTATGTGTAAATATGTATATTTGAATTTTTTGTTTATGTAGATAATCAAATTATTAATATCAAATATCATTATTTGTAGATTCTGATCAATCAGATGGAACTCCACCACCGTCTCCTCTTCGTGCAATGACTTTATACTGTAAGTATATGAAATATTTAATTTTAAATATATTTGATGGATACATAACTTATATTTTTTTTTATGTTTCTTATTATGTGCAGATTTTGATCAATCAGAGGGTACTCCACCACCTCCTACCCATGCAATGACTTCACATGTGTCCTCTGATAGGAATTATGATGAATTTTACTATGAAGAGCATATTATATGTTGGTGTAACTCTTGTTATGGCACGTATCGAAGACCACGATCGGAATGTATTGAACATGAGGTAGAGTATGGTACTTTTGAGCGTGCACCATCACCTAGTCAACGTGATAATGCTTGGGTATGTATTTTCTATATATATTAATGTCATTATTTTATTTAAAAACCATATATAAAATCAAATTATTGTTGATATACAGGAATACTTGCTCGATGATGATGATGATTTTTCTCATAATGTTAATATACCTCGTACACGTCATGGACTTGCTGTTCATCAATTACAAGCAGAGGTTTCTAGAAATCCTCTACCTCTTGGTTTAGAGAATGAAACGGCTGGAGATTATCCATTGCCAGCTCGTGATCGTTCTTTAGTACAAACATATGATAGAAGAAGATATGGAGGATGGAATAGAGGACCACTTCCTTTAGATGGAGAGGTTTTCAACTTTTGGGGTAATCGCTATATGATTGCTCCATCCACTATTACTAATGCTGGTCATGGTCTCTTTATTGTAGAGGATTTGTATGTGCCCCTGAACTCTGAAGTCACTCTTATGTCATTTTGTGGTCCTATATATGGATGGGGAGATTGGCATCGACTTTCACGTTATGTTCAAAGCATGAGTACTTATGGAATATGCTTGAACACAGCATCCCTTACTAGTAGAAGGATTCTACATGAAAATGAAAGATTATATATTGATGGAAGACCTTACACACATGGAAATATAGCAGGTTTAATAAATAGTAGTCGAGGGTTACATAATAGTTCAAGGACTAATTGCACATTTGAGGAGCGTGAAAATAGTCATGAATCACCATACATGAGTAGAGATGTATCAAGATACATAGTTGTCAATGCTATTACTACATTACATGCTGGTGATGAACTATTAGTGAATTATGGATGGCAAGAGCACCTTTTAGCTAGAGAGAATAAAAATTTTCTATCCATATTTAATAAGTTATATACTTAATTTTATATTTGAAGTTTACTTTTTATTCATTTATGGAATACTAATGAGTTTTATTTATATGTGTAGATTCCAACGTATGATGTTGATGATATTCGTCCACAGCATTCACAATTACCAGTAAGACCACGATTATCAGAAGCTTCCATGAGGAGGCTACGCAAAACTAATCCTGTGCAATATGCAAAGTTGAAAGATCTATATTCAAAAGATGATAAAGTACAAGATTTGTGTGACAATGATGAAGACGATGGCATGGCAGATTTTATTGAGGATTGGTATCAAAATGACAGTGAGAGCATTGATATTTCTAAAAATGAGAAATATCTTCGAGAGGAATGTCTAAAGCATGTATATGAAGGAAGTCATTTGGCACGAATAAGTGCGAGCTTACTTATTCTCAACCTTCAAAATCATTTTGGATGGAGTAATGTATATGTTTCGACACTATTAAGGTATAATTTTCATTGTTCTATCTATTTATATATATACACATAAATATATATATATATATATATATATATATATATATATATATATATATATATATATATATATATATATATATATATATATATATATGCAGGTTTTTATTCTTACTTTAGATCTGAAAAGCTTTTACCAAGTTATTATCTTTTTTTGATAAACTTACAGGTTATTATCTGAAAAGCTTTTACCAAGTCAGAATATTCTTCCTACCTCACATGATGAAATGAAGAAGATAATCAACAATCTTGGTATAGATTATCAATGTATACATGCATGTCCTAACGATTGTATTTTATATAGAGGTGAATATGCAGACTCTTTGACATGTCCCAAATGTTAATCTCCTCGATATAAGGGTGAAGAAGGTAAAATCCCAAAAAAGGTATTGAGACATTTTCCATTGGCTCCACGGATTAGACATATGTTTCAAAGCCCCGAATTATCAAAGCTTTTGACTTGGGGACATGATCACAAAAGTACTGATGGAATAATCAGAATTCCTCATGATAGTGTTGCTTTTCAGCATATTGATTCTACATGGCCTGAATTTGCACAAAATCCACAGAATCTAAAGTTAGGAGTTGCATTAGATGGGGTTAATCCATTCTCCATGAAATCCAGTAAATGGTCAACATGGCCAGTGGTAGTCATAAACTACAATCTTCCGCCATATCTTAGCATTAAAAAGGAACATTTAATGCTTTCACTTTTAATCCCAGGCAAAAGACAAGTTAAAGATATGAATGTATATCTTGCTCCTCTCATTGACAATCTTCAAGAGTTATGGAGAGGTATTAATGTCATTGATGTATCGAAAAGCATCAATGAAAGACATATTACGGTTCGTGGTATTGTGGCTTGGACTATTCACGATTTTCCTGGATATGGCGTTTGTTCAGGCATTGATGTAATTTTTTTATTCAATATGCATGTAAATAAATATGATTTAATCTAATTATATTTTTATCATTTTTCATGATGCAGGAATATCTACTAAGGGTTATAAAGCTTTTCCATATTGTGGTGATTGGTTGAGATCAATCTATAGTAAGAATCTCAACAAAAGTATTTATCTTCGACATCGGTGATTCTTGCCTGATGATCATCCATTAAGATCTAAAAGAGAAGCGATACATTTTAATGAAACGCTTGAAACAGGCCAGTATCCAAAACCTATGACGCCTATGGATTGGTAAAAAATGGACAGATGGACCTCTGATAGATCCAGAAGCAGAGATCTTCAGTGATGATTCAGATAATGAGTATGTGAATAGAGGTAAAGGAAAATTGGCACTCACTGAGAACATATCAATATGGTATTCTTTGGAGTATTGGAAAGAGTTAAAAGTATGTCATCTTCTTGATCCTATGCATATATTCAAAAATATTGGTTATTCACTATGGCAGCATCTTCTTGGACTAAAAGATACAACAGCATCAAGGAATGATTTGAAAGATCAAAAATCCAAACCAAAGTTATGGCCAGTTTTTGATAGACATCAACAAGAAACGACTTATGCATCTGCTCCTTGGGTACTTACAACAAAAGAGATACAGACTATCAACAATAGAATTCAATTGATTAAGACTCCTACAGGATATGGAGCATCGTTTCAAAACATGTTTACTATGGATGATAAGAGCTTATCTGGGTTAAAGACCCATGACTGGCATAACTTTTTGAAACATATTTTACCTTTGGTTATCGATGGATGTACAACGAAAGGAGTATGAGATGTGATCTATCGTCTTGGATCACTTATAAGGTAATTATGATACTTTTATATTTAATATGTATGAATATTGGATATCTTTTATTTTTTAATTAACTTCTTTATAATTGTCTTTATGATATGTATAGGTGGATTATATCCAAAGAGATCGATAAAAATTCGATCCCACAAAAAAAACGTGAATGCAAAGAGCTACTATGTTTGATGGAAAAAGAACTTCCTACTTCATTTTTTGATATTCAGGTTCATTTATTAGTCCATCTTGTAGATGAGATAGAGATTGCAGGTGTTGTCAACACTCGATAGATGTTTTGGGTCGAGCGATTTATGGGAATACTAAAAGGTTATGTGCGACAAAGAGCAAAACCAGAAGGATCCATGGCAAAGGGTTGGATGCTTGAAGAGTGCATGTATTACGTTAGTGAGTACCTTGAAAGAGTTCTGAAGAAGCTCCACGTGCATGGACCAACGAGTCTTCTTCAAAAATAACAGATGAGGTATTATCAGGTAAGGGGGTTCCATTCTTATTTACATTTCAAGAAAAAAAATGATGTTTCTACTTTTGTAGCAAATAATAGCGAATGCATGCAAGCATTCCTTAGCGAGTACGAGGAACTTCAAAGTCTCCGAAGTAAAAGGCGAAAAAACAAAAATCTAGACGTAATCCCGATAATAATGAGATTACAGATATACCTTCTTTCACGGATTGGCTATATAGTCGTTTGCAACGCGCCAACGCAAATAATGAAGAAATCTCAGACGAGCAAAGAGAGTTAATGATAGGTTCTGAATGAAAGGTAATTTTATTAAAATAATATTTTATTTTTTTCATATATGTATGTTACTTTCTATTTACTAATTGAATTTATTTTGCAGGCTCGAATGTTTACTAATATGTGGGCTTTTGGACAACATATTAGAATCAAAGCCATTGATTCTTTACGTAAAACAGAGGATTCTAGTATTGTTGCTTCTTTCAAGCAACTATCACGTTCTAGCTCAAAAGACACAAACCTTATAGATAGCGAACTTGGTTACGTAGGAACTATTGTTGGTATCTACGAAATTTCATTTCGTACATTCAAACAGGTAGAAAAAAGTTTATATATTTTTTTTAGAGTTAGTTATTTTTTTAAGCACCTAATAATGGGTTTTTGTTGTTATATATTTTGATAGGTCATTTTGAAGGTTGACTGGTTTCGAGCGGAGTATAAAGGTAGTAATTCTACATTAAGAAAGGAATTATCTAGGTTTTGGGCAATTGATTCTTCCAAGGTAATGCGATCTATTAAAGAACCATATATTCTTCCTAGGCATATTGAACAAGCATTTTTTTATAAAAACCCAGATGCTCATCCTTGGTGGCAAGTCATTCATGTGCAACCTAGAGGTAGGTCATTGTTTGAACAGTTTATTGTTAGAGAGATCAAAGAAAGTCCTCTTGATGATTCAGCATCAGATACTGATACATCAACATCTGAAATAGAAATTAGAATCATTATACGTGATAATGATACTAATCTTTTTGATGAAGAGGATAATTCTCTACATGCTGATTCTACTGATGAGGAAGAGGAATTACCAGAAATAGATATTAATCCATCAATAGATGATGTGATTCATGAGAACATAGATTTAACAATAGAAGAAATAAATGAAATCAATAAGGATAATGAAGATGAGACTATATTGATGTCTTACCAAAATGATGGCAATAATGAAAACATATAAGCATATTAGATAGTAAATTGTACTCTAGTTATCGATCAATAACTTGAAGCTTCTGAATGGATATCAGATAATAGGTTTTTTTTATTAACTTGAATAATGATGAATCCTATTAGAGAGATGAAATCATGTTCTTCTAAGTTAGAACATGAAGCTCGGGGGTATGCCTAATTATTTTATATATAGCTTTATCTTCGAGGAGCAAATTTTTATCATGTATGTATGCATGTGTGTGTATTCATGTGTATTATATGTATACATATGTTAGTATGCATATATATGTATTTCATGTATATGTATGTGTTTGCATGTGTGTGATATATGTATACATGTGTTAAATATGCGTATGTGTATATATGCATATGCATTTATGTAAAATATTCATGTATTCATGTAATATATGCAAGTGTTTATAAATGTACATGTATATATGTATATGTGTCTATGTGTAAATATGTACATGTAAATATGTATGCATGTATATATATGTTTATGTGTGCATGTAGGCATGTATATGTGATGTGTACATGTATATATGTATATATGTCTATGTGTAAATGTGTACATGTAAATATGTTAGTATGTATATATATATTTATGTGTGCATTTAGGCATGTATGTGTGATGCATAATATATCTACTCCATTTTATATTTATGTATCCTATCTACATGATGTGTATATATCTTTACATATATTATGATCCTCGTTGATTCGAGTAGCTATATATAGAGGAATAAGGTTGGGAGGAGAGACATCTCTCTAGTAGGACGTCGAAGGTGTACATATAGTTCAAACATATGGCTAAAAAGTTGAATTAGAGTTTTTAAATTAGGGATTTCAAAACCCTAATATCGAAATTAGTGTTTTCAATTTAGGATTTTTGAAATAGGATTTATTTATTTATTTATTTATTTATGCGTATGCATGTGTTGTGTATGTATAAGTATCTATATGTGCATATGCATGTGTTTTGTGTGTATATATGCATGTGTGTGTATGTGTGTATTTATACCTCTAGTCTCTCTCTCTCTCTCATATACATACATACATGCATAAACACACATACTCATATCCACATATATATACATAAAAGCAGTGCATACCGTGCATTGTCGCGACGATGAGCCATAAGTGTCCGCATCTCTTTTAAACACCACTTAAGGGACCATCCTATCCCAAACTCTGTCTCAAGTGAACTAAGCACATATTTCTTATCCCTCTCATCATGCTCACTACAAAAATAAAAAACATAATGTAAATAAAACATAAGATATATATTTCAATTTATATGTAAAACTTTTACTTACTTCCACGGTAAGTGGATAAAGCGCAGGTAAGAGTCGCATAGTGCCCACATTCTTCTCTTTAACTCCAATCTATTCCCTATATACACAATGTTCCCCTCTGGCTCTATGTCGCACTCTAATCCTAAGGTGCCTATGCATGTCCTCATAGGCAACTCTGCTCTACTATCACGTGCTGGAGGTGGTATAGGTGTTTTGAAAATAGATAGATAGAAATAAATAAAAATATGTGTTATAATATCATTAAAAAATTTTATGAAAACAAAACATACCTATGAGCAGCTAGCTCTCTTCCTGCATGTGGAGCCGTAGAAGAGCCCTCATCTGATTGCTGGGTAAGCATCTTGATCGTATAATCCAGCTCCTCATCAGACATCTCTGAGTAATCACGCATTATGGCCCCTAGAGTATCAGACGGAACTCTTGCTCTCATAAGACTTTTTATGAGAGTGAATTTCGCCTTTCTCTCTCTAGTGGGATCCATAATACCTAACATATAAAACAAAATAGTTAGAAATCAATATATATACGTGTACATATGTAAGTGTGTATGCATTAAGTATGTGTATGTATGCATGTGTGTGTGTATGTATGTGCGTGTACATGTGTGTATGTGTGTATGCATGTGTATGTGTGTGTATGCATCATTATGTGTATATGTATCTATGTGCGTATGTGTGTGTATATATGTGTGTGTATGTATGTGTATATGTGTGTGTATGCATGTATGTATGTATGTATGTATGCATATGCATATGCATTATGTATGTATATATATGCATGTATGTGTATGTGTGAGTATGTCTCTCTATGTGTGTGTATGCATATATGTGTGTATGTATGCATATATGTGTGTATGTGTGTGTGTATATGTGTTTGTATGTGTGTATGCATGTGTATGTGTGTGTATGCATCATTATGCGTGTAAGTGTCTATGTGTGTTTGTGTGTGTATATGTGTGTGTGTGTGTGTGTCTATGTGTATGTGTGTGTGTCTATGAGTGTGTATGTGTTTATGTGTATGTATGTATCTATGTGTGTGTATGTGTCTATGTGTGTATGTGTATGCATGTATGTATGCATATGTGTGTGTATGCATGTGTATGTGTGTGTATGCATCATTATGTGTGTATGTGTCTATGTGTGTATGTGTGTGTATATGTGTGTGTGTATCTATGTGTATGTGTGTGTGTCTATGAGTGTTGATGTGTTTATGTGTATGTATGTATCTATGTGTATGTATGTGTCTATGTGTGTATGTGTATGCATGTATGTATGCATATGTGTGTGTATGCATATGTATGTGTGTGTATGCATCATTATGTGTGTCTACGTATGCATGTGTATGTGTGTATGCATCATTATGTGTGTATGTGTCTATGTGTGTATGTGTGTGTGTGTGTCTATGAGTGTGTATGTGTTTATGTGTATGTATGTATCTATGTGTGTGTATGTGTCTATGTGTGTATGTGTATGCATGTATGTATGCATATGTGTGTGTATGCATATGTATGTGTGTGTATGCATAATTATGTGTGTCTATGTATGCATGTGTATGTGTGTATGCATCATTACGTGTGTATGTGTCTATGTGTGTATGTGTGTGTGTATATGTATGTGTGTGTGTGTCTATGTGTATGTGTGTGTGTCTATGAGTGTGTATGTGTTTATGTGTATGTATCTATGTGTGTGTATGTGTATGCATGTATGTATGCATATGTGTGTGTATGCATATGTATGTGTGTGTATGCATCATTATGTGTGTATGTGTCTATGTGTTTATGTGTGTGTGTGTCTATGAGTGTGTATGTGTTTATGTGTATGTATGTATCTATGTGTGTGTATGTGTCTATGTGTGTATGTGTACGCATGTATGTATGCATATGTCTGTGTATGCATATGTATGTGTGTGTATGCATCATTATGTGTGTTTATGTATGCATGTGTATGTGTGTATGCATCATTACGTGTGTATGTGTCTATGTGTGTATGTGTGTGTGTATATGTGTGTGTGTATATGTGTGTGTGTCTATGTGTATGTGTGTGTGTCTATGAGTGTGTATGTGTTTATGTGTATGTATCTATGTGTGTGTATGTGTATGCATGTATGTATGCATATGTGTGTGTATTCATATGTATGTGTGTGTATGCATCATTATGTGTGTATGTGTCTATGTGTGTATGTGTGTGTGTGTGTCTATGAGTGTGTATGTGTTTATGTGTATGTATGTATCTATGTGTGTGTATGTGTCTATGTGTGTATGTGTATGCATGTATGTATGCATGTGTGTGTATGCATATGTATGTGTGTGTATGCATATGTATGTGTGTGTATGCATATGTATGTGTGTGTATGCATCATTATGTGTGTCTATGTATGCATGTGTATGTGTGTATGCATCATTATGTGTGTATGTGTCTATGTGTGTATGTGTGTGTGTATATGTGTGTGTGTCTATGTGTATGTGTGTGTGTCTATGAGTGTGTATGTGTTTATGTGTATGTATCTATGTGTGTGTATGTGTATGCATGTATGTATGCATATGTATGTGTGTGTATGCATCATTATGTGTGTATGTCTCTATGTGTGTATGTGTGTGTGTATGCATTATGTACGTGTATGTAAGCATGTGCATTATGTATGCATATAAGTATGTATGTATGCATATGCATATGCATTATGTATGCATATGTGTGTATGTGTGTGTATGCATTATGTATGTGTATGTAAGCATGTGCATTATGTATGCATGTAAGTATGTATGTATGCATATGCATATGCAATATGTATGCATGTATGTGTATGTCTCTCTATGTGTGTGTATGCATATATGTGTGTGAATGTGTGTGTACATGTGTCTGTATGTGTGTATGCATGTGTATGTGTGTGTATGCATCATTATGTGTGTATGTGTGTGTATATGTGTGTGTATGTGTGTGTGTCGATGTGTATGTGTGTGTATCTATGAGTATGTATGTGTTTGTGTGTGTCTATGTGTCTATGTGTGTATGTGTCTGTGTGTGTGTATGTATCTATGCATGTGCATTATGTATGCATGTAAGTATGTATGTACATTGTATGCATATGCATATGCATTATGTATGCATGTATGTGTTTATGTGTGTATGTCTCTCTATGTGTGTGTATGCATATATGTGTGTGTATGTGTGTATGTGTGTGTATATGTGTCTGTATGTGTGTATGCATGTGTATGTGTGTGTATGCATGTGTATGTGTGTGTATGCATGTGTATGTGTGTGTATGCATGTGTATGTGTGTATGTGTGCATGTGTGTGTGTATGTGTGTGTATGTGTGTGTATGTGTGTGTGTCTATGTGTATGTGTGTGTATCTATGAGTGTGTATGTGTCTATGTGTCTATGTGTGTGTATGTGTTTATGTGTGTATGTGTATGCATGTATGTATGCATATGCATGTGTATGCATGTGTATGTGTGTGTATGCATCATTATGTGTGTATGTGTCTATGTGTGTATGTGTCTATGTGTGTATGTGTCTATGTGTGTATGTGTTTGTGTATATGTGTGTGTGTCTATGTGTATGTGTCGCTACGCGTCTATGAGTGTGTATGTGTTTATGTGTGTGTATGTGTCTATGTGTGTGTATGTGCATATGCATTATGTATGCATATGTATGCATGTATGTGTATGTGTGTGTATGTCTCTCTATGTGTGTGTATGCATATATGTGTGTGTATGTGTGTATATGTGTGTCTATGTGTGTATGCATGTGTATGTGTGTGAATGCATCATTATGTGAGTATGTGTCTATGTGTGTATGTGTGTGTGTATATGTGTGTGTATGTGTGTGTGTCTATGAGTGTCTATGTTTGGATGTGTGTGTGTATGAATGTGTGTCTATGAGTGTGTATGTTTGGATGTGTAAGTGTATATGTGTGTCTATGTGTGTATGCATGTGTATGTGTGTGAATGCATCATTATGTGTGTCTATGAGTGTGTATGTATATGTGTATATGTGTGTGTATATGTGTGTCTATGTGTGTGTGTATATGTGTGTCTATGTGTGTATGCATGTGTATGTGTGTGAATGCATCATTATGTGTGTATGTGTCTATGTGTGTATGTGTCTATGTGTGTATGTGTCTATGTGTGTATGTGTGTGTATATGTGTGTGTATGTGTGTGCGCGTCTATGTGTATGTGTCTATGAGTGTGTATGTGTTTATGTGTGTGTATGTGTCTATGTGTGTGTATGTGTCTATGTGTGTATGTGTCTATGTGTGTATGTATGCATATGTGTGTATGTGTGTGTATGCATTATGTATGCATATGTGTGTGTATGCATTATGTATGTGTATGTATGCATATGCATTATGTATGTGTATGTATGCATGTGAATTATGCATGCATATGTGTGTGTATGCATGTAAGTATGTATGTATGTACGCATATGCATTATGTATGCATATGTGTGTGTATGCATGTAAGTATGTATGGATGTATGCATATGCATATGCATTATGTATGCATGTATGTGTATGTGTGTGCATGTCTCTCTCTATGTGTGTGTGTATGCATATATGTGTGTGTGTATGCATATATGTGTGTGTATGTGTGTATGTGTGTGTATGTGTGTGTATGTGTGTATGTATGTGTGTGTGTGTATGTGTCTGTGTATGTGTGTGTATATGTATGTGTATATGTGTGTGCATGTGTATGCATTATGTGTGCATGTGTGTATGCAACCTTACTCATGGAGATGGCGAGGTATATGGTAAAGAGTCAGGCTTTACCTCATAGTTTCTGGCTTGAGGCTGTCATGTGTGCAGCATATGTACTGAACAGGTGTCCCACTAAAGCACTGCTGTCTATCACTCCATATGAGGCTTGGCATGACCGCAAGCCATCTATTGCTCATCTGTGTGTTTTTGGTTGTTTGGCATATGCACTAGTGCCTGAACAACATCGCAGAAAATTGGATGATAAGGCAGTAAAATGTATTTTTGTTGGGTACAGTTCTGAAAGTAAAGGCTATCGTCTGTATCATCCACATACTAAACGCATTCTGGTTAGCCGTGATGTTGTCTTTGTGGAAGATTCTATTCAGCCATTGCTTTCATGTTCTAAGGAGACATCTGTTAGCTCCAAAGACATGTATGATACTTTGATGCCTCTTTTTACAGGTGGACAGTCTAGTGCTGGTCCTAATGAGCCAACTTCTCAATCTTTGCAGGTTTCATATGATGATGCAGATCACTCCATTTCTGATGCACATTTACATGATGCACTTGTTGATGAGAGAGTTGATATTGAGCAGGCAAAAACTATGCCAAAATGGCTGGTGTAGACTTTGTGTGACAGCAAATTAGATGCACCTTTGTCATATCGCACTCGTTCAGGCTCTCATAGTGCCTCCTTTGCATCAGAGTGCTATGCTATGGCTGCGTCTAGTCTCTATGATGAAAATGAGCCTGTTTCTTTTGATGAAGCACAAAATTCAGAAAATTGGATGGCTGCTATGCAATCTGAATATGATGCTATAATGAAGAATGGTACATGGCCTTTATGTGACTTGCCTCCTGGCAAGAAGTCCATTGGCACTAAGTGGGTATACAAGCTGAAGCGTAAACCTGATGGTACAGTTGACAGGTATAAGGCTAGGCTTGTTGCAAAGGGTTATCCGCAGGAAAGAGGCATTGATTTTGATGAGACCTTTGCACCTACATGCCGTATGACTATTGTTCGGAGCATTTGTGCACTTGCAGCCCATCATGGTTGGAATGTACATCAGTTGGACATTAAAACAGCATTTCTGAATGGTGACTTGCATGAAGAAGTGTATGTTTTTCAGCCCCGTGGCTTTGTGCAGAAAGGGCATGAAAACCAGGTGTGCAGGTTAAAGAAGGCATTATATGGTTTGAAGCAAGCACCATGTGCTTGGTATGAGAAGATACATGCCTATCTGGTTGCACATGGTTTTGAGAACAGTCCAACTGAAAGCACCTTATATGTTAAGCGTGCTAATGATGTGCTTCTGATCATTGTTGTCTATGTTGACGACATGCTGCTCACTGGTCCTATTGAGAAGCATATTGCTAATTTCAAGGCTGATTTGCATGCCTCATTTGAGATGTCTGATTTGGGGCATTTGCATCACTATTTGGGCATTCAATTTATGCAAGTTGATGGTGGAATGGCTTTGTGTCAAATGAAATATATTGACACATTATTGCAGCATTTTGGCCTTGAAGACTGTAAGCCTATTGCCACTCCTATGGAGACAGGTTTATGATTGAGTCTTCATGATGCTGGAGATGCATTTGATGTTGTTCTCTATCAGCAGGTTGTTGGATGCTTGATTTACTTATGCATTACTCGGCCAGATATTCAGTTTGCTGTCTCACTGATGAGCAAGTTTATGCATTGCCCAGGAGTCATACATTGGAAAGCGGTTAAGCACATCTTTCGCTACTTGAGTGGTACTCAGCTACTTGGGTTGTTTTATCCCAAGGGGGGATCACTACCGCCAGATTTGCATGCTTGTTTTGACTCAGATTGGGCTGGTTCCTATGACACTCATGTGTCCACTAGTGGTTTTTGCTTCATGCTTGGTAGCTCATGTATATCTTGGTTCAGCAAGAAGCAGCCTACTGTGGCCACTTCCAGTTGTGAGGCTGAGTATAGGGCAGCTTTCACAGCTAGTGTTGAGTGTGTGTGGCTCAGACGCCTTATGGCTGATTTGGGTGTTGGCCAGTCTTCTGCCACCACCATCTTCACTAACAGTCAAAGCGCATTAGCAGTTGCGAGGAACCCTATGTTCCATGCTCGCACTAAGCACATTGAGGTGCATTATCACTATGTCAGGGAGAGGTTCCCTGCTGGGGAGATCAACTTGGCATATGTGCCCACGCAGGAGAACATTGCAGACCTTTTCATGAAGGCTCTGCCTAGGGAGAAGTTTGAAGCTTTCCGCAAAGCTTTGGGCTTACTTCCTTTTGTGGAGTGATTTCCACATAGCTTGGCACTTCGTTATACATGAGTGCCAGCTCCTTGTTCACCGCATCACTCCCAGGGGGGATTTGTTGATATATTTAGGTAGTGATGTGTGTGAACACTCTAGGACCGCCGAGGCACTTTTTTCCCTCTTTAGGAGGTTTTTTTCCCCCGGCTTGTATATACGCCTATTGCCCTAATGGGCTACTTATCTTTGTACATTCTCTAGTAATACATTCAGTATTGTGTGTTTGTGCTCCAAGCTTCTTCTTCTTCCTTGTGTTGTTCGCGTGCTTCCGCAGACATCTATCTCCAACACCGACTACTTGAATTGTTTTATCCCAAGGGGGGATCACTACTGCCAGATTTGCATGCTTTTTTTGAGAGTTATTGGTCTGGTTGCTATGACACTCATGTGTCCACTAGTGGCTTTTGCTTCATGCTTGGTAGCTCATGTATATCTTGGTTGAGCAAGAAGCAGCCTACTATGGCCATTTCAAGTTGTGAGACTGAGTATAGGGCAGCTTTCATAGTGATTGTTGAGTGTGTGTGGCTCAAACGCCTTATGCCTGATTTGGGTGTTGGTTACTCTTTTGCCACCAGCATCTTCACTGACAGTTAGAGTGCATTGGTAGTTGTGAGAAACCTTGTGTTCCATGCTCGCACTAAGCACATTGAGGTGTATTATCATTATGTCAGGGAGAGGTTCTCTGCTGGAGAGATTAGCTTGGCATATGTGCCCATGTAGGAGAACATTGCAGATCTTTTCACAAAGGCTCTCGCTAGGGAGAATTTCCAAGCTTTCCGCAAAGCTTTGGGCTTACTTCCTTTTGTGGAGTGGTTTCCACATAGGTTGGTACTTACTTATACATGAGTGCCAGCTCCTTGTTCACCGCATCCCCAGGGGGATTTTTTGATATAATTAGGTAGTGATGTGTGTGAACACACTAGGAATGTCGGGGCACTTTTTTCCCTCTTTAGGAGATTTTTTCCCCCCGACTTGTATATACGCTTATTGCCCTAATGGGTTACTTACCTTTGTACATTCTAGTGGTGATACATTCAATATTGTGTTTTGAGCTCCAAGCTTCTTCTTCTTCCTTGTGTTTCACGTGCTTCCATAGACATCTAACTCCAACATGCATGTATGTGTGTGTGTAAGTATGTGTATGTGTGGGTGTGTATGTATGTGTAAATCATATGTATATGTGTATGCATGTATGGTTGTGTGTATATATGTATGTGTAAGTGTATGTATGTATGTATGTGCAAGTTAATGTATATGTGTATGTATGTGCATGTATATGTGTTTGTATATATGTATGTGTGCGGGTATGTATTTAGTATGTATATGTGTGTAAGTATATGTGTGAGTATGTGTATATATGTCTAAATATGTATGTGTAAGTGTAAGTATGTATGTATAAGTGTGTGTATGTGTGTCTATGTTTGCATGTTTATAAATTTAAAGTTTTCTCATATTCTGATCCTTTTTTTTCTTTGAGATTAAAATAACAAGCGGTATTGTATGGTAGAAAAAAAAAAGGCAAGGCCTAACATACCACCTGAGACATTGAAATTTTTTCATAGATATCTATGTCTTCAAGAATCATTTCCTGAGTAGAAGGTATACAAATTAATAGTATATATATTGTGAAGTATAATTCTCACTTGTTTTATAAATGTTTTACATTTAATCTATGTATTTTTGTTTCATTAAATAAACACAGGCTCCTGCAAAGAAGAGATTTGAGTTAGGTCATACATAGCACTTAGGCCAAATGAGAAAACATGGTTTGTAGCAACATTTGTAAGTATATGTGTCATTGGAAATATATTTTTTATTTTAGTTAAAACACGAATCATTAATCTTTTTTATTTTTTTCAATGCAGCAAAAGGATTATGCTCTATATCCCACAAAAAAGGAAATCGATTTTGCTACACATTGTGGATATCAACGTCTGAGTGAGTACACAAATGCTTTTGTGAGTATCATTGAATTTCATATAATTATTTTATTTTTATTGATGTTTTATATGTTTTATTTATTGATGTTTGTCATATGTAATACAAGAGTATTATGGAGAGGTAGGTATGGATGAGGTGGAGAGACACATATAGGCGGGATGATCTCAATCATCATAGAGTGCTCACACCTCTACCCATGATGCCACTAAAGATACATTATATCATGTGGATGATCATGATGATGAGGATGATCATGATGATGATCATGATGATGATCATGATGATGATCATGATGATGAGAACTTATATGATAATGTGGATGATCATGATCAGGATGACTGATATATTGCATTGGATATATATTTTACATTGATATACATGTCTTTTTTATATCTATATATTTTCTCATTCCAGTTATGTTTTGAATTGTGTCTATGGTACTAATTAATGAAAATTCTTGTTCTAATGATTTTTATTACTGTTTATATTTAACATGTCTGTGTTTATGTGTATATATGTATGTATGTGCATGTAGTTGTGAGTGTATAAAATGTATGTATGCACATGTAGGTATATATCTATATTTGTGTAAGTGTGTCTATATGCATGTATATGTGTGTATCTATCTATGTATATATATGCATGTAGATATGTTTTATGCATATGCATTTGTGTATGTGTATGTGTATGTGTATGTGTCTGTGTAAGTGTATGCGTATGTATGTGTATGTGTACCTGTAAGTGTATGAGCATGTGTGTAGGTGCATATGTATGTCTATGTGTGTATATGTGTGTATGTGTATAAGTGTATGTATGTGTGTGCATGTGTATGTGTAGGTATATATGCATGTGTATGTGTGTGTATATGTGTGTATCTGTATGTGTATGAGTGTGTATATGCATGTATGCACATGTGTATGTGTATGTGTGTGTATATATATGTATGTGCATGTGTATGTGTATGTGTGTGTATATGTATGTGTATGTGTGTGTATGTGTATGTGTGTGTATATATATGTATGTGCATGTGTATGTGTATGTGTGTGTATATATATGTATGTGCATGTGTATGTGTAAGTGTATATGTGTGTATATGTATGTATGTGCATGTGTATGTGTAAGTGTATGTGAGTATGTGTGTGTATGTGCATATATATATATATATATATATATATATATATATATATATATATATATATATATATGTGTGTGTGTGTGTGTGTGTGTGTGGGTGTGTGTGTGTGTGCATATGTATGCGTATGTGCATAAGTATATTGTGTGTGTATGTGTATGTGTAGGTGTGTCTATGTTTATGTGTGTGTGAGTATACACACACACGTGCACACACACACACGCAAACATGACCAGAGGTGCGATCAGTATTGTGGGGTAGATATCATGGGATAGAGTGAGAGTTTACTTTGTACACATAGATAGGGGGAAAGAGGAGTGCACAAGAATCACATAGACACAAAAAATTATAAAAAAATCCTTCATTTGAGTGAGTTAAGCCCAAGTATCACGATCGATTGAGTTCAAGTATCATGATACTTGAATTCCCGTGTATTGCGATACCTGGCAAGTATCGTGTATCGTCGATACCTATACTCCACGTGTACCACGATACCTTGGTATCGTGTATCATCAGGTTGAGTATCACGATACCCAAGTATCATGTGTCACGACGTTCTGTGTATCATGTATCACCGCGATCGCTGAGTATCGTGTATTGTGACTATTTGTGTATCATGATACTCTAGTATCATGTATCGTGTATCGTGTCAATTGGAGTATCATGTATCGTCTGGTCATTTGGTATCGTGTATTGTCATTCCTTCAGGTATCGTGTATCGTCCTAAGCATGTATCATGACCTGAGAAGTATCATGTAGTATCAAAGGCTAAGTATTGTGTATCATGGAAAAACAGTAATTAGTTGGACATTCCAGGGAAGGAGAACATAAATTGGGCTAAGCCAACTCCTAGAATACATACAAGTTTGAGAGACTTACAAAACTAACTGAGGTATTCAGTGGATCAACCTACGCTCAGGACATGTATTAGCAAGCCGACATAGTGTCATATCATGAGTAGGGAGTGTAAATTTAACTAGTGCCAATTCCTAGTATTTTGACATCTCTAGTGAATCAGATGAAGAATCTAGGATGGCTTCGGAGGACATGCATAGTTTAGTATCTTTGAGAGGATTTAAGTCCGTCATTGAAGGAGAATACAGGACCTCTCTGGAGTATGTGAACACCAATCAACATGAACTACCAATTTACATAGATGGACTAAATAGAACAGTAGCATGAATGAAGAAAGCAAATGAATTCGAGATAGTTCCCCAACCCGCAGTGAAATATGGAGGAGGGTTCTATATGGGTAAAAGAGGAATAATTTATGCAATGAATGATTTTACAAAAACTATAAGTGAACAATGGGAGAGTGAGAATGTGAATCACGTTAATGGAGAAGGTGCCAAAGGTAGGATTTCTACACCCCAAGGTAAATCTAAAGTAACCAAAGTTTGGAGAGATGACAAAATCCCTCAGGATGATGCATTGATTGATGTGTATATGGTAGCCCAGATGGAGAAATTATTACAAGCACCTTCATCTTTATGGGGAGAATGTAGTAACCTGGTCACCATTTATGAGCTACAAGATCCAGAGGATCCCTCTCGAATCACCTATCTTGACACGAATAGGAGGAATTACTAGCCCATATCAGATCTAGGTAGATCCCAATTGAGATATCAAGGCATTCTAGTGTTTCCCCCTAGAGTCCAAGGAACTACTTCCCAGAATTCTCAAGGAACATACCAAAGCTATGCTTATCAGAACTCGGGGCAAGATCAACAACAAAATATTCCTACAAGGACCAATGTTATAGAAATCTTGTGCCTGAGAGACCACTATTAGGTAGGGGAATTGGAGTTCAAGTGAGACATTTAGCCATTCCTATTATGCCTAGAACACCAAAACCGGGTAGAATATTATGACCAATTCAAGTGGCCAAATGCATGAGGACCCACTATGATGGGTCCGGGAAACCTTATAGTCACATAGCTGAATTCAAGCAAGTGATTCGTGCTGAACAAGTGGAAGATTTCATGATTCAATATGAGTCATTTCAATTGGACCTTACGGATATTGCTTTGGCCTGGTTTCACCCACTTTAACCTAATGGTTTCCTAAATATGGAAAAAGTATTTCAAGAAATGATTGAAGAATTCACTAAGACTAGCTGCACAGCTTCAAACAGTCCCCTACAGAGTCAATATGAGTGGCAGCTCAGAGATTTAAGCAATATGTGGATAGATGCCTCACAAAAGAAAGGCCTACCCAATAGAAAATGATTTCATTATTTCTAGAAGGACTAGTCAATGGATCCCTAAGAGCACATCTATGTAAAGAGACTCCAAACATTGAGTGACTGCTTGAAGGAATGCATAGATTTTGAAGATAACTTATCCAAAGATTTGAAGATTCCCCAAACCAAGAGTAAGAGTGAAGATAGTTCTAGCAGCATCTCTAATACAAGTAATGACATAAAAGAAATTGCAAACTTAGTGGCCAAAAACTTAGGCATGCAGGGACAAAAGAATAACCCCAACTCCCAATTACGAATGCCAATGTTAAGGAGATGTATACACTGTGGAGAGGATCCTCCTTATCACATGTGCAATAGGGGAATTGTTCCCTCAAACCCATATGTTTACAACCGTCCACCATCGTAGAGTCAAGCCTAGTACTGTAATATAGAACAGAAATACACGAATCACAAAGTTGAAAATTGTCCTTACAATAGAAAACCTAGACTAGTCCAACCACCACAATTCAGGCCATATGGATACTCAACTAGAGACCCAGGTAGGGAGTTTCCTAGATACCCTCAGTATCAAAATCTACCTCCAAATCAACATCCTTATGAATACACGGGATACAATCCACCATAGCTGATCTTAGGACAACAACCACCTCATCCTCAGAATGTAGTTTTGGTGAAATTTTCCCAAGCCGAAGAGAACACAGAGAGAGCCCTACTACCAACTACTTCATTGATTGGCAGAGACATCCATAATCAACCCTATGATCAGCACTCGAGAGACTACTATACATAAGAAACTCGCTCACTAATTTACGAGCATGCCCAAGAGCAATACCCATATGGGCAAGACGTCTAGGACCAATCATACAGATATGGAGCTGAATATGGTACTCTAATGTACACAAATCCAAGAGTCCAAGCACCTTCTAGACCTGTGATTAGGCCCTTAGTCCCTCGAGGAACTTGCTACTGATGTGAAGGAGACCATTTCATTAGGGAATGCATTTTGCCCTATCAACCACCACCTAAGGTTTGGGAAGGATATTGTAGTGATTGTGGAAAAGAACATTTGTTTAGGGACTGTCCCAAAAACCCTAACAAGACAAACCACACCACTCAAGTGAACGTAGTAGAAGTGATAGAGTCCTCTGGAAATGACAAAGAGTATACGGTACCATTGAAGGTAATCATAAGAGCAAGATCTAAAGAAGGTCTGGAAGGGTTAGACTCCATTAGACACAAAACCAACAAACCAAAAACTCCAGTACCTCAAGTAGTGCGAGATTCGGAACAATTTGAAGAAAATTCTAAGATAAAATAGACTTGAAGATGGAAAGCTCAATGAGAGAAATTGAGAAACAAGTGGAATCAATAGAAGGAGGAAGAAAAGAATAAAGAGGATTCGATTCAACCTGCAAATCCTACAAGCCGAAAGGATTTCAGTACCATAGAAAAAGAGCAATGTAAACATCAAGCTGGGTTAGTGCTAGCTGATCCCATGCCCGAAGATTTAGACATGTGGTTAAATTCATATCAATCTACGATCAAAGCAGGAACAAATGTAGAACAACACAAAGTGAGCTACCCGAGAGAGGATTTGGAAAGAGAAAGGCTAGAAATCTATAAAAAATTGATTGAACTAGCTCAAAACACACTAAAGAAACCCATACAAGGCCTCCTAGAAACAAGAATACCTGATAGAGAGTTTCAAAAAGGTTTACAAGCACATGACCCTTCAAAAAGGTAGAAGGATTGTAGAGAAGGCTGAAAGCATAGCCACTGAAAACCATGAAAAAAGTTCCATGATCCCTGAAGTGTAAGCTAATTGTTCTGAGGATCTATGGGCTAAAGTCTAAGAAGAGAGATGGAGAAAAACCGAGGACATTAATTCGCCTTTTGAAGAGTTGGATGCAGAAAAGAACCTAGGAATGATGAATCACAAAATGAACTGTGAGGAAGGTGCGAAGGAATTAGAAAGCGTAAACACACTACCTAGCTACATAGGAGAGTATGAGCGGAATTCAAAACTTTATCACGCCCCAACAATAAGAACAAAAGGAAGGAGAATTCCTAGCAATACATCAGACATAGCACGAAAGCTAAAGGAGATTAAAGTGCAGTGCTCTATAGCCCTGGAAGAGTTACTAAAAATCAAACCACAAGTATGGATGAGATTGGCCAAGCAACTCATGCATAAAGAAGTCAAGATAGTCAACAAGGAGGTCAAAGAAGATACACACACTATTCAACTCCCGATAGATAAAGTGGGAGACTTCCGTGAAGGTGATGAAGGTAACACATGTTTACCCATTACTTTCGGAGGTTACACCACAAAGGCAATCCTAGACACAGGAGCGAGTAGGAATAGCCACAAAAGAAATATGGGAGAAGTGTGGAAAACCAGCACTATGACCCACAAGAATGAAATTACAACTAGTTGATGGTCACACTGAAAAACCCCTAGGATTGCTAGAGAATGTAGTGCTTACAACATGTGGAGTAGATTTTGAGCACATATTTTCTATTTGTCGATTTGAGAGAGCTAGTAATTATGAAATGATCTTGGGAAGACCATTTATGAGACAACTAAGGGTAGTGCAAGGCGGGGGTAGAGACGTCGTATATCTGCAACATAGGGGCACAACTACGAGAATAAACCTCCATACGTACGCTTATCAAGATGTCCTACCTCTACAATGGAACTCTATACATAAGGAAGAGGATGATCTATCAGTCCATAGTGCGGGATCTAAAGACGAATCCTAGATGCATGAGTACACCCAACTATGGATGTGTAAGGCATCTAAGAGAGAAGAAGAAAGAAGACTAACATGGCAACAAATTTGTGGAATCTCTATGCCAGTAGAAGATCCAGCGTATATGCCACAAGTGTTTTTGGATGAAGAGTTTGAGGCCCATGGATGGATCGAGATATTGGGCACTGTAAATGTGTGCATCAATGAAAGTTTTGACCCTAAATGAGTGCATAAACAAGGATGGATACAATGTAAGTCTGTAAATGGTTGTGCTAGAAGAGACAGAAGAAGGAGAATGGATAGAGAAAGAGTGGTCAGAAGATTATGAAAGTATAGATATGGAACCTGTGATTCAGGAATAAGGACTTCAGCTAGAGGGAGAACCTAAAGAAACTCGTGTCGAAAACATTTCCTCCCTAGAACAAGAAGGGAGTCAAGAGAAGATGAATTTAGAAGACACTAGTAGGGAAGAGAATAGACCACAAGACCAGTTCAAAGTTCCCAAACATTTTAAAAAAAATGAAGTGGAAGAAAGGAAAATTGCCATCCAAATGCCTAACTGACAAGCACAAGAAGGAGTAGCATATGATAACAAAGAACAGACTAAAAAATTCACAATGACTATAGAAGGGGAAGAGGAAAGATACACCTACATAGGGAAAGATGTATCAAAAAGCGAAGAACAAGAACTTATAGAGTTGATTTGAAGTTATAAGGATGTATTTTGCTTGGACATATGAGGATTTAAAAGGAGTGGATCCCTCTATTTGTTCACAGCGTATTCCCATGACTCCTGATGCTAAACTGTCTAAACAATGATGATACACATACAATGATGTATACTTTACCAAAACTAATGAAGAAACAGACAAATTATTGGTAGCCACATTCATTTACGAAATTGAACACACAGAATGGGTATCACCTTTGGTAGTAGTACCCAAGAAAAATGACAAACTTAGGGTATGCATCAACCTCAAGAAAGTTAATGCAGCCACCATTCAAGATAGTTAACCTTTACCCATTACAGATCACCTCTTTGAGAGGTTGGCATGCAAGGAAGTTTATAGCTTCCTTGATGGATTCTCAAGCTACAACCAAGTTGCAATTGTTCCTGAGCATCAACACAAAATTGCATTTGCCACAAAATGGGGAGTATATGCTTTTTAGGGTTATGCCGTTTGGACTAACCAACATGCCAGCTACCTTCCAGAGATTAATGTGTCATGTATTTAAAGACTTTCTTAGGAAGATCATGGAAGTATGCATAGATGATTTATGCACGTATTCCTCACAACAAGTGAATCACATACCCAAGTTGAGGAGGATTTTTGAAAAGTGTAGACAATACAAAGTCTACTTAAACCCAGAGAAATGTGTCTTCATGGTAAGACAAGGAAAAATCTTGGGGCATATAGTATCTAAGAATGGAATATCCATAGATGAAGACAAGATCAAAGTCATTCTCGAACCACCCCGACCAAAGACTGTGAAAGAAGTGCAAGCATTTATGGGACATTGCGGATACTATCGTAGATTTATCCACATGTATGCCATAATTGCCCGACCTCTATATGGCTTATTGACTTACTTCAATTGGAATTATGATTATGAGAAAGCATTCAATGAGTTGAAAAGCAAACTGAGTTCAACACCTATTCTAAAAGTACCAAATTGGAAGAAGCCTGTTCATATCCATGTGGATGCTTCCAAATTCGCATAGGATGCATCTTAGCACAGCCAATAGACGAAGGAAAACTCGATCATCTTGTAGCCCACACTAGGAGGCAACTCAACCAAGCCAAACGCAATTACACTACCACAGAGCAAGAAGGATTAGGAATGATATATGTGGTAAAGAAATTCCGACATTACTTATTAGCCAAAAAATTTAAATTCTTTATTGATCACCAAGCTCTACTATACCTAGGCACTAAACCCAGGGCTGATCACCTATCTCAAATGATGCATGGAGAACCCCCAACTAGAGTAGCAGATGACTTGCTTGACACCTATCTTTTCAACTTAGAAGTTTGTCCATAGTGGGCTGAAAAATTGATACCTATACTCACCCATGGACCTAGTCATTGGATTAATTCAGATAAAGCCCAACAATTATAGAAGACTAGGAATCTTCACATTGTAGTAGTAAGTCTATACAACCAAGATTCTAGCAGACTTCTACTGATGTGTGTAGATGAGGACGAACAAGGAACTTGGTTGAGACATGCCCACATAAACCCATGGAAGAAACATAGAAGTATCAGTGGTACGGTACAAGAATTAAAAAGATTAGGAGTGTATTGGCAAGGGATGCAAAAGTATGTTCACATGCATGTAACGAGTTGTCCCACCTACCAAGAAGAAAGACCTGAGGAGAACTCTATGCTATGCTATTCCACAATAGCACCTAGATGGAGTTTGCCTTTAGTGAACTTCTTGAAGACACATGAATACTCGAAAGGGGCAAGCCTAGCAAGAAAACGAGCTCTAGAGGAGCAGGGTAAAGATTATACCCTTATAGGGAGACAACTATTTAAACGCGACCAAGACAACCAACTACGATTATGTGTTCACAAAGACGAGTATGTCTATGTTTTGGAGATGGCCCATACTGGAGCAGCAGGAGGTCATTTTTTGGCTGATAAAACCGCAAAATAGATTCTCTTTGCCAGATTATGATGGCCAACTATATATCAGGATGCGATGACGTATGTTCAGAGGTGTGATGTGTGTTAAAGAATGAAATATCCTATACAAAGAGATGGAATGCCATTACGACCAATGATTAGTGCTAGAGCTTTCACTAAATGTGGTATAGACTTCATCCGAGCAATTAGCCGTCCAGCTAAAGGGTCTCATGCTGAATATATAATAGTAGACACAAATTAATTGACCAAATGGGTAGAAGCAAAGGCCACAAGGAAGAATGATGCAAGAACTATGGCCATGTTTCTCTTTGAAACTATATTCACAAGGTTCGGACTACCCATGGAAATCATGAGTGGTCGCAGCACACACTTCATTAATGAAGTAATAGAAACTTTGGTGAATGAATTCCTAGTAATTCATAAGAAATCAGCCCCTTACCACCCGCAAGCTAATGGACAGGCAGAAAGTTCCAATAAAGTGCTATGTACCATTTTAACCAAGATTGTAAATAATAAACAGTCAGATTGGGATAAACAATTACATCATGCCATTTGAGCTTTTTGAGTTGCATATAAGAGCGCTATAGGCACAACACCTTTCAATCTTGTGTATGGTCAAGATGCAATCTTACCCATTGATTTCTTCATTCCTACTCTTCGAGTAGCTGAAAGATAAGAGTGGACTGGACACGAGTTGTCCCAACGAATGGATCAGATCGAATGACTGCATGAGACTAGATTACAAGTAGTAGCAGGTACTTATGCGGCTAAGAGGCGACAAAAGGCCTACTATGATGCCCATATTAAAGATAAGGGACTCAAAAAGGGTGATTTAGTCTTGGTATACACCTTGAAACAACACGCTAAGAAGTTGCAAAAGCGAGGACATGGACCACTGGTAATTAACTGTATTTCTACCAGTGGAGCTGTAAACTTAGCCACCCTGGATGGAGAAGTCTTACCAAGTTACAAAAGTGGTTGTCGTGTGAAGAAATACTTAGAACCCTTAACAGACATGATGATGAACAGATTACTTAAAGCAAGGAATCAGAGGGAAGAGGATGAGAGAATTAGAGAAGAAGCAAGGCTTGAAGCATTGGAATGCATAGAAAAATGAAAAGAATGGATGAGAGATATCGCCAAGGAGAGGAACCAATTCCCATAGCCAACTATAGGTGGCAGAACCTACGACTCTAAGACAACAAGTTAGACAACCCTACCTAAATCTAGGAATCGGAATGGAGGAATACCAATTAGTAGATGCATTGATTGATACGGGGGCAACATTAAGTTGCATATGCTTTTTATTAGCTAGACAATTAAGTGCATCACTTAATCCAACTAAGGCCCACATGGTGGGCATAGGAGGAAAAACCATTGAATGTGTAGGAGAGGTCAGCCTATCTCTACACCTAGGTAAGAATTCAATGCATCAAGCATTAACCTTCTTCAAGTTAATGCATACATGTAGTTTGCCATTCTTTTTGGGCACTACTATGATGGGGGATACCCACTCAATGTTCTCAATTTCATAGATGAATCCGGCTTCAACCATGCGATCTATCTCTTCTTTGATCTTGGCAGCATAGTTGTCATGATAGGTATGGCTTCTGTTTAGAGGATTTGGAATCTGTGGTCATAGGAATCATATGTGAGCATATGGCAGGGTCTACACCTTTTAAGTCTTTGTAACTCCATGCAAAAACATCTTTGTATTCTTGTAATAGGGCTATCAACTCGTGCTCCTCTTCCTCCCTCAGATCATGTACAATGTATATGGATTTTTCTTCTCCTTCTTCTATGGTTACAACAATTTTCTTGGTGGTTTCTTTGTTATCATAGGCCTCTCCTACTTGTGCATCATGTTTAGCCATTCTTATCATGACTCTCCTATCTTCTATCTCATACTTCTTAAAATTTTCAGGGACCTCAAACAAAGATTCTTCCTTCTCTGATGTGGCTTCTTTCTTCTTCCTTTTCTTACCTTCATTCTTGGTGGTTGTCTGGGTGGCTAATCTCACATCCTTTATAAGTTCTTCATGTCTCTGAGGGTGAGTTGTAGAAATATTCCGCATTTGATGCTGGGTCCATAATGATTGACTCTAGATCAGAGTCACATGCATCCTCAAATGCATCAATGCTAGGTTCACATTCTTCAATAACCGAATCACACATGATTGGCTCTAATATTGTGAAGACTAAAATATCATAGCCATCCTTGTCATAGTGGGGTGTGTTCTTCATTGATGGCTACATCCATTGTTGCTAAAATTTCTGCCCAACCAGGAGGTTCAAATTCTTCGTCAAGAAATACTATAGGTGCATAGGTTGGGTCTTGAATTGATTTATGAGTTTCCTTCACACCTACCTCTCTGGCTTTTTCGTCTCTTCTCTTCTTCTACTGCTACTTTGCACATCCATAAGTGGATGTCTTCATGCATCAATGAGGATCCTGATCCTATGGAATGCGCTAATTTTGTATCATCCTTAGCTGGATGGATGGGATTCCATTGAATAGGGGGTACGTCTCTATGAGAGTAATCCTTCACATTGACTTCGGTTGTAACACCTAAGTGTTGCAAATACAAAGAATTGGCTCCCCAATCTTGTACCACTTGCAACTACCGCATAAATGGTCTTCCCAAAATCATCTCATAGGTCTGATTCTTGCTAAAGTCAAATATGGCAAAAGTATGCTCAAACTCGACACTGCATGTAGTGAGAGTTATTCCTTCTAGCAATCCTAAGGGCCTTTCTATGTGACCATCGGCCATCTGCAATTTCATTCTCATTGGCCCGAGTGTTGGCTTGCCCCAACGCTTCCATAGGGAAGTGGTAGCAATTGCTACTCCTGCACCTGAGTCCAAATGTGCCTTGGTGGTGTAACCTTGATGGGTAATGGGAAGATAGGTGTTTCCTTCTTATCCTTCACTCATGTCTCCTATCTTGTCCAGGGGTATTTTTGGCACCGTTCTATGAGATCCTACCTAGGAACGAGGTTTAGCTATTTCAGGCACTTGTTTCGCTACATGTTTCCACAATTCTGGATTAACCTTGAGTAGCTCTTCTAAAGTGAGATTGCACTGCACTTTAGTATTCTTTACTACCTCTGTATTGCTAGGTATGATTGAGTCTTCGTTTCTTATCATGACTGTGGGTGCCCTCATACAAGTAGACTTAGCTTCCCATGGGCCTGTGAAATGGGGTAGTTCTTGTAAGGAATTAGACTCAAAGTCTAATCTCTCATGAGATTGGGCACTCTCCTACTCTCCATAAATGGAAGGAATGTGTTGTGGGAATTGATCATGCACATCATCCACAAGTTCAATGGGAGGAGGAACTTCACTCTCTTTAGCCCATTTCTCTTCTTGAATCTCTCTCAAGAATTTTGGTGAGTACCAATTCATAGAAGAAGATGTGTCCGGTTCCGGAGATTTAGGCACATAAACTTCTTGGGTATGAAGGCTCATCCTTTCACTCGCCTTGTCCTTACCTTGAGAGGCAGGGTCCTTTTCAAATTTTGCAATTAGCCTCTCCAATCTTTCTAACAATCCATCAAAGTGCAACTATGTCTTAGTTTAACTAGAGAAGTTAAAGAGACAGCTGGCTTCAAACATGCTTTGAGCCAATTCTACCATCTTAGCACAAATTTTAGTTCGTTTGAGCTCTATTTCAGCTCTAGGGTAACACTTTTCATGATCCGTTACATTTGACCCTTCTTGGATTTTAGCCTGATATGCCTTGAGCATCATGTCTAGGTCCTCGGAAGTGGGATCTGCTAAGATTGATCCTACTCTAGGGGTTCCTGGAATTGTGTGAGGTGGGTTGGAAGGCGGTGGATAGGATGGAGATGGGAATGGTGGGTGTGGAGTAGTGTGAGAGTGAGTCTGAGATGTAAGTTCAATTATCTTGGCTTTCGTTTCTCTTACACTTTCCTCAAGTTCACTTACCTTCTTTGCCCATTGCCTTTTTATTCTCTCTCGACTATCCTTCCAAGCTCCGGTCCTCTTCTTGGTTATGCTCTCAGTTTCATTAACCTCCGAACTCTTTTTCGAGCCTAAACCTTGCTGCAAAGCTTGAGCTCTACTGACCACTTGCAGTAGTGCAGTGGAAGTTACACTTCCTGTAGAGTCTAATACTAACCAAATAACATTGACATGAGTGATTTTTGGTATATTCTTGGGGTTCTTTGGAAAATCTCGCAAGAGATGCTCTTTCCCACAATCAGGACAAAAACCCTGAATTGTCACCAATTAGGGTTGTGTAGATGCAGGCATAGGGCAATCACGAATGAGGTGGTCTCCTTGACATCATTAGCATGGTCCTTTAGGAAATGGGGGTCTTACCTGCCTAGGTTAAGGTCTAGAGTTGGGGTTTGCGTACATGACATTTGCATACTCTTGCTTCCAACTAGGTTCACTCAGGTCTTCATAATAATAGGACTCATAATGCTCAGGTTACCGCATACAGTAAGCCTGGGGGCTATCAATATGAGTAGAGTCAAAACTATGATCACTAGGGTCGCTTTTTGAAAGCAAGGGTGTTACTAGAACCAAAGCTCTATTCAGATTTTCTTTTGTAGCTGTGTACTTTACTGGAATCACATTGGCTGGAGGAGGGGGTTGTTGTGCTAGAACTGGTCGAGGCCTTTGTTGGGCCTGATATTGTGGCTGGTTGGGTTGTTGAGGCCTACTATATTGTTGTTGCGGGTACTGATTTTGGTATCTTCCTTGTTGTGGATATGGCTGAGGAAAATTTTGCCTGACAGTTTGTTTGTTATAGGGACAATCTTGTGCGATGTGGTTGGTATATTTCCACTCTATGGTGCAGTATAGGCTGCTAGGAGTTGCTTGGGGTTGAGCCATAATGGGACATACATTTGCCATATGGCCACCTCCACAAGTATAACATCTTTTCATTGGGGCAGACTGTGGTATTTGTTTGCTTGAGACTCCTAACTTCTGAGCTACTTTCTCGACGAGTTTAGTGATGAAAATCACTTTTAAACTAATTTGAGGATTGAAAAAATTTGGGTGGTTGCCTCAGTGCTAGATCTTCGTGTATGCATGTACTTGCTTCTTCCCAAAGACCAACACCTTAGGCTACATATCCGTTGAGATTGGACACAGAGAAGCATTTAGTCTTCTAGATGAGAAACCTCTAAAGACGATCGGTCTGAAGTGTAACAATGCCAAATGTGTGTCTACATGTGACTCTCCCTCAGTGAGGAACCCTGATCAACTAGTTTCCACTCCTTTCTCAAGCCCAAAAACCCCTCCTCTTCTTACTCATGATACTCACCTCAACTAGTTATCTCAACTTAGTGAATCGGAGGGAACACGTGAGGGTCTTATTACAAATAAGCTACCAAGAGCCCAACAACCAAACACAAATTTAACACCAATCCATTCAATAGTGAGGAAAGGGACACGACAAATATGGGTTCACAAGGATCAGTTAGATAATTACAAACCTCAAGTAATGGAGAACCCAAAGGAATTCAATCAGACGCGACATTGACATGAACCATTGATCAAAGATAGGTCCACCCACGTAGTGCAAGTGTGGATACCAAAGATCTTAAAGGCAGATCAAACTTCAAGTAATCAAATATGGATACCAAAGACAACTATCAAGATCATCAAGGAACAACCAAAAAATTTACGTAGAGATCACAGGCAACACAGGCAGCTCTTTAGAACACAAGAAACTACCATAACCTAGATGCCACCAATGAAACAAGAGTTTTTGATATAATTGGTTCTTCTTCTGTTTGCACATCTTTGCCTTGTGCCACATGTGATGTTTTCTGGTGCGGCTGCCTTATATGCAAGTGAAAACTAGGTTCAGTCGTCTCAATGGGGTTGGTAGTGTCTTGTATTACCCGTTCTTCAGAGGGCCTTTTATGAGAGTCGATCATCACATCCAAGGGTGATGGTTCAACAATGACTCAGATAGGTAATACTAGTTCCTATTCATCTTGCACCTCAAGGATGGTTGGTTCCAACTTTGGATGTACGAGTGTTTTGGACTTTGGAGGTGACGTTTCCTTGAAGGATATCCTTGTTTGCTCATTCAACTGTATGACATACCTGCCTTTTATTGTTGCTTCATTCAAAGATTGGGTTTGTGCTCGTTGCTCATCTTCCTTTTCCGCTGATCGTTGGACTTGATTGAGTTCCTCCCATTCTTCTCCCACATGTTCATCCATTTGTATATCATTGTTAAGTGTATCATGATCTTGTGATGAATCATCATTTGAACTTGAATCATCTAATCCCAATTCTTTATACTTGTCTTGTTGAGATGCATTCTTTTTTGTCGGGTGACGATCTTTGTTTACTTGCCTGATGGTATTGGTGGCCTTGTATCGTAAGGTTGACTTTACCTCTCATATAAACATGTGTGGCTTCTAACGCGATGGAGAGATCTCTTCTTGTAAGGGCCGGTGTTGTTGTTGATGGCACTTTCAAAAGTTCATGTGTTCTCTTGGACTGTGGGGTTTGTGATACTTCAGCCATTCAAAGTTGTTTTGCACCTCTCATAGTTGCTTTAGAACTAGTGCCAACTTCCTCCACTAGGGCTACACCTTTCCTTTTCTTTGGTACAATAGTAGCCTTCACATATTTTTTCATCTCAATAGTTGAGATCATAGGCCGTAAACACTCTTTCATGTCTAATGCTTGATATATAAGCAGTGTGAGAGCAGAGCTTCCATTTAAGAATTTCTTGTGGCCCCACTACTTTTTGGCTTCAAATATCTACTCCTGAATGTATGGGATTATATTAATTTGGTTCCCAATTTGCTTAACTGCATGGGGTAACAATTGTACGACCACCTCTTGTGGAGTTGTATATCTATGCATATTGGGGAAGCAAAAGCGTTGATGCACCAGTCTCACTTCTTCTTGAATATCGATTCTATTGATATCAAAGAAAGTTTTTTTCTTCGCCTCATGGCATTCATCCTTCATATCTATGAGACCATCCATTGTCCAACTGAATGTTGTCTTGATTAGCTCATGGGTGAAATGAATAGTATGAGATTCCCCATTGCGGTCCAATATGATAACTTCAGGAACTGATGGCTTATCAAACGCAGGATGCAGAGTACTCATAACTTATGTGCATCATTGGAAGTCAGGTTTATAGATGGGAAGCTTTAAATATGTCTCAATTCCAGCTTGTGTCCACACATTCACTATGCTTGGCATATCATGCAAGATTCTAAAGTCTTGAGTCATTACTGGGAATTGATGCTCTCTATCCATGATCTTTATAGCGCTGAGAAACAAATGCTCACTTGCTGGGTTGTCATCTCTGAACTAGTGTCCTTGGGCCTTAATAGCTGATCCTAGAGGAAACTCTAATATTTCAGCCTCATGGCTAGCTTCATAATCAAATGATGCTTCCTTGGTAGCTTCACATACTTAGAAAGCCATTTGTAATTGAAGGATTTAATGATTAGTACCAAACTTGAAGTAAGTTGTCGTGGTGTTTCAATCGTTCACTATGTGTGTTGTGTCCCCACTCATAGTGTATAAGGAACATAGTACCTGGTCCTTTTATAATTTATTTTTTTTCTTAGGCTGCAAGGGAAACAACAACTATTAGTGACATAGCCGAGGCTCTTTTCTTTATTTTGTTATTGTACAAGGTGTTTCCTATTCCCAATGAGGGAAATGTGCTCACTTAGTAGTACAGCAATGTTGTTGTGCCTAATGCATGGCCTTGTAATGTGGCCCTATTATGCTTACTCGAGGTGCATAGGACTCATCATGAGTTCAAGAGGGATTTCCTGCTCTAATCATTGGTGATGGTATCTTAGACTTGGGAATCCACATGTTTCTAGCTTTGGTGCTCTGAATGCCCTTCTGCAAGCTTCTTATGTTTGTCAGAGGTAGTCATTTTTGATGTATTTTCACTCTCCATTCGTATCGATTTCAATGGACATTCCTACACTGAATGTAGATGTAAACCATCTAAAACCTATAGTAAGAAACATGATTCAGACTACCATGACTGCTCAAACACTCGACGGATGAGGAGAGGGAAAATGTAGAATTATGTGAAGGCAAAAGTCGATTCTAGAATATAAGTGAAGAGCTCTCTACCGAGAACATAGCCATTCAAAAAGAACTTGCTTAAAAAATAGAAAACTTGGTAAGTAGGACAGAAGAATGCAATCGTGTCCAAGAAGAAAATGTGATGCTAAAACACAAGTTATAGGAAGTGACTACATCTGTATCAGAACTTCAAGTTGAAGTGAAGACATTGAAAAAGCAACAAGACATGTATGAAGCGAGAAAATAAGGATGATCAATCGCAATAAATTACTAGAAAATCAGATTAAAGTGTACATGGATGAAGCCGACAATCTGCATACGAGGAATAAAGAACTAATGTACTTTATTTTGTTGAATCAGCCATTTGAAAGCACTAAAGATATAGGAATACAAGAGTTTCATGCAAGGTTTTCAACATTGGAAGATCATCTTACACTAGAGAAGAGAAAACAGGCTGAGTTAGAGACCAAATATAAAGTAGAGGCCAAAACCTGGGAACTTAAGTGGAATGAAGCAGTAAACAAATACATGGAGCAATGCAATGAGGATGCAGATCAAGTAAAGACTATATGTGAAGCAAAGGCAAAAGTTGAAGATGAGCTCAAGGCTAATAAAGAACAACATGAAGATAAAGAAAAACTCAGAGCAGAGCTCAGAGCATAGTTAGAACATGCCAAGAACTCAGGGACACTAGTAGTGCAATCATTCAAGATGGCTACTAAGGAGACTAAGGTACACCCTCTTTCTCCCCCAATCGTTCATTCACTAGTAAGGGAGTCGGCTATAGATGTGTACGATGACCATCCAATGCCATATATTGCAAAGCTAAGTCAGAAAGAATGGGCACTACTAGTGTCTCGGCTTACAAAAAAATTTGAAAATGAAGTAGTGAAATTCATGAAAGAGGCCCATATCAAAAGTAAAGATCTAGATGCGATAATGAAGCCCTTCAACCTCCCATGGAATCATGAAAGAACAAACCTGAAGATACATCAAGAAGACCATGGGAAAGGATGCGGACGAGCAGCATAATTTTAAAGCAACCACTTTTCAGTACACTTGTTGAGAAAAGGGGAACAACAGACCCTAACCGCCTCACATGGAAGTGAGAGGCTCTTCCAAGAGGAGTTGCAAGAAGTGCAAGCAACGCGCACACACCCACGTCCATGAACAATGGCACCATGGCCAACATCAAAGGGAACAATGGAGGGCAATGCTCACACACAAGACAACCCCAAGTGCCAAACCCACACACATGGATCAACGCCTAACACACAAGGAGAAATGTGGAAGCCAAATGAACCTTCTTTCCATTAGCATGGAGGCCAAAAGGCCATGGCCAAGGGACCCCCTTTTACAAAATGAGCTCCTCCTTATATAAGAGAGGAGGAGGAATCCGTTGAATACAAGTGGCCAAAGGCTTCATTAACTAGATATTCTAAAAATAATAGGTAGGTGGGAAAATCAAAAAGGGAATCTTCTAAGAGAGAGAGAGCTCTTTGCACGTATCCAAAAGAGAGCCCTCCTTTCTAAAATAAGGAAAGAATTCAAAAAGGATTCTTTTACAAAAAAAGAAGGCTAAGGTTTGGTTTTTATGGTTTTTCTCACAAAAATAGGTAAGAGCTAGTTCCTATGAAAGAACTTGTATACAAGAGGGAACTTAATGGGAATTTTGGAAGACTGCCACAAGGCCTTAAGCCTTTGAGTATCCTTAGCTCCAAGGGAGGCCTCCAAGCATTTCATAGCCTTCATAGCTTCATGGGTCCTTCAAAACTTCATGGTTCCAACACCCTCCCCCACCTAGTCTTTGTCGTCCTCGACAAAGCTAAGAGAAGAGCATACATAGCTGAACCGACCCAAGGTAGAGTCTTTCAAGTCTAAAAACCTTCAAGTCTTCAAAATCTGCACTTCTTCAGTCTGCAAGGCTTCAAGCTGCAAGTCTTCAGTCTTCAGAGCTAACGACACAATCCCCTTCAGGGGCAGTCAGCCCAGCCTCCATCCAATGTGCCTTCTCTCAAAGCTCCAAAACCTGAAATTTAAACATACATAACAAGTAGACTGCATTTGAAAAGAAGCAACCACAAAATGTAATTCCATGTTTAGTTTCCGCTTCAGGGAACATCACGTCCTATGGGACTAGCTTAAGTCCTCATAGAGCTAGCTATTCCTGCATTCTGCAAATTAGAGCATCAAAGGCCAAGAATTCAAGTGGTAGTTCTTATAAGTATATTTGTGACCTGTCACTACTATTTAAAGCACAATCACTTAGTGCATATAACCACCAATGAGCAGAAGGTGAACATGGATGACAGCAAAATACAACATTCAGTGACTAAAGCCATCTGTATATTTTACTAAGTAGGCATGCTTGGGCAAGAGTTAACTAACTTCTATGTCATCAAGAGCGATTTCTGTGAATCCTGGTGTCTCCTCATCTAACAGGGCAAAAAATGATTAATACAGATGTTCAAAAGAGATGCAATGAGTAATTAGCCCATAATCAAGTGAGCGCATCACAAAGTAAATCCTTTTAGCATTGATAAAACAAGTAGGCCCAATCCCACAGGGGCAGCCACAAGATTTCGAATTGATCAACAAACCTGTGATTATCAAAGAAACACATTATTCACAAGAGAAGCATCTATAGGAGTCCAAGAGTCAAAGCTACGTTCTATGTGTGTTGGCCTATACTGCATTAAGTGATCATTGTAAAACCAAAAATTTCTTCCTGGGCAAAAAATAAGCATTCGAACCTTTGTGACAGTGTTCCAAGCTTTATCGGAACAAGATTTTCTCTAAACATTCTACCGATAAATTTAAGCAGGCAGTGGGTAAAACAAAAACCCTACAATCGTCAAGAATGCCATACCTAAAGTACCACAAAATAAAGACTCCAGGTAAGAAGGGAGGCCTGAGGATATTTTTTTCTCTACAGGGTACTCTGATACACTCCTCCTGCCCATGCACTGCTCATGAACTTCAAAACACACAAATGTTCACACATAGCTATGAAGTTGCACAAAAACTAGCCTCAATCATTGCACTCAGAGTATTGAATAATAGTGAATGGAGAAAATCTTAAGTGCATTTGGGCCTACATACAATGCATCTCCAATCTTGCAAGCAATGATTTAGCAAACATATAGTGATACAACAATTGTTTTAGACATGATCCCATCAAAGTGGACAGTCATATAGAACTCTTATCACAATTCTGGGTATTCTATCAGTAAAGACAATTTTCTTTTACATCTGTCATGGAGTAAGAAGCATGTTTGCACGCTTGAGTCCTTAAGAGAGCACCTAGTTTGTTGTATTACCAAATGATGCCTATCTGTGATTTGATGGAGCCAAAATATTAGCAGAAAAATTCAAAACTCTTATCATTATACCTTCACTGGGCAAACCTGTGAGTACACCCATCCTAAGGGAACAACCTTTGCCTCTAAAAGACAGACATCAGGTTTCATGTACTATGTGTCAGATCGTGAAAACATCGCTAGGATGGTCATCACATCATTGGGATCATTAGTTGCATTCATCTTGTGTATGCACTAGGCTCAGATATGAAGCAATAGTAGGTGTTCATGCTCATCTCTAAATAATCGTAGTAGATGGTGATAGATGGATCAATCGTTAGCCCTGCAGGTCATTTGTCAAAGTCATCCCACTCTTTGTCTTGTTGCATTCAGACCAATTCGAGCACTCCCTGAGGAAAGAAATCCTTTTGCATTTAAGAAGTTAGTGCGAGTACCAGGATCCAAAAGGCATTGTTCACGGTGATATGTATCAAGGAGATGAACTTAATGTAAATAAGATACGAACAGATCAGGTATTACCACCACCCAGCCACCACTATCGACAGCAAGCAAGTTGGCCCATTGCACCTATCTGACAGGGTTGTAGCATAACAACAAATCATGTAACAGTTCGAAGTGGATTCTTTTGTTCCTGCTGGTCGTACACTAAAGAACTTGAACATCAGGTATCCAGAAACCCACAGGACAACATAGGCACATCTTCCGTTTTACCTTGGACAAGCCATGTAATGTCACCTTTCTTGGCACTGTGGTAGATATTCGACTTCAGGACAGGGAGTGGTACATGCCTATAGTCCTTCCATAACCATAAGCGGTAGTGTGTCTTGGAAGTGATGGTGACAAAGATGTTGGGTTAGGGAGCCATTACCAGTTACTCTAAACTCATAGAACGGGTTGCAAACAGTTGTGAACATAAATATTAAACTTGCCATGGGCACAGAGAAACCAAGCATTCCCAGGTTGAGTATCCAGAGTATTGATACCATTACCGATATTAGAGCAAGGGAAGACCAACTGCCTCCGACTCACCATGAGTTGAGTAGGTGGGAAGTTTGCACATAGTTCAACCCTGCCTTGAAGTGAAATGCTCATGATAAAGAAGCCAAGGGGGTCAAGATCACAGTAAGATCACCAACACAGAGTGCAACAACCTAGGAGCAAAATTAATGCATGAGTGAACACAACCAAACATGACAGAAGAAAGAAGGCAAGTCTGAGCTTCTAATAGTAATAGCTTTTGACAAAGATCCTCCGAAGAAGCCCATAGGACCATGAGTTGCCATCAACTATTGTGTCAACCTGTTACACTTATGAGGAGCCATTTAGAATGAGGACATTTATCTCATGCTGGAGGAAATCAAAGACAAGCCCAAGGCATCCATGAACACACAAAGATGCAATTCTCATAGAGCCTTTACATAGTTTTAAATTTGCACCTTCTTTGAATGGTTTTGAAAAAGAAATGGTTATCAAATGTGATCATGATGTGACCAAAGAGCAAGGAAAAATAAAGCACATTTGCAGACTATTGCATCCATATAACTATGGCAGAGAAACAACGTGACAAGGAGTAAGCAGCGATCTATCAAAAAAAACGGGGATCCTCTTCATTAAATCATATACGGATATACTATCAATTTCGTCAAGATGTTTGAAGAATATCATGGAGATCATTGTAAATTTCTGGTCGATCAAATCTGCAATTGAAACAAACTCACACAGAAAGTTATATGTGCATATGCGTCAACAGGAAGAGTATGCATAAGTCAAAAATCACTGAACTATAGATACATGATCCAACCCCTCATAAAAAGATGCCCTTGCAGAGTAAATATATCACGATGTTCTTTAAACAAAAGAGCTCAACTACGTTCCTCTAGCTCCATAAAAAAAATCAAGAATTTCTGCATCATTCAAATTCATAATGTGCTCATATGGAAAGGCAACCAAACAATGCTTATGAGACACCAAGGAATTTCCTGCACCATGTCACATAAAGCTGAACATGAGAATAAATAGGAAATTTAAGAACCCAACTCAAGAAACACATATGGTTCTCTTCCTTAGTCAATCCCGTGTGGTGGCAACTATAACTCCAAGCCATTCGTTAAATATGAAGATATGGGGAACTCAATAGGATTTGCACAGCCAAAGTCCTAAGCGTGCCACTTCCAAGTTCCGAACCAAGAGACTTTGATCTTAGAGCTGCAATGGAGTAGCATTTATTCCAAACAGATTTCAAGTACATACCTTGCGTTGGCTTGTAAGATGTAGTTGGTTCGAATAGCATTCTATGCCATATTCCATGACCTGCAAACCTGGAAGACATAACTCCAAATACATATGTGATAACACACTGCACATGATAAAGTTCAGCACTTGCAAACATGAGTCGAGCAATGTAGAAGAGTCATTCATATTACATTTGTCAAGTAGAGTGAACATGTATTCAAGCTTTTTTTTGAGCTCCCCAATGGATGATTACTACCCTCACTCCTGCAGAGGTCGATTGCAAGCCCCCCCTTTGTGAACGCACGGGTACACACAAACGAATATCCAAAAATAACATCAATGTGCTTTCAAGGAGATCGACAATGCTTCAACCCATAGCAACCCGAATACGGTTGAGTGATCCGAGATGCATTGAGGAGTATAACAGTCATTTCTTGATAAGTTCCTCCATTTTGAAGACCAATCATAAAAATTATGAATACGATAAAAGTTTGTTGATTCTACATAAGCCTCATTAAACTCAGAGAAACGCACATAAATCACATAATATGAAGGTCACATCTAAATGCAAATAATCTCCTCCAAACCCCCAAGAATTCGGTTGCACATAGATAGAGCAGAGCAGAGATAACATGTTGTTTTGAGCACAACCGGGTGATATAATGAATTAACCGTGACTAACAGGAAGATTCTTCCCACATCATGACACATAAAGGTAGAAAATCAAGAACTCAGACTTGTCCTCGAATCACAGAGGACCCGTGCTAACACCTCTGTTTGTAACACATGCAGAGCAAGGTCTGTGATGAGAGACAAAGCAACGAGCAAAGCCAAAGTAGTACAGGTATCATTAGCTTGTCCACCCCATGTCTTTTGAGAAAAGGCAAGAGCCCCCCATGATTATAGCTCCCTTGCGCACAGCACCAGTTGCTCATGCGAACATCGAGAACATAATGGAAAAGCTCCACCCGAGCGTAGCTTGGAGAGGGTTGCCATATTCAAGTCCATACCCACGAAAAGCGTCAGATAGGGAGCCCAAAAGCTCCGCTCCTTTAGGTGCGGCATTCTTCGCACACAGATGTGGTGCAAGGAGCTGCACCTCGCCATGGTAGTTTTGAAGCGAAGAGGGAACTCACGCAGAGCTCAACCCCGATAGCAACATAGGCGAGTAGATGGGAGAGCACACAAAGGCTCCATCCCCAACTCTGCAGGGAAGCGACAAGAAAAGCCGATACATCGGTTTGTGAATCGAGAGGAGGAGGAGGGGAAGTAGCGTAGCCCACGCATAAACTTCGTAAGGCTATGAATTACCAAAAGAGCAGACGTTAATGCTCACCTACCATTTACATGTGTAACTGCAGGTACTATATGCCCATCGTATATAGAGAGTTAATGGAGCCTTTAAGAGTTAGACTGCGCACAATCTTTTCAAAACTAATGGAGAGCGATGTGGTGACACAACCCCTCCACCACTTGAATTGTTTAACGTACCTATGTAAGAGAAAAAGCATCCAACGCACCTGCCAAATAAAACTTTGAGGTGAAGAGTTCTTCCTAATGTAAAGATCCACGTTTTTTTGTTTTTTTTTTTTCGTGAAAAGGAAGAGAGGGAGAAATGAGAGGGGAAAACTACCCGTCTCCCTTTTCAAAGAAATTACCCACTTCAGTGGTGTAGGGATGGAAAATGATGCCAAAGATGAGTGTGTGTGAGAGAGTGTATCTTTGAGAGTGAGAGAGAGAAGGGGATTAGGGGGTGTTTTTTTTTTTGCAGCAAACAAAAATAAAGATCTAAACTACTAAAAAATTGAGAAACAAGGGGTACCCTTAACCAATCGAAGGCCACGCGGATCCACAACTCAGTCCAAGAGTGAGGTGCATCCACCAAGTGTAGGCACGACAAGCTTGAAAAAACCCAATGGCTAAAGGTCGACGTCCCCGGCAACGGCGCCAAATTGTTGAGAAAAGGGGAACAACAGACCCTAACCGCCTCACATGGAAGTGAGAGGCTCTTCCAAGAGGAGTTGCAAGAAGTGCAAGCAACGCACACACACCCACGTCCATGAACAATGGCACCATGGCCAACATCAAAGGGAACAATGGAGGGCAATGCTCACACACAAGACAACCCCAAGTGCCAAACCCACACACATGGATCAACGCCTAACACACAAGGAGAAATGTGGAAGCCAAATGAACCTTCTTTCCATTAGCATGGAGGCCAAAAGGCCATGGCCAAGGGACCCCCTTTTACAAAATGAGCTCCTCCTTATATAAGAGAGGAGGAGGAATCCGTTGAATACAAGTGGCCAAAGGCTTCATTAACTAGATATTCTAAAAATAATAGGTAGGTGGGAAAATCAAAAAGGGAATCTTCTAAGAGAGAGAGAGCTCTTTGCACGTATCCAAAAGAGAGCCCTCCTTTCTAAAATAAGGAAAGAATTCAAAAAGGATTCTTTTACAAAAAAAGAAGGCTAAGGTTTGGTTTTTATGGGTTTTCTCACAAAAATAGGTAAGAGCTAGTTCCTATGAAAGAACTTGTATACAAGAGGGAAAAATGGGAATTTTGGAAGACTGCCACAAGGCCTTAAGCCTTTGAGTATCCTTAGCTCCAAGGGAGGCCTCCAAGCATTCCATAGCCTTCATAGCTTCATGGGTCCTTCAAAACTTCATGGTTCCAACAACACTCAACAGGAGTTCGAAGTTGCCGATACCATCTAGTCGAGAAAGTTTTTGGAGAAAAATCCAACATTGTGGGTGCATTGGTAGGAAGTACCATATTTACTCCAAGTTAGTCCAACATTTTGTCCTATGCCATGTCGACGATATTGGCCAAAATTTTAGGAATTGCAAACTGAATAAGCAGTGCCTCAATTTTCTGTTACTCCTGAGCCCGCCACATAACTATCTGCCCACGGAAGAGTACATGGTCAGGATCATAGAATTTTGGCTATCACAGTACGCAAAGGTTCCTGATCTAACAATCAAACTAACGAATAAAATGCTCAGTATGATTCTAATAGTACTCAAAGTCCTCAAGCACGCCAAATATACCTTTTTGTATTTTATTGGCATTAATCAAGGAATAGAAATCTTGGTATTTGATCTTTCTATCATGTCGAGCAGACTGACTATTATGGCCTACTATGGGAGGATAATGTTTTTGCCTAGTACTTATATGCAAACTTTTGAAGAAGCATTCTTCACCGGCTTTTTTGAAATTGATTCAGACGTATTCGTGATGATGTCCACTAACCTAAATGCAAGACTAGTAGCTTATGAATTAAGCTTTTTTGTTGATCATTGCCAACCACCACACGATGGCATCAAGTTCGAACAATGGAAGCAACTAATAATACATGAAGCTAATCAGCTAAACGAAATAGAGCAAAAGGTATACAACACACATTAGGCTACAACACCAATGGGACAGGTCCTAAAGAGTGGAAACAGAGAATCACAATCAGAAACTTTCAAGGGGAGGTTGCACACCGCTTCCTCATCCACTAGGTGCATGTAGTGAAAAGAAATAAATAGGCTAAAGAAAAGCACCAAGTCTCGAGTAATGGTTAGTACCTTGAAGAAGTAATACATTGCCTTTGAACCTTTGAGGCCTCGATAAGTGCGTGTGGTGGAAAGAAGTAAACAAGCTAGAGAAATACAACAGGGTCAGATTTGTGAAGACAAAGAAATATCCAAAGACCAAAAGTTAGAAAGAGGGAGAGGCTGAGAAGCGGAAATGAGTGACTAAGAATATCATATCCTTAGCCGTTCGATGCGTGCATGGCAGCCCAAATTAACATAGCCAATGAAGACATGAAGCAAATCCTGTCAAGGGATGATAGAGACAAAGAGGGGGAGAGTGTTGTAGAGTAAAAGAGCACAAAAGAGGAACCCCAAAATTTTCAAAATCATGTTCAAATTCCTATGAAAACCTCATAAAGCCATGTAAATGCACTAGAGGAGTCCTCTAAATGCATAAATCCCAAGCATTGTATCATAATCCTTGTAAAATAGTAGGAAATTAGGGTTTCTATAATAAAGTGTCGGTCTCTTGTGTGAAAGGGCCATTTTTAGGGCACATGTATATAAGTCATTTGAGGACACTTTGTAAAGACTTTTTGCCATTATGAGTAAAGGACAACTCTGATTTTCGAATTTGCTTCTTCTTCCTCTTGTATCTCCATGTTTGTGAGCTTGCATGTGTGCTTGTAGCTTGGAGTGAGTGCATGGAAGTGTTGTCTATCCATTTCATGGATTTTTTGAAGTGTGTAATGTGTGTGTGTGAGGCGTGAGGAGGTGTGTGGTGAAACCAGGTGAGTTGCACAGCTCTGTTTTTTGCCCAAACCTTGAAGTAGATTTGTTTGAATCAGATAGTGATATTGGATGCATCTCATCGAGAGCCTTGAAATGATCACATTATTGACCATATTCCGAGTTCGGAGCTAAGAGAAAAGTCCGTTCTTGTGCTTGTTGTTGTTTCATGTATCACGACACCATTTCCACCTCTGAGAGTGATGAATGTGAGACATAATACTCATTTGCATGCCATGAGAGCTATCTCACTTCATTGACCATTGTGCAAGTGCAAGTCTTCATACACTCGGTTATTTTCAAGATACTTCTCAGATTGATAATTTAAATGTGTAATATATACTATATGCACTTGTTGGTGAAAGAGGAATAGTCTCTTTCGTCACAAGTCCCTAAGTTCATGCTTAGGTACACAAAGAGCAATCCAACATGTTTTTTATTTTTATCAAACATCACCGTTGCATAAGCAATGTAAAAGCATCCTGTCTGGGATTATGCAAAGTGTCACATAAGTGACACTCTACTATATTGCATAAGTGATGCAAGTGAGCATCGCATATCTCATGGTCTTTTATAAGTCATATAAGCACCACTCAAATATCGATGCTTTCATTAACATCACTATGAGCATCGAAAACAACGTCAGAAATAATGTTGAGATTAATGTCATTTAGATGATAGCGTGGGATCGACACCTAGTCCAACGAAATGCATGATCACATAGCGACAAAAATGTGTCACATTAACCATTGCTATGCCCTCGTATTCCTTGTAGTTCTCGTATTGAACCATCTTTTGGGAAGAAGGAATGATACATTTTGCCCAAAATACAACCTTCATAGACATGTTTTCTAGATGCCTCAAGTTTGAGTAGAGAGGACACCATTTCATATTTTTGCAAGCATAGCAAACTAGCAAAATTCAGATGACCAAAGTGTGCATGTCAAAGCTTTGCATCTGACATAGCATGAGAATCTTGAACTACACATATTGAATCATTCATAGATTTTGCATAATCTATGAGTTTATAGAGCCCATGCCAAAAAAGGCTAGAAGTAATAATGACATCACCATTTGACAAATCATGAATTATACATCTGTTATCAACAAATTTCATATTAATCAAGCTGATCTTGGCTAATGCTGAAATCGATAATTGATTTTTCTTGATCCCTAGCATAAATAAATTTATCTAAAGTGTAAAAAAACCACCATCAATAGTACTGCGAATGATCTCACCAACTCCCATGATAGGATAAGAGGATTTGTTGGCACATGTGATAGTATTTCATGTAGGGGCAAGCTCAAGCGAAGTGAAGAAACTACAGTGTGAGCTAATATGTTTGGTTGCCCCACTATCAAAGTACCAAACATCTGAATCTACTACACACATGCACTAATCATGAGAAGATGGGTCATAACTGCAAACAATAGTAAATGGCCATTCTTCATTCTACACAAGATTTATAGAGTCTGATTTGGGTGTAGAGGCCTTTGCAACAACCATTTCAACATCATTTTTCTTTGCCTCTTTTGCAGCTAGTTTTGGACAATTCTTTATGACATAATAATTTCCTTAGAAATTTTTGCTTTCCTGTTTTCTTCTCATCTTTGTCATCCTTCTTTGATTGTGTAGAATTAGCAAATTTTTGCTTATGAGTAGATGAGATCCATTTACTTTTACCCTTTTGACTAGTGGGGAAAGCTTGATCTACAATATGCATAATGGACATGTTCTACCTTGAGTCATATTCTTGTAATAGAATAGAAACCAACTCCTCAAATGCTAAGACATTTGGATTTCCTTTCATCATCAATCGAAGAGTACAAGCAAAAATCTAATATGAATCTGGAAGACTTCATTAGCAGAAATCAATTGCTCCTTCAAATATTAAATCTTTCTCAAAGAAATTTCCATGGAATCTCCTTCATTTATGTGCTTACTCTCCAACTATTTTCGAAGGTAAGCAAGATGAGTCTCATTCTTTTCCTAGTATAAAGTGGTAAATGTATTTCCAAGAATACTTTTTTTTTTTTACAGAGCAAATGTGAGGAATAATGAAACATTTGATAGACAAGGTTATCAATGCATGTGCGTGAGCATCTCTACCATCCCAACAAAGTTTCTCTATAGTAGGTGCAACAAGAGCTACAACACAAATAAGAACCTAAAGAACATCATCTCCAATGCTATGCACATCACCTTCAATTAACTATATTTGTAGTTGTAATAGGACATTTTCAACACCCTACACAATATTCCATAGTCCTTTTGCAACCAATACATAATGCATCATATATGCTCATAATGGGTAATTGGTACCATTCAACGTATCCTCAATAGCCAACATAAGCAATACATCACTACTTTCAACCATGGCCATTAACTAAAATACCCTCATGTAGAAAAATTACTATATCTCAAAAAGTTGAACAAAATTACCCTATCGAGTTCTGCTAAACCTGTAGCAGACTTCGAGATGCTTATACTAGCAAACCCAAAAATGATATATGTTTGGCACAAAAAGACAAAATTGATTGCACATGCGCTATGATAGTGCGTCTAGAGGCCAAAACAAGCTCAAATCATGATTTTGACACTACAAAATGAAGCTATTTTGAACTTCTAATCATCTTTAGTATGCTCACCAATTTTTGTGTGATTTTGAGACTGTGATCGGAGGGGTGTCCATAATGCCCTAAATGAATTGATGAGATACTCTGATACCAATTGTTGGATTTTGAGGTCTATGGAAGCACATGAACAACGCAAGGAAGGAGAAGAAGCTTGGAGCACAACACATAGCATTGAATGTATTATCAAGAGAATATACATAGATCAGTGACCCATTAGGGTTATAGGTGTATATACAATAAGGGGGAGAAAAACCTCCTAAAGAGGGAAAAAATTGCCCCAACGGTCCTAGTCTATTCACACACATCACTACCGAAGTATATAAACACATTGATATTCATGAGACCTTTGATTCTACATGCTATATGACAATGGTTTGTAGTATTGCAAATTGAGACCATAATGATTGGAATGCATATTAATTAGACATAAAATTTATATTCAAGGATGCATATATACATGAAGAAATCTATTTGTGTGTCAATCATGTGGTTTTGTTTAGAAAAGAAAATAAAGTAAGAGATGAAAACATCTTCTTTTAGACTAGACCGTAAGGCTCAGAGGTATGCCTATAGTTTATTAGTGTATAGTATTAGGTGACTCCCACCATATTAGAGATGAAAACATGTTCTTTTAGCCAGTAGATTCTCCTATATTCATTTAGAGTATTAGTTGACTCCCACCATATTAGAGATGAAAACATGTTCTTTTAGACTAGAATGTAAGGCTCGGAGGTATGCCTATAGTTTATTAAATATAAATCTATTTTTTAGGATAAAAGTCTTTTCCAAGGAGGAAAGAATATATAAAGTAATTCTATGACATGAGCATCTGTGTAGTTCACATGGATCTAAAATCAAACATCATTCTTGTGTAAGGCCAAAGATCTCAACATTCGACTTAATCATAGCTTCACTTGCTATCTAAAATGAGTAATCCACTTATTCTAGTGGTCAAGGTTGAGAAGGAGGAGGTCTTGGGCTCAACCTCCATGGAGAGCATTGGGAGAGAGTTCCGCTCAAAGAGCTCTAGAGCCTTCTAACTTCAACTAATCCTATGGTCCTCGTTGATTTGAGGAGCTAGGGAGCATAACGTTGCAAGGAGAGTCATCTCTCTAGCATGTGGTGGTCCTATGGCTCTTAGTTCATTACACATAATGAGATCTTTACATGCCATGCACAACTTTTTCGTGGCCAAAGAATGGCTACCCAACTATGCCAACCTTAAACACCTCTAACTTTACATATGAGTTTGCATCTTACACTCATCATGTGTATGAATTTCAAATATAACATGAGGTCAAGTCCTAATTGCTAATATGATGTAATAGAAAGAATAAATAGCTTTCCAAGAAGATTCCAGAGCATTGTGTCACACTTTAGATGAGTAAAATCTATCTGAACAAAACACCAAGCTCATCAAATGCATTTCCTACGAGCACATCCTTATAATGCGATCATTTAAACTAGAAAAGGATTTCTTAGATCATGAGGTTTATGTCGAATGTCATTGCACAACTCTTTAATATCTTCCTTCTTCAATTTGAATTTCCCATGAAAATTTCTTTGAGATAGGACCTCTCCAGCATCCCTCTGAGCATCCCTCTGCTAAACGTGCACAATATCATCCTTAATGGGCCAACTTGAAACCATAATCACAAAATGTTAAACGAATGCAAAACATGAGATGCAATGAAAATAAACAAAAGAAAAGATACATAGTGGGATAGAAATCACATGATCAAATAGCTTCATCTTCAAGCATATGTTCATCCATCAAATACTCTTCATCGAATTTTCTTTTGAATAGCTTATCTAGTTTACGTGCAATCAAATTTCTTAATGGAGTCCCATCTAATTCTCGGATAGCATATGTTCCATTATCATGCACTTTTAAGACAACATAAGTTCCAAATCATCTACATGTTGATTTCTTTCGGTGTCATACCAAGAATCAAATGCACTATTGTAAATCAAAAACCAATAATTTTCTTATATTGATTTTGGCCTTAACCTATGTGATTATTTTTTGAGTCTTCAATTTTTTAGTTTTCCAATAAAATACTCAAGCATATCTTTTCCTTGTTCCAATTCTTTAATTCGTAAACCACGTTAATAGTGTGATTGTCATTCCAAGATAATGTAGTCCATATTGGTAGTTGAACATGGATAGGGAATATTGGCTTTTGACAGCACATTAGTTCGGTATGCATGTATCCTATCATCCTAGTGTAAGTCATCCTATTAGTCCATAATGAAAAAGGTAGAAAATTAGACCATTGTTTAATATCACCATTACAAGCTTTGGAGATCACCTTAATTCACAATAGGCAGATGACTTGTTTGTATCTTTCCATTGGAGTGAGGACTATAAGCATTTGTGAGAGACAAATGAATCCCACGACATGCAAAGAATTCTGTAGCGTCTCTCACATCTAATTCTCCTTGATCAACAATTACTTTTTGAATGTATACAAATCAAGAAATAACATCCCCAAGTAAAAATTTACATACATTATGTGTCATTTTCTCTCTACATTGGCTGCATGTGAGTACATAGAGAACCGATCTAGAGGTAAGCTCCATGCTATCTTCTGCATGATTGCATCTTGTGCCTTTATTGGAGCCTCTATTGAATAATTTGATGTTCATTTGATTGTTTAGTTTCTTGTTCGCTCTTATTCTCACACTTTAGTTTAACTACAAAGGAACCACAACATTGACCTAGCTGTTTCAACAATCAACCTATTTCTTCTCTCAGCTACCCCATTCTGTTCAGAAGTATACCTTGTGGTGATTTCTCTCTTGATTCCTCTGTCCTGCAAGAATGCTTCAAACTCATTGGAGAAGTACTCACCTCCTCCATCTGACCTTAGCCTCTTTAGATTCTTCCCTGTCTGATTCTCAACAAGTGCAAGATACTTTTTAAAATAGCTGAACACTTCATCTTTGTGCTTCATAAAGTACAATATAGTCCACTTGCTATAATCATCAATAAAAGATACATAGTACCTTGATCCTGAGATTGAGGGGTCTTTGCTTGGTCCCCATACATCTGTATGGAAAAATTCTAGGTAGTCCTCATGCATGTAGCCTTTCCTTGTGAAGGGTAACCTGTGAGACTTTCCAAACTGACAAGCACCACATTTATATATCATGTGTTGTTTGGAAACATTTGGTATTCCAATTACACAGTGGTCCCTGCATATTTGCTTCAAGGTTCTTTGTCCTACATGCCCTAATCGTTTATGCCAAATCTCAAGCTCTGAAAGTGTTTGATCTTTATAATTGTAGAGTGCAATATTCTTTGTATCTTCTAGCTCAAAAGTAAAAAGTCTATCTGTCTTTTCTCCTTTAGCAATCCTCTTGAACCCCTGCTTGGGATCTTCCACAAATGCTCCAAATTGGTTGAACCTGACCTACAAACCTTTTTCCACAATCTTTCCAACACTCATCAAATTTTTGGTAATGGTTGGTACATATAGTACCCTACTCAACAAGTTCTGATTTCCATCACAAGTCTTAACATTTCCAAATTTAACGACTGAGTGCTTGGTGTCATCACTTGTTTGTACTTGATATTTACCTCTTGGTTCTTCAAGATCAGAGAGTAGAGATACATTGCCAGCCACATGATTTGAGCATCCTGAGTCAATGTAGAAGAGATGGTCATCATTTGTACGTGGTTTTGAAGTCATGTTCATAATCAGAAGAGAATCATCTTGCTCTTCTATATAGTTGTTGTAGTCCTTTCTGGATTTGAATCCTCCTTGATAGTTGCCATTATAGTTGTTGTTGAAGTTGTTGTTATAGTTGTTGTTGTACCCTTGATGATGGTTGAATCTACCTCTTGATTCTGAGTATCCACCTCTTTGATATCCTCTTCCTCTCTGATTCTTATAGTTCCTGAAACACTCATCTGTAGTTTGATTTGATAAACCACAAATGTTGCATGGTGAGGAGTTATAGGGTCTCCCCCTACCTTGCTTACCTCCTCTGCCCCTTCCTCTTGATGATCTACCTCTCCCTGCATAGTTGGCTTGAGAGGTAGTGCCTTCATCCTCTATCTTCTTGTTCTTGCCTTTATCTTTAGACTTACTTTTATCAGTGTATAGGGCAGAAGAGCTATTACCTTTGGATGAGTCTCCATTCTTGTTGAGCTTGGCTTCATGAGTGAACAATTGCCCCATGAGAGTTGTAAGATCTGGAATTTGCATGTCCATGTACATGTCCATGGTAGTGGTGAAGCTTTCCCATTTGTCATCAGCTTTAATCCCATTGATCACTTGCCTTACTATCTGCTCGTCTTCAATCTCTTCTCCTATGCTTGCTAACTGATCTGCTATGTCTTTAATCTTAGTCACAAACTCTAAAATAGCCTGCTTAGTTTGCTTCCTTAGTGTGGTGAATTCAATCCACAATTGGTTTTTTCTGACCCTTGTATTGGAAGAGAAATAGGATGACAAGGTTTCACAAGCCTCTTGGGATGTCTTACAGTTTCTAATATGTGGCAAAAGAAAATCAGAGATGGAGTTGAGGAAGTAAGACCTTGCTAATGCATCCTTGGCACACCATGTGTTGAGCTTTTCATGTTCTTCCTTTGTTGGTAGTCCTCTGGTTTTGAATGAGCGCAATTCCTCATCTCTTGAGATGTATCCATAAAGACTCCTTCCTTGTAGGTATGTCTTCATCCTTAGAGACCATGCGTGATAATTGTTCCTGTCCAATTTTTCAATAAATGAAGAAAAACCATCTCCCATCTTACCGTGACTTTGCTCTTGATACCACTGTTGGGAATGATGGATGGACACTTCAAGATGATGAGTAGGTACTGCCAAATCTTGCTTTGTACCAGCCCTTTGATGCTTCAGAGTTGATAAGTGGACCCTTTTAGCTTTCCAATGACACCATAAAATGGCCTATGTACTTTGGAAATGATGTATGAAAAGATAGAATCAAAACAGACAACCTTGAACTCCAAGCCTTCAAGAAAACCTTCTATTTTTGACAATACACCTGCTGTATCTTTTGCTCAGTATGACCATCACAGTAGGAATTGGAAACATTCCTTTGAGGGGTATCTAATTAGCTGAGCAAGCTAACTATTCCAAGTTATATCACTTAAAAAGATTAACTATGCTCAGAGAAATCAATTTAGCAAGTAAACCTTTACCCCCGATATTTTAGGACTGTTGCAAACTTCGACAAGTGATCACTTCAACAAACTTTTCTCTGAAATGGCTGAATAGAAATCCTTCAAATTCTGATAGCACGTAGAAAACTTTGAGCTGGTTCCAGAAACCTATAGGTATTTGAATTTGGTGGCGAAATGAGTGAGATATGATCTCCACAAGTTGACACACTTTCAGGCACTATGACAAAGAACTCAGAAATGAACAATGTAGATATATGTATTAATGAACACTGTTGTACAATGCCATAGGCATGTAGATCATTGCCTAATGGTGTAGATAGGTGTGGGCTAGAATGTAGGCCTCACACACACTCAGAAATGATAATGAGAAGCTCAGGATTGATGAGTCTTACCTGCGACTTTTTCCTAGAGGTTTATATAGATGTTTACTTTCAATTTGAATTTGAATTCAAATTGTTGGCTCTCTCTAAAAAATGATCCTCCATTATAGGAGATATTCCATCAATCAAAGCTCTAAGTTTTCCACAAGATTTCTTGGTAGGTGTTTACAAAGTTTCCAAAGTCAAATGTGACTTTTACAAGAAGTAAAGAGGGTAATTATCTTCTAGCATTGGTTCCTATGCTTCTTCATATATGTATGGGTTACAAGCCAAATGTGTAGGCTTGTGAATTGCACCAACACTCCTTATATAGATTTGGCAGGGGCTCTCAAAAGTACATCTCATGTGGGATATTTCCCTCAATGGAGAATGAATACAATGGTAGAAGAAAATGGCAAGGTAACCAAATACAAAAAGGATACAATACAAAATGGAAATAAAGTGGAAACGGAGTGCTACCTTGATATAAAATGGATACGCACTCATGTGGATACAAATATAGATGATGTAGGAGCAATCATGTCATCAACACCCCCTCTGCCACTCCATTTTGGATTAGTTGAATGCTATAGAGGTCCACCAAGCACTAGAGTAGAACTGGAGGTAGAGCCTTTGTCAAGATGTAAACCACGTTCTCCTATGAGGTACACTGCTCAAGAGTAATATCCTGAGATATAAGCTTCTTGTGGATGAAGTGGTACTCGATCTCAATGTGCTTCCTCTGAGCATGGAACACTGGATTCTTGGCGATGGCCAAGGAATAGTCCCATTAGGTGTCTACACAGATAGGATTGACATGCATAGATTTCTCACTCTCTTTGTGTCTCTCTCTCTCTCTAAGAGAGAACAACTCTTCCTCTCTTTCTCTCTCTCTCTCTCTCTTTTGTTGGCAATATGCAGTAGATGAAAATATGAACATAGGAGGTCATATCCTTTTTCAATGCTATAGACAACCGGATTCATAAGGTGTGTGTTAGTTTTTAGCAACTCCAATGAAGTTCAAGACTTAGCTCACCATGGAGCCCTTTGTAAGTTAGGTACAATTATCACAGATCCATAATGATTCTATCGTGGCAATAGAGGATGTTCTGAAGAGTGAGGTGAGTCCTACTTTGTCTTGCACAAAAGAAGGCGATGACGGTGATGTACTTTGTGCAGGATACTGCTGGTGCATCTAGTTGCAGCCAATAAGGATATCTCTAGAAGCACAACCAATAGGGATAGCTTCGATTTTCTCTTGACCAACTTCTTTAGAGAGAGAGAGAGAGCCTTGTATTCTCATAGAATTCCAGCCTCGTATGCGCATCCTTTTTTATGTCAAGCAAAAGCAAACATGGGTGCACATAGTCCATGCTTTAGACGATTGCAGAGGTAGTAGTCTGATCGATAAATATCAAAATGGTTGTTCCTTATTAACAATAGTATCACTCTATAGCTCATACATGCCTTGTTGTAGTCGCAAGCAGAGGATTTTCACATACATGAAAAATGGATGTAATCAAATATTCAAGTCATGCTATAGACATGTGGATAAAAATATAGATGATGTACGAGCAATTATGTCATCAACACCCCCTCTGCCACTCCATGGGATCAATTAAATGCTACAGAGGTCCACCAAGCACTAGAGTAGAATCGGAGGTAGAGCCTTCGTGAACATGTACACCACGTTCTCTTGTGAGGTACACTGCTCCAGAGTAATCTCCTGAGATATAAAATTCTCATGGATGAAGTGGTACTCGATCTCAATGTGCTTCCTCTGAGCATGGAACACTAGATTCTTGGTGATGGTCAAGGAATACTACCGTTAGGTGTCTGCACAGATAGGATTGGCATGCGTAGATTTTGCACTCTCTTTGTGTGTGTCTCTCTCTAAGAGAGAACAACTCCAACCGGATTCATAAGGTGTATGTTACTTTTGAGCAACTCCAACATAAGCTCACCATGGAGCCCTTTGTAAGTTAGACACAATTATCAGAGATCCATAGTGATTCTATCATGGCAATAGAGGATGTTCTGGAGAGTGAGGTGAGTCCTACTTTGTCTTGCACAAACGAAGGTGATGACAGTGATGTACTTTGTGCGGGATACTGATGGTGCATCTAGTTGCAGTCGATAGGGATATCTCTAGAAGTAAAACCAATAGGGATAGCTTCGGGTTTCTCTTGACCAGCTTCTTTAGAGAGAGAGAGCCTTCTATTCTCATAGAATTCTAGCCTTGTATGCGCATGCATTTTTATGTCAAGTAGAAGCAAACATGGGTGCACATAGTCCATGCTTCAGACGATTGCAGAGGTAGTATTCTGATCGATAAATATCGAAATGGTTGTTCCTTATTAACAATAGTATCACTCTATAGCTCATACATGCCTTGTTGTAGTCGTAAGCAGAGGATTTGCACATACACAGAATCCGTCAATGGAGCTTCTCAGCAAGCATGAAAAATGGATGCAATCAAATATTCAAGTCATGTTGTAGTCAAAGTTAAGGCTTACTACAATACATGAATCCGCTTTGGAAAGATAAAGTATGTATGCTAAGACAGAGAAGGCACGACTCTATAGAGAGTGCATACACACGAATCTATAGAGAAAGCATGACACATGCTCCACAAATAAATGTCGCCAATCGAATGAAATTACACCACAAGGATCATAAGGTATAATGAAAAACGAGTGTTTGTAAACACTTTCATGACGTGTGATATTCAAGCAGCTCAAAAAATATTTCGAGGAACTCCTCGTAATGACTATGTGTAATGATAAAATTGTTAAAAGAGGGTGGGAGGGAGGGAAAATTGTTGGTGCATACCAATCACCAATTGAAGGCTTGGAAGATCAAATGATGAAGGAAGAATCAATTCCTAAAGTGTGGAAGAAGATTACAATCAGAAGACAAGAGAAGTGTACACATATGTACATTAGCATAGTCATAGATGACTTAGATCTTTTGTTCAGTAAGAATTATGTACAAATTATCTATAAATACCTTGAGAAAAGTCGGGGCATGTATGAGAGCTTATGTGACATTAGTTAGAAGTCAAGAATGAGGGAGATAGAAGTCATAAGATAGAGGAAAGTGAATTTGAGTTTGCTCTCATCACTCAGTTGTATTTTCTCTGAGTAAATGAAAAATTTTGCGCCCGATGTTTCTGTGTGTTCTCCTTCTACAGTAGATCAATTGTGAAATGCTTTTGTACAAGTCTAAGTTGAGAGTTGCTTGACCTCTGTGCAAAGTTTCAGCTTCCAATTGTAATCAGGCTGAGTGAATTGAGTGTAGGAACATTCATATGTGAAGTGTATTCACTGGTTCCTAAAACAGGCGCATATTTCGAAGTTAATGTTTTGGTCATTTCTCCTAGCACAGTTTAAAGTTTTGCATGAGTAAGGGCTTAATCTTTAAGTTGGAAGATAAGCTACTTATGCCTAGAAGCATTTTGTAAAACGGGTTCTATTCAAGGAGAACCAAGTCTTAAAAGTTACAGGTGTAGAGTCGACTGTTTTGGATAACAGTTTCTGACATAGGTAACTTGTGAAATCAATTTCTCAAGTTATACTTAATCTTTTGAAGTGATTCAACTTGGAATAGTTGCGCAATCTCTAGGAGATGATTCGTACAAAGTTTCATAAAAAACTTTACAGATTTGATAGGTCAATGTGAATGAACAATGCAGCAGATTTTTCTGTGTATCATCTTCTTCACAGATTTGTTAATTTCTGATAAGTTAGCAATTGATCCTCTAAATTAGTGAAGTGTTTAACTTACTCTTGGTATAGAGGTGCTCTAATCACAAGAGTAAGTTGTTCTTTTGGAGATTAACATTCTCCAACAGTGGTATCAGAGCAGGAGACATCAATTTCAAGAAAAGGAGGATCCCGACTGCTGCAGATTCAAGAGATTCAACATTTGAAGGATCAAGAAGTAAAAGCTTGGAGTCAAAGCTTGGGGAGAAGACTAATTGACATCAAGAAAGGCAAAAGGAGTTCAATTCGAAGTAAAGGTACATACATTGTTTGAAAAGCTTGAAGATTTCAATACACAGGTGGACACAAGATGGGAGAAAGCTTGCAGATTGATAAGCTAGATAGGGAGAACTATCCAGCATGGTCCATGAGGATGGAAGCACACCTCATGAGCAAAGATCTTATATCATTTATTACAGGAGATGAAGAAAAACCAGAATTTGCAGATCCAAGTATTCCTACTAGGGAAGAACTTGCAATGTTGAAGACTTGGATGAGAAAGGATGCTCAAGCAAGGAGTATCATCTACATGGCTGTAAATGATTACCTTCTACCTCACATCAGAGGTTTAGAAAGTGCTACAGATGTTTGGAATGCCTTGGAAGAGCATTTCCAAAATACAACTAAGTCAAGGAAGTCCTCACTATGGGCTGAGTTCACAACTTTCAAGAAGAAGAGCTCACAATCAATTTCAGATTATGTGGCAAGGATGAAAGATATTGCAGATAGCTTGGGAGCAGTGGATGAAGATATTGAAGAGGAAAAGTTGGTAAGACAAATACTTACAGGTCTAAGAGGTGATGAGAAGTGGAAGCCTTTTATATTATCCATAGAGTTGTCACTTGATCACTTTACTCCTGACCTTAATCAATTGCTAGGACACATGCTAACCTTTGAGCAGGATCTTAAAGGAGACAATGATAGAAGTACAAGTCAAGCTATGTACTCCAAAGACAAGAAAAAGAATGGCAAAGGAAAGCAATCAAATGATGATGAAGGGAATTCAAATCAAGCCAACTACACAAAAGGGAAGACAAATTTCAGAGGTAAAGGAAGAGGAAGTAAGAACAAAGATAATGCTAAAGCTTGTTGGATTTGTGGCAGAACAAATCATTTGGCAAATGATTGTTGGTATAATAATCAAAGTGGAGGATACAACAATCAGAATTATAGTCAAAGAGGTAGAGGAGGCAGAAACCAAAGAGGTAACTTCAGTGGAAGAGGTGGTAGGACATCATATGGTAGAGGAGGTGGAAGAAACTTCCAATCTCAGTCCTACAACAATAATTATTACAATTATGCATCAGATCAGAAGGATGACATGACTCTTATCTTGAATGCAACTCATGAATCAATGGGAGAAGATCAAAGAGTGTTTTATATTGACTCAGGGTGCAGCAACCATGTTCGTGCAAGCAAGCCTTAACACTTGGCTTTGTTGTGTGCCTTTGAAGACCCAACATAAAGCTTGGACTATTGAACCCTTGGAAAGAATAAAAGATTGGACCCTTGGATGATACATTCACAAGAGTCAATAATCATATGAACCTAGTCTTATTGAGTTTTACTTTTTTCTCATGTAAAAGTCCATGTGACTTTATCAACATTGTAATCATACCTACTAGACTAGAGTCGTAGAAAAGTTAGATGATCTAGTTGAGGGAATATCTCCCTAAGTCTAGTGGAGAGAATCAAGGGAGCTTTAATTTGAATTCAAATTCAAATTCATTCAAAAACCTTCTATAAAAACCAATGTAAAAGTCGCGGGTTTAGTTACACTCTTCCCGAGGCTAATCCAAGAAATTCAGTGAGTGTGTGAGAGCTAATCATTAGCCTACACCTCAGAGTACCATTGTGCATTACATCTCTTGCCAATGGGAATGTACACTTGATAGTATCAATACATATACTCATAGTTATTTACTCTGTGTTTTCTCTGAGTGATTACCTCCAAGTCTGTCAACTTCAACAGAGCATATCTCAAGATCTACTGAACCAAATTTGATGATCAAGGGCTCATTGGAACCAGCTCAAAGCATTCTACAACACTACAAAGTTTCAAGTCAATCTATTCAGCCAATTGGGAGAAATCGCTGTCGAAGTGATCACTGGTATATTTCTGTGTGATTCCTAAAAAGTCGGGGGTGTCTCTGATTTTGCTAAACATTATGCTCAGTGTATAGTTTGTCATTTGGAGTGATTTAACTTGCTAATGGTAGCTTGTTAAGTTAATTTAATACTCCCAGAAGGAATTAGACCAATTGTAAGTGTGCTGGACACACTGAGCTTAGGTCTGAACAGGTGTCATTACAGGAATAGCAAGTTTTTGGACTTATGAAGGTTCAAACTTATCTGTTTTGATTTGATCAGTACTCAGTCACTTTGTAAAGTACATATATAGTTTCTTGGTGTCATTTGGAAGCTCAAGGAGTCTCCAAACTATATCTGAAGAGAAAAGAGGGCAGGTGTGAAGCAGGTCTAGCAGCACCAACTTGATCTTTTGATTGTATCCAGCCATCACATCCAACAGTGGTATCAGAGCAAACAAGGTAATCATGGGTGATGGTTTCCCTTCCTTTATTGACAAATTGGATAGGAATAACTACCAGGCATGGTCATTAAGAATGAAGACTTATCTACAAGGGAGAAGCTTGTATGGATACATATCAGGAGATGAGGAGTTGCCCTCATTCAAAACCAGAGGTCTACCTACAAAGGATGAGCATGAGAGACTTAATCAATGGTGTGCTAAAGATGCTTTGGCAAGGTCATATCTTCTAAACTCTATCTCTGATTTCCTTCTACCTCATGTTAGGAACTGTAAGACTTCCCAAGAGACTTGGGAGACCTTGTCAACATACTTCTCATCAAGCACAAGGGCCAGAAAGAATCAGCTATGGATTGAGTTTACAACTCTTAGGAAGCAATCAAAACAATGTGTTTCAGATTTTGTCACCAAAGTCAAAGATATAGCAGATCAACTTGCAAGTGTTGGAGAAGAGATTGAAGAAGAGCAAATTGTTAGACAAGTGATCAATGGACTCAAAGCAGATGACAAGTGGGAGAGCTTTACCACTGCAATGGACTTGTACATGGACATTCAAGCACCTGATCTAACAACTCTGATTGGACAACTCTTTACACATGAAGCCAAGATCACAAAGAATGGAGAGCAATCAAAAGGTAACAATCCCTCTGCCCTATATACAGATAAGAAGTCTAAAGATAAGGGTAAAAGCAAGAAGGTTGATGATGAAGGATCCACCTCCCAAGCAAACTATGCAGGGAGAGGTAGATCATCTAGAGGTAGGGGCAGAGGAGGTAAGTCAGGTAGGGGGAAACCCTATAATCAATCCCCATGCAATATTTGTGGCTTGTCTAATCATACTACAGATGAATGCTACAAAAACTACAAGAATCAAAGAGGAAGAGGTCACCAAAGAGGAGGATACTCCCAAGGCAGAGGCAGATTCAATCAATCTCAAGGCTACCATGGCTACAACAATAATTACAACAACAACTACAACAATAGCTACAATCACAATGGCAATTATCAAGGAGGATACAGGAACAGAAAGGATTACAATAATTATGCAGAGGATCAAGATGATTCCTTGTTGATTATGAACATGACATCTAAATCAGGTATCAATGATGATCATTTGTTCTATATTGATTCAGGTTGCTCTAACCATGTAGCTGGGAATGTTGCCTTACTCTCTGATTTGGAAGAACCTAAAGGCAAGCACCAAGTGCAGACAGGTGATGACACTAAACACTCAGTGGTTAAAGTAGGTAATGTCAAAACAAGTGATGGTAATCAGAATTTGCTAAGCAGAGTATTGTATGTTCCAACAATCACCAAGAATCTGATGAGTGTAGGTCAGATTGTTGAAAAAGGTCTACAGGTCAGGTTCACTCAACATGGTGCATTTGTGGAGGATCCAAAACATGGATTCAAAAGGATAGCCAAGGGAGAGAAGTCAGGTAGATTATTTACCTTTGAACTTGAGGATACTAAAAATATTGCATTGTACAACTATAGGGACCAAACCCTATCAGAATTGGAGATGTGGCACAAGAGATTGGGTCACATTGGAGAGAGAACCATAAAGCAAATGAGCAGGGATCAATGTGTGCTTGGGATACCTAATGTATCCAAGCAACACATGATATACAAGTGTGGGGCTTGTCAATTTGGTAAGTCACACAGGTTGCCATATACCAAGAAAGGATTTATGCATGAAGATTACTTGGAATTGGTGCATACAGATGTTTGGGGACCAAGCAAGGAGCCATCCATATCTGGATCAAGGTACTATGTATCTTTTATAGATGACTATAGCAGATGGACTATCTTGTACTTCATGAAACATAAAGATGAAGTATTTAATTGCTTCAAAAGGTATCTTGCATTAGTAGAGAATCAAACAGGTAGACAATTGAAGAGATTAAGGTCTGATGATGGTGGAGAATACTTCTCCAATGACTTTGAAGACTTCTTGCAGGAAAGAGGCATCAAGAGGGAGATTACCACAAGGTACTCACCTGAACAAAATGGGGTAGCTGAAAGAAGAAATAGACTTATTGTGGAGACAGCTAGGTCTATGCTTAATGAGAAGAAACTACCAAATTATCTTTGGGCAGAGAGTGTATCTACTGCCACATACTTGATCAACAGGTTGCCATCAAAGACACTTGATGGAATGACACCCTATGAGGCTTGGCATGGTAAGAGACCATCTCTGGATCATTGCAAGATTTTTGGGTGTGTTGCATATGTGCATATTCCCTCACAAGTAAGGGGAAAGCTAGACCCTAAGGCTGAAAAGTGTATCTTTATTGGTTATGATTTGAATCAGAAAGGATACAGGTTCTATAACCCCTCAAACAAAGGCTTCAAGGTAAGCAGAGATGTCATCTTTGATGAAAATGATTCATGGTATGATAATGAGTGCAGGAAAGTGAGTCTACCTTATGATATGGAAGAAGACTTTCCAAAGCTTGTCAGGCAAGAACCAACTCAGAATGAGGACACAAGCTCAGATGATGAAGACACCATCAACATTGAAGAGTTCAAAGCTTGGAAATCAAAAGGGAAGATGAAGATGAAGCAACTTGAAGACAATCCAGAATCCTCAACTCAAGCTATGAGGAGATCTTCAAGAGAAAAGAAGAAACCTATTAGGTATGGATATGATACTTCACTTGTAACCAAGCACTCTGTATATCTTGCAAAGGATATCTTAAGTGAAGAACCAGGTACATTTGAGGAAGCTATTACTAAACCAGAATGGAAGGAAGCAATGGATGAAGAAATGGAGGCTCTCAAGGAGAGTGATACTTGGGACTTGGTACCCAAGAAGGACTCCATGAAGGTGATAGGATCCAGATGGATCTACAAACTCAAAAGGAACTCAGATGGTTCAATAAGCAGGTACAAAGCTAGGTTGGTAGCCAAGGGTTTTGCACAAACCCAAGGCATTGATTATGAGGAGACATTTTCTCCTGTGGCAAAGATGCCAACTATCAGAATTATGGTGAGTGTAGCTGCATCCAAGAATTGGAACATGTACCAATTGGATGTAAAAAATGCATTCTTGAATGGATGGATATCTGAAGAGGTCTACATGTCACAACCACCTGGCTATGAGGATCCTAATAAGGTAAATCATGTTTGCAAATTGAAGAAAGCTCTGTATGGATTGAAGCAGGCACCTAGAGCATGGAACTATAGGTTGACAACCTATCTCTTGGATCAAGGATTTGTGATGAGTAAAGCAGATACTTCATTGTTTATAAAGAAGAACAATTCAGAGGTAATATACTTGTGTGTCTATGTTGATGACATCATTATTACAGGAAATGATGTTCAAGGAATTAGACATATCAAAGGTCAAATGATGAAGGAATTCAAGATCAATGATCTTGGATTATTGAAGTACTTCCTAGGGCTTGAATTGATCTACACAAATTCAGGTATATTCATTACTCAGAAGAAGTACATTCAGGACATGGTCAAGAAGTTTAATTTGCAGGAAGCTAAAGTCTCAAACATTCCTATGGAGGTCAACCACAAACTCAGTGCACATGAAGGAGAAGAACTCAAGGATATTACAGGTTACCAAAGTTTGGTAGGTAGTCTCAATTATGCTACCTTAACTAGGATTGATATCTCCTATGGTGTTAGTGTACTTAGCCAATTTATGCATAAACCAAGAGTACCACATTTGGAGGCAGCCAAGAAGATAGTAAAGTATCTAAAGGGAACACAAAATCATGGTTTGTATTACCCATATTCATCAGATATTGATATTAAGGTATACTCAGATGCAGATTGGGCAGGTTGCAAGGATGACAGGAGGAGTACATCTGGTTACATATGCTTTGCAGGTGATAAACCAATTTCTTGGTCATCCAAGAAACAACCTACAGTAGCTCTATCATCTACTAAGGCAGAGTACAGAGGGCTAGCCAATGCCACTCAAGAATCAATATGGTTGAAGTTACTTTATTCAGAATTGGGCCTATACACTAGGCCACCTATCATATTTGGTGATAATACAAGTTCACTCCATTTAGCTGCTAATCCTGTGTATCATGCTAGGACAAAACACATAGAGGTGCATTACCACTATGTGAGGGAGAAACTACTTAGCAAAGAAATCCAATTATCATATGTGTCCACTAATATTCAATGTGCAGATTTGCTTACAAAAGCTTTGGATGGGAGCAAGCTATGCAGGTTTAAATCCATGATTGGATTACAGGATATCATTGTAGACTAAAGATGAAGACTCAAGCAAGTGTTTGGCTTGAGGGGGAGCTGTTGGTGCAAGCAAGCCTTAACACTTGGCTTTGTTGTGTGCCTTTGAAGACCCAACATAAAGCTTGGACTATTGAACCCTTGGAAAGAATAAAAGATTGGACCCTTGGATGATACATTCACAAGAGTCAATAATCATATGAACCTAGTCTTATTGAGTTTTACTTTTTTCTCATGTAAAAGTCCATGTGACTTTATCAACATTGTAATCATACCTACTAGACTAGAGTCGTAGAAAAGTTAGATGATCTAGTTGAGGGAATATCTCCCTAAGTCTAGTGGAGAGAATCAAGGGAGCTTTAATTTGAATTCAAATTCAAATTCATTCAAAAACCTTCTATAAAAACCAATGTAAAAGTCGCGGGTTTAGTTACACTCTTCCCGAGGCTAATCCAAGAAATTCAGTGAGTGTGTGAGAGCTAATCATTAGCCTACACCTCAGAGTACCATTGTGCATTACATCTCTTGCCAATGGGAATGTACACTTGATAGTATCAATACATATACTCATAGTTATTTACTCTGTGTTTTCTCTGAGTGATTACCTCCAAGTCTGTCAACTTCAACAGAGCATATCTCAAGATCTACTGAACCAAATTTGATGATCAAGGGCTCATTGGAACCAGCTCAAAGCATTCTACAACACTACAAAGTTTCAAGTCAATCTATTCAGCCAATTGGGAGAAATCGCTGTCGAAGTGATCACTGGTATATTTCTGTGTGATTCCTAAAAAGTCGGGGGTGTCTCTGATTTTGCTAAACATTATGCTCAGTGCATAGTTTGTCATTTGGAGTGATTTAACTTGCTAATGGTAGCTTGTTAAGTTAATTTAATACTCCCAGAAGGAATTAGACCAATTGTAAGTGTGCTGGACACACTGAGCTTAGGTCTGAACAGGTGTCATTACAGGAATAGCAAGTTTTTGGACTTATGAAGGTTCAAACTTATCTGTTTTGATTTGATCAGTACTCAGTCACTTTGTAAAGTACATATATAGTTTCTTGGTGTCATTTGGAAGCTCAAGGAGTCTCCAAACTATATCTGAAGAGAAAAGAGGGCAGGTGTGAAGCAGGTCTAGCAGCACCAACTTGATCTTTTGATTGTATCCAGCCATCACATCCAACAAACCATCTGAGTGGGAATCTATCCTTGATGACTGATATGGAAGCAAGGGTGAATGGACATACAGTCCAAACAGGTGACAATACCAAACATAAAGTGGAGAGCATTGGATCAGTGAAGACAAAGAGTGGAAGTACACTTCTGAGTAAGGTACTTTATGTTCCTACTATTCCTAAAAATTTGATAAGTGTAGGGCAAATTGTGGAGAAAGGATATGAGGTAAGATTCACAAATGATGGTGTTTATGTACAAGATCCAAATCAGGGATATAGAAACATAATTGCAGGAAAAAAGGAAGGAAGATTGTTTACTCTCAAAGTCCAAGGTAATGTGGGACATGCATTGTTTACCTATGGAGGTCAAAAGGTGTCTGAATTAGACCTATGGCATAAGAGGCTAGGTCATTTCAATGAGAGAGCTATAAAGGAGATGTCAAAGAATCAGGTGGTGCTTGGATTGCCAAACATTGAAGGGCAACATATGGTGTACAAGTGTGAAGCTTGTCAATTAGGTAAAGCACATAAGAGTTCTTATAACAAATCAGGGTACAAGTATTCAAATATGCTTGAATTGGTTCATACAGATGTATGGGGTCCCTCAAGGGACTATAGCATAAATGGATCCAGATATTATGTGTTGTTTGTTGATGATGCAACCAGGTGGATTACTTTGTATGTAATCAAGGATAAATCAGAAGTCTTCAAGACATTCAAACATTTCCATGCTTATGCAGAAAGGATCACAGGACAAAAGCTAAAGAGGTTAAGATTGTTGGAGCAAACCAATCACAAATTGGTGATTATACAGATCTTGGAGAATGCTTATGGTCAGAATGAAGCAAAGGAAGACATTTGCAAAATGAAGAAGAATTCAGGATGTTGTCTTGTACACATATGTACATATAAGTGAAGAATCTTGTAAGCTACCATAGTTAAATCTTTAGGATGATAAGGAGTAGAGTCATAGACGCGAGATGAGTCCAAAGTCGTGTATATATAAGATAATTATGACAAGAAATGTATGAGAGAAAGTAATAGAGTCATTTTGTAGATGACAATTTTGAGGAGGATGTGTAGAGAGTTTTTTCCCAGAAAATAGCGACGGGTTTTTCTCTGAGTGCTCTCTGTCTGATCATGTGGATCAGAAATTTGTACACATCTAATTGAGAAGCTAATGAAGCTATGTCTAGAGTTTCAGAATCTAATTCCTCTCCTACTGTGAGAATGATCATTAGGAACATTCATATGTAGAATGTGAGAACTGAAGCTTGAAAGTAGCGCACTTTTCCGTCTCAGTATTTTGATCAGATCTGAGTGTATACTGTAAAGTTTTTGATGAGTGAGCACTTAAAATTTAAGTTAGAAGATAAGGAAGCTATGGCTAAAAGCATTTAGCAAAACGGGTTCCAGATTGGGAGAAATCAAGTTAAGAAGTTGGCTATGTCGAAGGCGCAACTTCTGAGAGTCATTTTCTGACATGTATTTGATCTTAATGATCAAATTAAACTTTTGGTGATTAGTTTTGAGAACTAATGGCTAGTATGATTGCGCAAAGGTATTGCTAATACTTGTGCATCATTTACTTGAAGAAATTTGAAGATTTGTGCAGGTAAAGAAGTTGATATCTGAAACAGACTTTCTGAAGTTGACACTTTTTCACTCAGAGAAGTGTTGCTTGAAGTTTTGGTAAAAAGGAACATTGTTTGTGTAAAGTTTGGTTTATAGCTGACATAGAAGTGTTCTTAAGTCAGTGTAGATCAAACCTTTGGAGATTAAAAGGTCTCCAACACTAGTATCAGAGCTAAAGGTGAAGTACAAGAGAAGAAAAGATAATCGAAGTTCCAACTGGTGCAGATATTGAAGATCTTCCTAATCAAAGGAGGATAAGGACAAATTATTGAAGATAACTTGCAGAAGTTCATAGTACAAGTTCGAAAGAATCAAGAAGGACAAAGAATATATCAAAGGTACACTTTCTCTTCATAAACCATAGTAATTGCAGATACAGAAAGTCAAGGATGGGAGAAAGCTTGCAAATTGATAAGCTAGATAGGGAGAACTATCCAGCATGGTCCATGAGGATGGAAGCACACCTCATGAGCAAAGACCTTATAGCATTTATTACAGGAGATGAAGAAAAACCAGAGTTTGCAGATCCAAGTATTCCTACTAGGGAAGAACTTGCAATGTTGAAGACTTGGATGAGAAAGGATGCTCAAGCAAGGAGTATCATCTACATGGCTGTAAATGATTATCTTTTACCTCACATCAGAGGTTTGGAAAGTGCTACAGATGTTTGGAATGCCTTGGAAGAGCATTTCCAAAATACTACTAAGTCAAGGAAGTCCTCACTATGGGTTGAGTTCACAACCTTCAAGAAGAAGAGCTCACAATCAATTTCAGATTATGTGGCAAGGATGAAAGATATTGCAGATAGCTTGGGAGCAGTGGATGAAGACATTGAAGAGGAAAAGTTGGTAAGACAAATACTTACAGGTCTAAGAGGAGATGAGAAGTGGAAGCCTTTTATATTGTCTATAGAATTGTCACTTGATCACTTTACTCCTGATCTTAATCAATTGCTAGGACATATGCTAACCTTTGAGCAGGATCTTAAAGGAGACAATGATAGAAGTACAAGTCAAGCTATGTACTCCAAAGACAAGAAAAAGAATGGCAAGGGAAAGCAATCAAATGATGATGAAGGGAATTCAAATCAAGCTAACTTCACAAAAGGGAAGACAAATTTCAGAGGTAAAGGAAGAGGAGGTAAGACCAAAGATAATGCTAAAGCTTGTTGGATTTGTGGCAGAACAAATCATTTGGCAAATGATTGTTGGTATAACAATCAAAATGGTGGAAGCAACAATCAGAATTATAGTCAAAGAGGTAGAGGAGGCAGAAACCAAAGAGGCAACTTCAGAGGAAGAGGTGGTAGGACATCATATGGTAGAGGAGGTGGAAGAAAATTCCAATCTCAGTCATACAACAATAATTATTACAATTATGCATCAGATCAGAAGGATGACATGACTCTTATCTTGAATGCAACTCATGAATCAATGGGAGAAGATCAAAGAGTGTTTTATATTGACTCAGGGTGCAGCAACCATCTGAGTGGGAATCTATCTTTGATGACTGATATGGAAGCAAGGGTGAATGGACATACAGTTCAGACAGGTGATAATACCAAACATAAAGTGGAGAGCATTGGATCAGTGAAGACAAAGAGTGGAAGTACACTTCTGAGCAAGGTACTTTATGTTCCTACTATTCCTAAAAATTTGATAAGTGTAGGGCAAATTGTGGAGAAAGGATATGAGGTAAGATTCACAAATGATGGTGTTTATGTACAAGATCCAAATCAGGGATATAGAACCATAATTGCAGGTAAAAAGGAAGGAAGATTGTTCACTCTCAAAGTCCAAGGTAATGTGGGACATGCATTGTTTACCTATGGAGGTCAAAAGGTGTCTGAATTAGACCTATGGCATAAGAGGCTAGGTCATTTCAATGAGAGAGCTATAAAGGAGATGTCAAAGAATCAGGTGGTGCTTGGATTGCCAAACATTGAAGGGCAACATATGGTGTACAAGTGTGAAGCTTGTCAATTAGGTAAAGCACATAAGGGTTCTTACAACAAATCAGGGAACAAGTATTCAAATATGCTTGAATTGGTTCATACAGATGTATGGGGTCCCTCAAGGGACTATAGCATAAATGGATCCAGATATTATGTGTTGTTTGTTGATGATGCAACTAGGTGGATTACTTTGTATGTAATCAAGGACAAATCAGAAGTCTTCAAGACATTCAAACATTTTCATGCTTATGCAGAAAGGATCACAGGACAAAAGCTCAAGAGGTTAAGATCAGATGGAGGGGGAGAGTATTTCTCAAAAGAGTTTGATGATTATTTGTGGAATGCAGGTATCAAAAGAGAAGTAACTTGCAGGTACTCCCCTCAACAGAATGGAGTAGCAGAAAGGAGGAATAGAACTCTTGTAGAGTTTGCAAGAGCTATGATGAAGGAAAAGAATTGTCCAAATTACTTATGGGCAGAAGCCATTAACACTGCAACATATCTTGTGAATAGGTTGCCTTGCAAAGCTTTGGATGGAGGAACCCCTTATGAAGCATGGTGGGGTAAGAAACCTAGTCTTGATCATTGTAAAGTATTTGGATGTATTGCATATGCTTATGTTCCTTCACAATTAAGACATAAGCTAGAACCAAAAGCAGAGAAGTATGTGTTTATTGGATATGATGATAGACAGATGGGTTACAGATTGTGGAGTCCATCCACAAAGCAATTTCTTGTTACTAAAGATGTGACATTTGATGAGCAAAATATGTGGTATACAGGATCACCAAATGAGTATACAGGTGTTGAAGAAATTCAAAGGAAAGGAAAGGCAAAGGTAAAAGTATGTGAAGAAATTGTTGATGAAGTTGACTCTAGATGTAGAGTGCAGGATCATGTAGAAGAAGGGCCAAGATTTGATCCAGAATCAAATGAGGCTGAAACTGCAAGAAGTGCAGAAATCAGAAGATCTACAAGGGAAAGGAAAGAACCTATAAGGTATAGTTATGATACATCTTTCCTAACAACAAAAGATTATGCCTACATTGTGAAAACAGAAGAAGATCCAACTACTTATGAAGAAGCCAAAGGTAAACAGAATTGGGAAAAGGCAATGCAAGAAGAGTATGATGCTCTACTTGAAAATGAAACTTGGGAATTAGTACCAAGACCAAAGAATCAGAATGTCATTGGATGCAAGTGGGTATATAAAACAAAGAGGTTTGCAGATGGTAAGGTGTCTAGATATAAGGCTAGACTTGTGGTCAAAGGTTATGCCCAAACTTATGGGGTAGATTATGATGAAACCTTTAGTCCTGTTGCTAAGATGTCTACAATTAGAACATTGATTGCTATTGCTGCTTGCAAAGGATGGAAATTATCACAATTGGATGTGAAAAATGCATTTCTAAATGGTTACATTGCAGATGAAGTATATATGGAGCAACCAGAAGGCTTCATGGAATCAATTGGATCAGATTATGTGTGTAAGCTCAAGAGAGCTTTATATGGGTTGAAGCAAGCCCCAAGAGCTTGGAATTACAGATTGGTCAAGTTCTTGAATGAATGTGGATTTCAAGCATCAAAGGCAGATAGTAGCTTGCTAGTGAAGGCAAGTGAAAATGGATACATTTACATGTGCATTTATGTTGATGATATTATTGTTACAGGAACAGATGCTCAAGGAATCAATGAACTCAAAAGACAAATAGAGAAGGAGTTTAAGATAAGTGACTTGGGAAACTTATCTTATTTTCTAGGAATGCAGATTGTGTATACTCAACATGGAGTATATGTTTCACAAGAGAGATACTTGAAGAATCTTCTAGTCAAGTTTAACATGGAAGATTGCAGGACCTCAACCACACCATTGGAGGTAAATCATAAATTAAGCAGGTATGGAGGTGAAGAGTTCAATGACATGAAGAAATATCAGAGTTTGGTAGGTAGTTTGATTTATGCTACCTTGACAAGGCCAGATCTATCATATGCAGTAGGTGTGTTGTCACAATTTATGCATTGTCCAAAGAAGACTCATTGGATTGCAGCCCAAAGGGTACTCAGATATATCAAAGGAACCCTAAGTGAAGGTTTGTACTATGGTTTCACTTCTGACACAAGAATCAAAGTGTTTAGTGATGCAGATTGGGCAGGTGACTCAGATGATAGAAGGTCTACTCATGGATATCTATGTTATGTTGGAGATAAGCTAGTATCTTGGTGTTCAAAGAAGCAACATACAGTTGCTTTATCATCCACAGAAGCTGAGTATAAGGGAATGGTAGAAGCTGCAAAAGAAGTCATATGGTTGAAGACATTGATGAAAAGTTTTGAGATTGATCATAATATTCCAATAATTTTTGGAGACAATATGAGTTCTTTGTATTTGGCAGCTAACCCTGTTTTTCATGCCAGGACTAAGAATATAGAGATTCAGTATCATTTCTTGAGGGAAAAGGTACTTGATAAAGAGATTGAAGTGATGTACACTCCAACAAAAGAACAAGTGGCAGATATGATGACAAAGAGCTTGGATGGACCTAAGCTACAGAGATTCAAGGAGATGGCAGGAGTGAAGAAGAATGGAATAATCACAATTAGTGATTGAGGGGGAGCTGTTGGAGCAAACCAATCACAAATTGGTGATTATACAGATCTTGGAGAATGCTTATGGTCAGAATGAAGCAAAGGAAGACATTTGCAAAATGAAGAAGAATTCAGGATGTTGTCTTGTACACATATGTACATATAAGTGAAGAATCTTGTAAGCTACCATAGTTAAATCTTTAGGATGATAAGGAGTAGAGTCATAGACGCGAGATGAGTCCAAAGTCGTGTATATATAAGATAATTATGACAAGAAATGTATGAGAGAAAGTAATAGAGTCATTTTGTAGATGACAATTTTGAGGAGGATGTGTAGAGAGTTTTTTCCCAGAAAATAGCGACGGGTTTTTCTCTGAGTGCTCTCTGTCTGATCATGTGGATCAGAAATTTGTACACATCTAATTGAGAAGCTAATGAAGCTATGTCTAGAGTTTCAGAATCTAATTCCTCTCCTACTGTGAGAATGATCATTAGGAACATTCATATGTAGAATGTGAGAACTGAAGCTTGAAAGTAGCGCACTTTTCCGTCTCAGTATTTTGATCAGATCTGAGTGTATACTGTAAAGTTTTTGATGAGTGAGCACTTAAAATTTAAGTTAGAAGATAAGGAAGCTATGGCTAAAAGCATTTAGCAAAACGGGTTCCAGATTGGGAGAAATCAAGTTAAGAAGTTGGCTATGTCGAAGGCGCAACTTCTGAGAGTCATTTTCTGACATGTATTTGATCTTAATGATCAAATTAAACTTTTGGTGATTAGTTTTGAGAACTAATGGCTAGTATGATTGCGCAAAGGTATTGCTAATACTTGTGCATCATTTACTTGAAGAAATTTGAAGATTTGTGCAGGTAAAGAAGTTGATATCTGAAACAGACTTTCTGAAGTTGACACTTTTTCACTCAGAGAAGTGTTGCTTGAAGTTTTGGTAAAAAGGAACATTGTTTGTGTAAAGTTTGGTTTATAGCTGACATAGAAGTGTTCTTAAGTCAGTGTAGATCAAACCTTTGGAGATTAAAAGGTCTCCAACAAAGATCAGATGGAGGGGGAGAGTATTTCTCAAAAGAGTTTGATGATTATTTGTGGAATGCAGGTATCAAAAGAGAAGTGACTTGCAGGTACTCCCCTCAACAAAATGGAGTAGCAGAAAGGAGGAATAGGACTCTTGTAGAGTTTGCAAGAGCCATGATGAAGGAAAAGAATTGTCCAAATTACTTATGGGCAGAGGCTATTAACACTGCAACATATCTTGTGAATAGGTTGCCTTGCAAAGCTTTGGATGGAGGAACCCCTTATGAAGCATGGTGGGGTAAGAAGCCTAGTCTTGATCATTGCAAAGTATTTGGATGTATTGCATATGCTTATGTTCCTTCACAATTAAGACATAAGCTAGAACCAAAAGCAGAGAAGTATGTGTTTATTGGATATGATGATAGACAAATGGGTTACAGGTTGTGGAGTCCATCCACAAAGCAATTTCTTGTTACTAAAGATGTGACATTTGATGAGCAAAATGTGTGGTATTCAGGATCACCAAATGAGTATACAGGTGTTGAAGAAATTCAAAGAAAAGGAAAGGCAAAGGTAAAAGTTTGTGAAGAAATTTTTGATGAAGTTGACTCTAGATGTAGAGTGCAGGATCATGTAGAAGAAGGGCCAAGATTTGATCCAGAATCAAATGAGGCTGAAACTTCAAGAAGTGCAGAAATCAGGAGATCTACAAGAGAAAGGAAAGAGCCTATAAGGTATAGTTATGATACATCTTTCCTAACAACAAAAGATTATGCCTACATTGTGAAAACAGAAGAAGATCCAACTACTTATGAAGAAGCCAAAGGTAAACAGAATTGGGAGAAGGCAATGCAAGAAGAGTATGATGCTCTACTTGAAAATGAAACTTGGGAACTAGTACCAAGACCAAAGAATCAGAAAGTCATTGGATGCAAGTGGGTATATAAAACAAAGAGGTTTGCAGATGGTAAGGTGTCTAGATATAAGGCTAGACTAGTGGTTAAAGGTTATGCCCAAACTTATGGGGTAGATTATGATAAAACCTTTAGTCCTGTTGCTAAGATGTCTACAATTAGGACATTGATTGCTATTGCTACTTGCAAGGGATGGAAATTATCACAATTGGATGTGAAGAATGCATTTCTTAATGGTTACATTGCAGATGAAGTATATATGGAGCAACCAGAAGGCTTCATGGAATCAATTGGATCAGATTATGTGTGTAAGCTCAAGAGAGCTTTATATGGGTTGAAGCAAGCCCCAAGAGCTTGGAATTACAGATTGGTCAAGTTCTTGAATGAATGTGGTTTTCAAGCATCAAAGGCAGATAGTAGCTTGCTAGTGAAGGCAAGTGAAAATGGATACATTTACATGTGCATTTATGTTGATGATATTATTGTTACAGGAACAGATGCTCAAGGAATCAATGAACTCAAGAAGCAAATAGAGAAGGAGTTTAAGATAAGTGACTTGGGAAACTTATCTTATTTTCTAGGAATGCAGATTGTGTATACTCAACATGGAGTATATGTTTCACAAGAGAGATACTTGAAGAATCTTCTAGTCAAGTTTAACATGGAAGATAGCAGGACCTCAACTACACCATTGGAGGTAAATCATAAATTGAGCAGGTATGGAGGTGAAGAGTTCAATGACATGAAGAAATATCAGAGTTTGGTAGGTAGTCTAATCTATGCTACCTTGACAAGGCCAGATCTATCATATGCAGTAGGTGTGTTGTCACAATTCATGCATTGTCCAAAGAAGACTCATTGGATTGCAGCCCAAAGGGTACTCAGATATATCAAAGGAACCCTAAGTGAAGGTTTGTATTATGGTTTCACTTCTGACACAAGAATCAAAGTGTTTAGTGATGCAGATTGGGCAGGTGACTCAGATGATAGAAGGTCTACCCATGGATATCTATGTTATGTTGGAGACAAGTTAGTGTCTTGGTGTTCAAAGAAGCAACATACAGTTGCTTTATCATCCACAGAAGCTGAGTATAAGGGAATGGTAGAAGCTGCAAAAGAAGTCATATGGTTGAAGACCTTGATGAAAAGTTTTGAGATTGATCATAGTACTCCAATAATTTTTGGAGACAATATGAGTTCTTTGTATTTGGCAGCTAACCCTGTTTTTCATGCCAGGACTAAGCATATAGAGATTCAGTATCATTTCTTGAGGGAAAAGGTACTAGATAAAGAGATTGAAGTAATGTACACTCCAACAAAAGAACAGGTGGCAGATATGATGACAAAGAGTTTGGATGGACCTAAATTACAAAGGTTCAAAGACATGGCAAGTATCAAGAAGACAGAGAAGACCTCAATTGATGATTGAGGGGGAGCTGTTGGTGCATACCAATCACCAATTGAAGGCTTGGAAGATCAAATGATGAAGGAAGAATCAATTCCTAAAGTGTGGAAGAAGATTACAATCAGAAGACAAGAGAAGTGTACACATATGTACATTAGCATAGTCATAGATGACTTAGATCTTTTGTTCAGTAAGAATTATGTACAAATTATCTATAAATACCTTGAGAAAAGTCGGGGCATGTATGAGAGCTTATGTGACATTAGTTAGAAGTCAAGAATGAGGGAGATAGAAGTCATAAGATAGAGGAAAGTGAATTTGAGTTTGCTCTCATCACTCAGTTGTATTTTCTCTGAGTAAATGAAAAATTTTGCGCCCGATGTTTCTGTGTGTTCTCCTTCTACAGTAGATCAATTGTGAAATGCTTTTGTACAAGTCTAAGTTGAGAGTTGCTTGACCTCTGTGCAAAGTTTCAGCTTCCAATTGTAATCAGGCTGAGTGAATTGAGTGTAGGAACATTCATATGTGAAGTGTATTCACTGGTTCCTAAAACAGGCGCATATTTCGAAGTTAATGTTTTGGTCATTTCTCCTAGCACAGTTTAAAGTTTTGCATGAGTAAGGGCTTAATCTTTAAGTTGGAAGATAAGCTACTTATGCCTAGAAGCATTTTGTAAAACGGGTTCTATTCAAGGAGAACCAAGTCTTAAAAGTTATAGGTGTAGAGTCGACTGTTTTGGATAACAGTTTCTGACATAGGTAACTTGTGAAATAAATTTCTCAAGTTATACTTAATCTTTTGAAGTAATTCAACTTGGAATAGTTGCGCAATCTCTAGGAGATGATTCGTACAAAGTTTCATAAAAAACTTTACAGATTTGATAGGTCAATGTGAATGAACAATGCAGCAGATTTTTCTGTGTATCATCTTCTTCACAGATTTGTTAATTTCTGATAAGTTAGCAATTGATCCTCTAAATTAGTGAAGTGTTTAACTTACTCTTGGTATAGAGGTGCTCTAATCACAAGAGTAAGTTGTTCTTTTGGAGATTAACATTCTCCAACAAAAATGGGGTAAAACAAAGTGGATGGGAGGGTGGGAAAATGGGTAATATGTATCACAAAGGAGCATAAAATGATGGCAAAGAGGACCTCTCCCAATGAGTGGAGATCCACGCCACCAAGCTCTATCAGCACCACCACCAAACCGACCACCAAGACCTCCACCTAGCACTCTGATACCATGTAGAGAATACATGTGCGAAAGAAAAATGAAAAGAAGAGTGTAGTCACAAAAGAAAGAGTGTGAGAGACTCAAAGTGAGTAGACCAAGAAATGGGTAAACTCACATGGATTAGAAATGAGCTTGCCAAGAGCATGGAGTAAGCTCCTCAAGCTTTTAACCAAGTACAAATGGGTGGAGAGGCCTCCTTATATAGATTTGGTAGGGGCTCTCCAAAGTACATCTCATGTGGGATAATTTTGCTCAATGGATAATGAATACAATGGTAGATACAAAAGGCAAGGTACCCAAATACAAAAGAGATACAATATAAAATGGAAATAAACTGGAAATGAGGTGCCTCCTGAATACAAAATGGAAATGCACTCATGCAGATACAAACGTAAATGATGTAGGAGCAATCACGTCATCAATAATTACTTCTCTCAATTATTCCTAGCATAACTCTCTAAATACTCCTCTCATATAACCCCTTTTATTGACGTCATTTGCTTGTAGCCTATCTTCCAAGACTTAATCAACCTTACCTATTTCGTCATTCATTTATGGATGCTATGTAGTAATCATATGCATTTGAATATCCAAATGAACAAGGTTTGTGAAAAATGACACACTTAGTCACAAATAAAGAGGATGATCAATATTATAGAAATTCGATTTCGTGCTTTTGGAAAGAAAATCCTCAATAGTTTTTAAGATTCATTTTGTCATGCTTTAAAAATTTTTAAGGAAATTTGATCTTCGACCTCTTCTCCTTATAGGTTTGATATAAGAAAGAACAAGAGACAGACCGAAAGAACTTGTTTTATCTCACATTCAAGGATTCACATCATATGAGCCCATTGTTTTCTTTTTTCTTGTGGAAACAACGTTCTAGATTAAACGAAAGAAAAGAGTACAAAGAAGATAGATGATCTTATTGTGGGGGATTCAATAACAGAAACTCTTTGATGCTTGAAGGGCATGACACTTTTCACATTTCCTTATTCTTTAACCTATGAAATAAAGCTATAATATATGTATGTGCATTAGTAGAAAAAAATGAATTAAAATTCTAAGATATATATACATACATATATATATATATATATATATATATATATATATATATATATATATAGTCCACATTTTGAGAATCTCGGTCACAAAGTTGTCAGCACATCTTTTCTTTTAAACTTTCCAAAGAGCTTTGCTTCTTAGCGCTCTGGTATAGGCCATAGCCTACACTTAGGCTCAGCTCAGATAGCACGACACAGAATGCATCTCCTTTTTTCATGCTGTCGTCAAGGCATTCACATAGAGCGGTACAAATTTTAAAAGTAAAAAAGTTCATGCATTTCTATTGGTTAAAAAAGCATGCTAACCAATAGAAATATTCTTTTCCTTCGGCACACTTTTGTTTTGAGAGGTGAGAGTCTCCCTCGCGTTTGGTGGACCCCGAACAAACGATGTTTTCTCAACCCAATAAAATGTTCGGAGGTGAATAACACAAATGTGCCGCCAGTTTGTGTGAACGCCGACAACCTCTTGCGTGTCGTATTTTCACGTGTCCGTTTGTCATTCTTTGAGCGCTTTACCATCCCAACGACACGTCGACTGTCGTATTACAGTCTGTTATCCTATAAAGGCGAGCAGAAGAGTAGCGTTTCAACGTAACCACTTAGACTGTAGCGTCTTGCGTGCGTGATTGAGAGAGACGGAAAGAGAGAGAATTCTTTCGCCATCATGTCGAAATTCATGGACAAAATCGAGGAGAAGCTTCACATTGGTGGCCACAAGGAAGATGCAAACCATGGCCATGTCACAACAGGCCTGGACGGAGGGCATGGCGGTCAGGCCAACCATGGCCAGTATGCCCAGAGCGCGGGGAAGTACGGTGAGCATGGGCATGTTGCAGGCCCCGAAAGACATGTAGCGAACCGCTATGGGGCAAAGGACGGACATACTGGGCACCAGGAGGGACCTTTGGAAAAGATAAAGAATAAAGTGAAAGGAAAGAAGGGAGGCGCTGCGGGCCATGGAGAAGACGGCTCCAGCTCCAGCAGCAGCGAGAGTGATGGAGAAGGCGGTCGCCGGGTAAGACTTTTACTTCAATGCATCGAACGCAGGCCATCACTAGGGTTATCCAAGGCTTAAAGCCTTCACGAACGATATGGTCTTGGACCAAATAGCGCATTAGGTCCATAATTCCATCTTTCAGTAATAAAATGAAACGCCACATATCTATGCTCACCTGCAGAGCCAATGAGAAGGTCATCGTCTTTATTCAGATCAATGAAATGCCCTCATCAGCATCAGCTTAGGCTAGATGATTGTGCACGTTTTGGCGTGTTTCGCAGTTTAATAGGGTTACCGTCTTCTTCCATCAGCTTCATGGTATAGCACCAAGTCTGTAAACTAGAAGAAATCCATGGGGCTTTCAACATAGGGAGCGTAATACTACATTTTTCGCCTTCCATCTACCAAACTTCATGAGCTGTAGGTGGTTTGTTTGCGTGCTGCCTCAATGATGTTGAGGTCAGGAGTGATTTTAAGATTAGAAAATTTTGTGTTTCTTTCTGAGTGATTTTAAGATCAGCAAATGTTAGTATGCATTATGTATATATGCCTGCTCTAACTAATCAGATCTGCTTAATGGTGCAGAAGAAAAAGCATGGAATCTTTTGAAGAATGTCCAGGACATGGAATACAGCGCGTGGCAGTTACGAGTCAAAATCTCAATAAGCAGAAGAGCATGGAACTCTTAACAGTAAAAATCTCAATTGTGTTTTTGAGTATTAGAATTGGTATTTCAAACGCGAGAAGATCATGCAACGTAGTAAGGAAGCTGTACATATATCCTTTTGTACTTGAATTCACATGAATGTCAGTTACTCTTCATATATTTCGTTATCCACCTTCTCTCTCTGAGTGTTCATGCTCTCCTTGTCTGTCAATGAGTGTTGATATCAATATCCATGAGGATTTGGTTCAGTTCTGTAATCCTCCTTGTGGAGTTATATTCAGAGTAGTGATGGCAACCCTCTACAGGTTTATCTTTTTGACGAGATTGAGATTATTGATACGAAAACAAAGAAGATGATGCTGAACCTCCTGAAAATCTAGCATCATAGGATGTATTATGCCAATAATTATTTTGTTGCATTGTATATTGTCAGTAAAAATGGTACGCTGAACGAGAACGACTGATCAAAAGCATCTTATACTTGAGAATGGCACTCGCGCTTATGGGCTTTTGACATAGAAGTTGTAACTCTATCAACAAGATGTGGGCTGCCTTACTTGAAGATGCATTATACTTGTAAATAAACGCACAATTGAAAAACATATTTGACTATCTGAGTGGTAGTCAATAGCTTGGGTTATCCCAAAAGAGAACCATAAAGAGTCTACATGCTGGAATATTGATTAGGTTTTGGATGTTATGATACTTACATGTTTGCATATCTTGGTTGAGCATGAAATAGCCCATTTTCTTTTTGGGATCTATACCAGCTGCACAATTTATTCAGAGATAGTTTTTAGTGAGCCCAGAATCTACAATACAACCAAATCCAAATAAATAGAGCATAGAATTGAGTCGTACAAGCCTTAATTGGGGATTAATGCTTATTTTTGTACATGTTTCATTTTCTAATTACTTTCTTTAATAGTTAGATTTAGATGTCATATGAGGTTTATTATATACTAGGTTTGTTAGGTAGTATCGAGTCTTGCCACCAATCCAACTCCACCCACATATATGTCTCTAGGTTATTCATGTCCTATGACTCATTCAAGTGCACAAGTATCACGACCATATGGAAACTTTCTCCAAGATTGCACTTGGAGAAGCCTCTCAAATCTAAGGTTCCTAAAACTTAGGATAAATCAATCCAATAGGTTCAAACCAAAGATTCTATCATGTGCAAAGGATAGCCCAAGGTTAATTACACAATGTTCTTCCCTCCTTATAACATTTCATGCTCATAATGTAAAATAGTGTACTATGTGGAGTATCCCATGATGCACCATGATCAGTCTCATCAATCATGAACTCCTCTAATATGTTTCTCGTTTTCCATCTTAAATTATTCACATTAATAATATGGACTCATGAATACATATTTCACCATTTGAGTCGTGTTCAATAGCTTGGCTTGGATAATATTACAGTTCCATGTTTGCAAAGTGCTTATCTTATAAATGTAACACGATGGATTATGGTCATAATCATTTTTGTTGTATGGTAGATTGTCTCTGAAAATGGTGCGCTATAAGAGAGCGATTGATTGAGAGAACACATGAATAAATTTCGTTATCATGTCTACTTCCATCATTTTGAGTTTATAAATTTTACACAATAAAAATAAGGTGAAATATTTGTGAAAGTGCATTATAGTTACGTTGTTTGAGTTCTAATATCAATCATGAAATACATTTCATTTCCCAAGGCTTTTGGTTCTATTGTCAAACTGAATTGAGTTGAAAGATTTGAACATTTTAGATCTATAATGTCTTTCAAACCTTTCCTCTTATTACTTGATTATGTGTGGAAATCGCTCATTGATATGAATGTTGATTATCTAATTACAGTCATGCCTAAAGATTACCTGATTACTATCATGAATTTTTCGTCTTCATCTGCTAGTTTAAGTTTAAGATGTATGTGAAGTGGACTAACTTTCTTATAGCATGATAGTACAATCTATGCATAGAATTTTGTAGTATGATTCAAGATTCATGGTATCTAAGTAAATCTAGTTAGTCATTAGAGTCTTGACATTTCATTCGAGAAATTAACATGGTTCCCACTTGAGCTAATTTATGAGAAGATCAACAAGGAGATAATGTACATGGTGCATTCCTTTATAAGAGCATGTACATTCATGAGAATAATATGCCAAATGCATCTTTGCGTTACTACACTTGAATAGGCTCGCTTGGCATGGTTGCATTTAGATTGATACACAAGAGTTTTCTCCATACCTGAAAATGATAATATGCTATTATCTTTTATGAAGTACAATAGTGAGAACATCAGATGGTGGTTATGAAATTAGAATTTGGTGTTATCAAGAGGTATGGAAGATGATCCCTAATTGACTTGCTTCCGTACAAGGAGGCCATTGATTCTTTATGGATATATAACAAGCATGATGGAATTATTGATTGTTGCAAGACTACACTTATAGCCAAAGATTATGCTTAAGAAAAGAGCATTGATATTCATGAAATTTTGATTCTACAATGACATGTGACAATGTATTCGTGAATTAAGCTCACAAATGTATGGCATGACCATTAATTGGACCCATAATCTATATTCAAGCATGTAAATCTACATGTAACCATATGAAAATATACCTATCTATCGGCACATGGTGTGCTTTTAAAAATGCACCAAGCATCCAAAGCATGCACATGGTGTGCTTTCTATCATCCTTACTTGTTGATGATATTTTGGTAATTGATCCTAATGAAATTCATATTCTTGAGTTTGGAGCTGATTTCTGTGCTTATCCTAAAGTGTTATATATTTTGGATCTTTTGAATAATTATTTTCTTGCATTGACTTTATTCAATAGAAAAAAAATATTGCTTCGCATCAAAGATAGAATTACTGTTAGAGATAGATATCTGCGAAAGCACGCGAACAACACAAGTAAGGAGAGGAAGCTTGGAGCACAACACACAATACTGAATGTATTACTAGAGAATGTATAAAGATAAGTAGCCCATTAGGGCAATCGGGATATATACAAGTCGGGGGAAAAAAACCTCTTAAAGAGGGAAAAAAGTGCCCCGGCGGTCCTAGTGTATTCACACATATCACTACCTAAATTTATCAACAAATCCCCCCTGGGAGTGATTCGGTGAACAAGGAGCTAGCACTCATGTATAAGGAAGTGCCAAACTATGTGGAAATTACTCCACAAAAGGAAGTAAGCCTAAAGCTTTGCGGAAAGCTTCAAACTTCTTCCTAGGCAGAGCCTTCGTGAAAAGGTCTGCAATGTTCTCTTGCATGGGCACATATGCCAAGCTAATCTCCCCAGCAGAGAACCTCTCCCTGACATCGTGATAATGCACCTCAATGTGCTTAGTGTGATCATGGAACATAGGGTTCCTCGCAATTGCCAATGCACTTTGACTGTTACTGAAGATGGTGGTGGTAGAAGATTGACCAACACCCAAATCAGCCATAAGGCATCTGAGCCACACACACTCAACAGTAGCTATGAAAGTTGCCCTATACTCAGCCTCACAATTGGAAGTGGCCACAGTAGGCTGCTTCTTGCTCAACCAAGATATACATGAGCTACCAAGCATGAAGCAAAAGCCACTAGTGGACACACGAGTGTCATAGCAACCAACCCAATCAGAGTAAAAAAAAATCTGGCGGTAGTGATCCCCCCTTGGGATAAAAAAACCCAAGTAGCCGAGTACCACACAAATAGTGAAAGACGCGCTTAACTGCCTACCAATGCTTGACTCTTGGGCAATGCATAAACCTACTCATCTGTGAGACAGCAAACTAAATATCTCGCCGAGTAACGTATAAGTAAATCAAGCATCCAACAGGCTACTGATAGAGAAGAGCATCAAATGCATCTCCAGCATCATGAAGATGCAATCGTAAACCTGTCTCCATAGGAGTGGCAATAGGCTTACAATCTTCAAGGCCAAAATGCTGCAATAATATGTCAATATATTTTGTTTGACACAATGCCATTCCACCATCAACTTGCATAAACTGAATGCCCAAATAGTGATGCAAATGCCCCAAATCAGACATCTCAAATGAGGCATGCAAGTCAACCTTAAAATCAGCAATATAATTCTCAATAGGACCAGTGAGCAACATGTCTTCAACATAGACAATAATGATGAGAAGCACATCATTAGCACGCTTAACATATAAGGTGCTTTCAGTTGGACTGTTCTCAAAACCATGTGCAATGAGATAGGCATGCATCTTCTCATACCAAGCACATGGTGCTTGCTTTAAACCATATAATGCCTTCTTTAACCTACACACTTGGTTTGCCACGAGGCTAAAAAACATACACTTCTTCATGGAAGTCACCATTCAGAAATGCAGTTCTAATGTCCAACTGATGTACATTCCAACCATGATGGGCTGCAAGTGCACATATGCTCTGAACAGTAGTCATATGACATGTAGGTGCAAAGGGCTCATCAAAATCAATGCCTCTTTCCTGTGCATAACCTTTTGCAACAAGCCTAGTCTTATACATGTCAACTGTACCATCCGATTTACGCTTCAGCTTGTATACCCACTTAGTGCCAATGGCCTTCTTGCCAGGAGGCAAGTCACATAAAGACCAAGTACCATTCTTCATTGTAGCATCATATTCATATCGCATAGCAGCCATCCAATTTTCTGAATTTAGTGCTTCATCAAACGAAATAGACTCATTCTCATCACAGAGACTAGATGTAGCCATAACATAGCAATCTGATGCAAAAGAGGCACTATGAGAACCTAAACGAGTACGATATGACAGAGGTGCATCTAATTTGCTGTCACGCAAAGTCTGCACCAGCCATTTTGGCATAGTTTTTACCTGCTCAATATCAGTTCTCTCAGTGCATCATGTAAATCTGCATCAGAATTGGAATGATCTGCATCATCACATGAAACCTGCAAAGGCTGAGAAGCTGCCTCATTAGGACCAGCACTAGACTATCCACCTGTAAAAAGAGGCAGCAAAGTATCATACATGTCTTTGGAGCTAACAAATGTCTCCTTAGTACATGAAAGCAATGGTTGAATAGCATCTTCCACAAAAACAACATCAAGGCTAACCAGAATGCGTTTAGTCTGTGGATGATACAGAGGATAGCCTTTACTTTCAGAACTGTACCCAACAAAATACATTTTACTGCTTTATCATCCAATTTTCTGCAATGTTGTTCAGGCACTAATGCATATGCCAAACAACCAAAAACACGCAGATGGGCAACAGATGGTTTGTGATCATGCCAAGCCTCATATGGAGTGATAGACTGAAACACTTTAGTAGGACACCTGTTCAGTGCATATGCTGCACACATGACAGACTCAAGCCAAAAACTATGTGGTAAAGCCTGACTCTTGACCATACACCTTACCATCTCCATGAGTGACCTGTTCTTTTGTTCAGCAACTCCATTCTATTGAGGTGTATACGGCATTGTACACTGGTGTTTTATCCCACGTTCAGCTAGAAATGCATTACAATCAGAAGACATATATTCCCCCCCTCGATCAAAACGAAGGGTGCCTATTTTACACACTGACAGATTTTCAGCCGAAACCAAAAACTGTTTGAAGCACACGAACACTTCGGACTTTGCCTTCAATGGATATACCCATGCATGCGTGGAAAAATCATCGATGAAAGTCACGAAGTAAAGATAATTCCCAAAAGAAGGCGTCTGCATAGGACCACAGACATCACTATGTACAAGCTATAATTTCTAAGTAGCCTGAACTGAACCATCTTTTGGAAAGGAAGAATGCTGCATTTTGCCCAAAATACAGCCTTCACAAACATGTTTTCTAGGTGCTTCAAGTTTGGGCAAAGAGGACATCATTTCAGATTTCTACAGGCGTAGCAAACTAGCAAAATTTAGATGACAAAAGCGTGCATGCCAAAGCTTTGCATCTGACATAGCCTGAGAATCATTTACTGCACATGCCAAATCATTTACACATCTTTCATAGTCTATGAGCTTATATAGACCACGACATAAAATGCCAGAAGCAATAATCACATTGCCATTTGACAGATCATGAACTATACACCTATCATCAATAAATTTCACAACCAAGCCAATCTTGGCTAATGGAGAAACTGATAACAGGTTCTTCTTGATCCCTGGCACAAATAAAGCATCTGACAAAGTGAAAGAACTACCATTAGTAGTAGTCAAAATGATCTTACCAACTCCCATAATAGTATAAGAGGAGTTGTTGGCACATCTAACAATATTCCTTGTAGGGGCAGGCTCGAGTGAAGAGCTCAAATGACAAGGCATTTGGATTGCCTTTCATCATCCACCGAAGAGTAGAAGCAAAACTCTGATATGAGTCATGAAGACCATTCAGAACGGTTTGCACAAGTGAGCTATCTGGTATAACCTCATCAACAGAAATCAATTGTTCCTTCAAGTCTTTGATCTTTGTTAGGAAATTGTCCATAGAATCACCTTCATTCATGTGCTCACTCTCCAACTGTTTTCGGAGGTAAGCAACATGAGCCTCATTCCTAGCTTGATACAATGTGGTAAGTGTATCCCAAGCATCCTTAGCTGTTCTGCAAGAGCGAATGTGAGGAATAATAGCACGTTTGACAGACAAAGCTATCAATGCATGTGCCTCGGCATCTCTGCCATCCCAGCAAATTTTCTCTACAGTAGATGCAGAAAAAACCGTAGCACGAATAGGAATATGCAAAATATCATCATCTTTGATACCTTCTGCATCAGCTTCAGTACCTGCAATTGTAATAGTTGCAGGTATGATAGGACATTTTTCGACACCCTACACAATGTTCCACAGTCCTTTTGCAACCAACACATGTCGCATCATATACGCCCATAACTAGTAGTTGGTACCATCCAACTTATTCTCAATAGCCAACATACAGAATACATCACTGCTTTCAGCCATGGCCGGTGACTAAAATACCTTGATGAAGAAAATTGACTGTATCTCAAAAAGTTGAACATAACTGCCAAGACGAATTCTACTAGACCTGTAGCAAACTTCGAGACGCTTATACTGGCGAACAGAAACTGGTATATATCTTTGGCACAAAAAGATGAAATAGCCTACACAAGCACCACTGAGTATGCTCACCAAAATTCGTGTGATTTTGAGACTGCAACCGGAGGAGTATCGACGACGTCCTAGATGAAGCGATGACCTGCTCTGATACCAATTGTTGGAGATAGATGTCTCCGGAAGCACACGAACAACACAAGGAGGGAGAAGAAGCTTGGAGCACAACACACAATACTGAATGTATTACTAAAGAATGTACAAAGATAAGTAGCCCATTAGGGCAATAGGCGTATATACAAGCCGGGGGAAAAAAACCTCCTAAAGAGGGAAAAAAGTGCCCAACGGTCCTAGTGTGTTCACACACATCACTACCTAAATTTATCAACAATTACATGCCATAGTGTTTTATCCTTGAGGATTGCAAAACCATGAGGTGTGTATGATTGACCTTGCATGATGTTGAAGATGCTTTTTGTTAGTCGGCCGCCGGAGTGGGACAAATGTAATGACTGCCGGATGTAACGGAGTTTTCGAAATACGCGTGAAAAGTTGGTACGCGCATCTTGTAAATTCTATATAAAGCAATGTAAGGAGAATGGTCAAAGAGACGTTTTTTTCTGGAATTGCCAGATTGTTCGCCTAATTACTTGTCAGAGTAATGTTTACACTGTTGTGAAGTTATGAGTATTGTTAGTGTTGAGTTCTGCATCGTCTGTTTATACTGAAGTTCACCGTAACAGGTAGTTGAATGACGGATTGTGTGTCTGAGTATTGTTATCGTATCGTATTGTCGTGTGTTCTTCAGTTGTTAAAGTACCCTGAGTCAGTCTGAGTAGTTATATTAGTGCGTGAGTTGATTTAACAACTTGATGCACTGTTGAGTATGTTCTGTTTGTTTTACTGAGCTTATTCGGTGACGAGGACGAACTATTGCTTTCGGTAATCGAAAACTTTTAGTTGAGACCACTGGAAAGTGTTGTGACGAGTGAATCTGTCTGCTATCGTATTCACTCTGGTTGATCTATTACATACTAGTGAATCTGTAAAATGGACTACTGCTCTGTTCCAATAGTAGGTTAGTATGGAGAAGTTCGGTATGCAGGAGTAAAGAAACCAAATATTGTCTAGTTACTGCTAGTAACTGAGCTAAGACGCGCATTCATGTTTTTGATGTTGTGACTAAGAATTGGGAAAAGAGTACAGGGCCTTTGTCTAACAGACCCCTACCACTCCCAAGGACCCACGTTAGTCTGGTAATGCCTTTCGGTAATGATACTAAAAGTTTAACACAGTTTACGGTGAATTACTATTTTACGTTTAATATTTGTTCGGTAACGATTTCGGCTAGTCAGTAACACAGCGTTACTGTTTTACATTTAACATTTGGCGCCGTCTGTGGGAAGGTGGCATCAAGATTGCCAGTTGTTTGTTAGAATCGCACATCCAGATTATCGTTCGATTGGAAGTAGCAACAGAACCAGATTGTTGCAAACTGTTCCGTTAGTAATACTACGTGATTAGTACAAAAAAATGATACATGCCGGTTACTCGATCCGGTGAAACGTATCCCAAGAACCATCAGTCTGGAGTACTTAATGTACTAAAGACAACTCTGGAAGGTAAAAGTACAATTAGGTCTGGCCCAGTTGTCAAGAAAGTTAAGAACGTTAGAACTGATTCCGGTCATATTCCAGTGGAACGTGTTACGCCTCTGGTACATTCCGGTACTATTTCGGCACAGTCTGTCGAAGATATAGTAAGTCCAGAACCTACCAAGACGCAGTTGGAAACTAGTTTAACAATCTTGGAAAAAGATTCAGATTCATCTACGATTAGAAACACTCTAGTCAAAGAAATCGGTGAAGGCAAAAAAACACCATATTTGAGCATAATTTCGGTGCCTTCCGGTGATATTTCGGTAAGAGAATCACAGTTTTTCGGTGACGGTTTGGCATTTTCTGCTGAATCTTTAGCCCAACCACCGCGCTTGGAAGCGAGTTCCCATACACTGGACATCAAGAAGGAAGGAAAGCTGTTCGAAACAGAGATTCGAAGCATATTAAGCAAGATCATCGCACCGGAAAGTACGCCATCCGACGATACAGATTCTGGTAGTTCAGATATTTAGCCCCGAGATACAGAAGGAAGGTATAATACACTCACGATGAACGAACAACAACATTTATGTCCACCCAGGTCGACTCCAACAGGAGTGACGTACACGAAGTTTGGTGGATTCCCAAGAGATGATCCGGATGCTCACGTACGCACTTTCGAGATAAGCTACGCAATTCTCAACCATCCACCGGATCAGGCCTATAAGGCTATTGTCTTTCAAGCCACACTGGTCAATGAAGCAGCTAGATGGCTTACAGAATATGATATTAATCACTTTGGCACCTACGAAGCAGTACGAGATGCTTTTTTGCAGCGATTCAGGCTAAAAAAGAATCCAGCCGAAATTTTTGACTATCTATAGAACAACAGACAGAAGGCAAATCAAACCGTACAGGAGTATGCTACTCTCTTCAGAACGCACTTAAGGCAGCTACCACCGTCTCATGCTAACTTACCAGATGACGTTATCACTCAGTGGTTCATCAATGGCTTAACTCCACAACTTAAGCAGATCATGATCATAAGATGTGTCGGAGCCATGACCCTCGATGCAGTCATTGCAATGACTCTGCAACTGGAAAACAAAGTTGGCAGATTTACAGAAGATCTGGAGTGGTTAAAAACAAACAAAAATGTTGCCGAAGATATGACCAGACAAGTATACTGCATCACATGCAAAAATTCAGGACATACTAGTGCCAATTGTGCACTTAATCAGACATTCTGCACTATCTGCAACACTACCGGACACACCACCGAAAACTGCGCATACAACGCTAGAGTACAGGGAACAACGATTGTCAATGCAATTATCCAGGAACAAGGGCAGCCAGCCAACCACTATGTGCCTCCACAAATGAGAAACAACCAGCAACTTATAGGATACCGAAATTACCGAGGACAGAGGAATAACAACTATAATGCAAACCGCTGGCAGAACGGACCACCACCGGAAAATCCCAATTTACCATCACCACGCTACCATTTTTGTGGCGAATTTGGACATATTAGGAGATTTGTAAGGATGCAACTGAGTATGATCAAAGGAAGAAGGGACGTCAAAATCCAATGGCCAACATGGTACACATCACACCGGCGAAAACACAGGCTGCTGCAGTCCAGACCTGTTCCGGTAAGCAACTGCAACCGGTAGCAGAAATATTTGAACCAGGGATACGTGAACAACACAGAATGTACAATAAGGCTAGTCAATGGACCACAACAGAACCACCAGTCTTCCCAGAGCCTATTCCGGTAACCCAGCCATCGTTAAGAAAGGAAGGAACACAACAACGGGAGTCAGCAGCAGGAACATCATCAGTAGCAGATACATTACCAACCGTAGACACCTCCGCATCAGCAGAGGCATCAACTTCAACATCAATAGAGCCTGTCAATCAATCTCAACAGGCTTGGGGAATCCTATCTAAGGCATCTATCACTCTGCCTCTGGGCCAACTACTGGCATTAGTACCTGGAATTCGCCAACAATTCCAACAACAGTTCAGTCCGGTGCCTTCTTGTATTCCGGTGACAGCAGCAGTTCAACCGGAACTAGATTCTACGGTCGATCATTCAGTCCCCTTGATTACAGTATGGTATAAGAATCATAAGATTACTCAGGTATTAATTGATGGAGGCTCTGGTGTTAACATTGCGACTGCGGCATTATGCAAAAGGTTAGGATGGACCGAAATCGAACCAGTTCAATTTTTTGTCAGAATGGCAGATCAATCAAGAGTCCATCCTGTAGGACTTGTGCGGAATGTACCCATCACTTTGCAAGGTACGACCTTTAAAATGACCTTTGTGATACTAGATCCGCCGGAATCCACTTTGGATTACAACCTTCTTTTCGGCCGACCTTGGTTGAAGCATGCGAAGGTAATATAGGACTGGTCTGCACAAGAGCTTACGTTTAAAGATGCCAATCATAGATATGTGGTAAAATTAGATGCTATACAACCTTGCAAGCTACACGCTAGACCGTATTTTGCTGAACCAGTCCATATGCTAGATGGATTGTCAGATGATGAAGAAGAAGAGTTTCTGAAGAGTAACGCTGATTTAATTTCCTTAGGGATTGTTGATCTACAGTCCGTTGTAGATAATTGGAACGCTTCAGTCTGTACAGTAATACGCATCACAGAAGAGGCTAAGAAGGAAGACACTGTTTCGACACATGACGATGAATTGCAGCAACTTCTTAAACCAACAGACGACACAGAGAAACATCAACAGTTCTATGTCCCTGAAGATCAGCTGATCACTTACAATTTAGGAGATGAAGATCATCCGCGTCCTGTGAAGATAAAGCAAAACTTACCGGAAACATTTTAAGCAGGTTTAATCCAGCTACTCCGAGAATTCACACCGACGTCTTTGCATGGGACTACAAAGACATGAAAGGATTGGACCCCCACATCTAACAGCATAGGGTCATGCTGAAGCCAGAAGCAAGACCGATAAAGCAAACCAGCTACCGGATGAATCCCCATTATGCATCTCAGGTAAAGGCAGAACTTGATAGGTTACTAAAAGTTGGATTCATCGTGCCAGTAGAGCATGCTGAATGGATCTCTCCGATTGTGATTGTGCCAAAGAAAAACAAGCAATTTAGAATCTGTGTAGATTACCAGAAATTAAATGCAGCAACCGTACCGGATCCCTTTCCAATTCCCTTTTTGGATACCATGCTTGATAGAGTAGCAGGCCACGAGATGTATTCATTCCTAGATGTATACAGTGGCTACAACCAAGTGAGAATGGCTGAAGAAGATATACCAAAAACTGCATTTATTACCAACTGGGGTGTCTTTGCTTGTACGGTAATGTGGTTTGGATTGAGAAACGCACCAAGCACATTTCAAAGATGTATGCAGGAGTTATTTTCTCCTTATCTCACTTCATTTATGCAAGTATATCTTGACGATTTTTCAATTTTCGGTAAGATGGTAGCACACCTTTTCCATTTATGGTGCTGCTTTCAGAAATGCAGAGAGTATAGACTCTGCTTGAACCCAAACAAATCTGTGTTTGCGATTTCATGTGGCAAGTTACTTGGCCACATTATATCTGCACAAGGTATCCAAGTAGATCCAGATAAAATTTCGGCAGTATTAGAAGCTCCGGTGCCAGCTACTCCAAAAGAAGTTATGCGCTTTATGGGCCAAGTACGGTGGCATGGAAGACACTTACGGTGGCTTGCTCATCTGGCTATACCACTAAACAAGCTAATCTCCAAGACACCTCGACAATTTGAATGGACCCAGGAATGCCAGATAGCATTTGATCGTTTAAAGCATTTATTAACACAAGTTCTTATCTTACAGCCACCGGACTCGGATCACCCATTCCATGTATTTGTCGATGCTTCAGATATAGCAATAGGAAGTGTGTTGATGCAACAAATTGATAAATGGTTCAGACCAGTGTATTATGCAAGTCGAAGATTAGCTCCTGCTGAGAAGAATTACTCTGTAACAGAAAGAGAATGTCTAGGGCTAGTATATTCTGTCAAGAAATTCAGACATTACTTGCTAGGCTGTAAATTCACATTTCATGTAGATCATGCTGCACTTGAGTCTATCTAATTCGGCAACAACATCTAGGTGGTCGATTAGCGCGATGGGTACTACTCTTGCAAGAATTCGACTACGAAGTCATTCACCGGCCAGACAGTTCACATGCCTTAGCAGATTTCTTATCCCACTTAGATTTCGGTGAAGCTCCGGTGGGCATAGATGACACGACACCCGCGATTTATGTGTCAGAACCAATTAATGAAGATTTTGCAGACCCACCTATCCCATTTTCATATTATGATCAGATCTTGACCTTTCTCACTGATGGTTGCCTTCCATCTCAGACTTCTAGAGCAGTACGCAGGAAAATTGCAGTCTTTAGCCACCGATTTTGGTTAATTGCTGGAGAATTATATGATGTAGATCACACCGGAATCCTACTTTGATGTATTCCACCGCATGAAGTTAACTCAGTTATCACTTTGGCTCACTCGATTCCTTCCGGTGGTCATTTTGCAGGAGATTTAACTCACCGGAAAATTATGCAGAGTGGTCTTCTCTGGTGGCCAACGATGTACAGAGATATCTCACAGTTTGTCAAACAATGTGATACTTGCCAAAGATATGGCCAGCCTTTGCAACGTCATCTCTTTCCTCTGCAACCCATCTTGCCATTGGAACCTTTCCAAAAGTGGGGTCTAGATTTTATCGGTCCGATTACACCTCCAGCAGTCTTCAGTAACAACTGTTACATACTGACCTATACAGACTATGCAACCAGATGGGCAGAAGCCTGGGCTTTACGGTCTACTATAGCCGTTACGGTAGCAAAGTGTCTACTAACCGATGTCTTTCCACATTTTGGCTTACCACTGGAAATTGTCTCAGATCAAGGCACTCATTTTGCAAACAATTTAATGAAGGCACTGACACAGTCGTTCCAGGTCACACATAAATTTAGTTCTCCTTATTATCCTTGTGCTAATGGTTTGGCCGAAAGTACAAACAAATCTTTACTGAATATGCTTCGGAAATTTATCATGGAAGCACCGAAAAGATGGAATCAACTGCTACCTGCAGTGTTATGGGCATACCGGACTACCTACAAGGTAACAACAGGATTGACACCTTTCAAATTAGCTTATGGATTAGAAGCAATAGCACCAATGGAGATAGTCATACCAAGTTTACGCGTAGCAATCGCTCAGAAACTTCTACCGGAAAACTTACTATCATTTAGGTTGGATACACTCAGAGAGTTAGACGAGCATCGATGGCTCAGTTTTTTAACCATGCACGAAGTCCAACTAAGACAGGCAAGGACGCACGATCGAAACTTGAAAACTCCAGTACTTTCGGTAGGATAGCTTGTACTTTTCTATAATGCAAAATCAAATAGATCCGCAAGCAAATTCAAATTACGGTGGTTCGGCCCTTATAAGATCTCAGAGCAAATTGGTCCAGCAACTTTTCGGTTGACTACGTTGACCGAAAACCCACTTCCAAAAGCAATCAACGGCTCGAAGCTGCGGCCGTATTAACATGCTACTAGCCCGCATTAAATCATTCGGCGGTGGACCGCATTTTTTTAGTTTTTTCTTTACTTTTCCTTCAGTTCTTTCTTTTCTTTTTTAATAGCCGCGTTTTGTCATAAGCCGCCCTCCTTACCCATTACTCAAGCATGCACGCCAAATTGAAAGCAGTATCATTCCAGCACCGCACAATGATAACCATCACTTCCTACCCCCCCCACCGTAATGTCTCTACTTAATCTCTTCGGTTGCGCCAAAAAACGCTATTGTGTTCTTGTGATTGTGCTTGTGTTTTTTGTGTTCTATGTATCCGTGTGCTGTGCTTTGTGTATTCGTGTTCGCGTGCGCAATGGAAGCGTTGGCAAATTTTGCAGCCTTCCGTGATGGTATCCCTACCGAGGTAGGAGAATACCTATGCACCCGAGGGTTGGCCAACTTCGCTGAGCTGCCATGGCACTCAGTGGAAGCCCATCCCTTCTTCGAACAGATCACCCCTGCCATCGCCCAATCCCCCATCGCTGAACGACAATGGATCTTCCTCTCTCTACCATCTAGAACCGTAGTAACCTTCCAAGCCTTCGCCGAAGCCTTCCGCCTCACCCCACAAGGCCGCAAGAATGGCCCAAGCATCCCCGTAGCCAGAATGGTAGAACTTTTTCTCCGCTACTCATCAAACGAATACGCCATCCGCTGCCGCCCTGAACCCGAAAGAACTGCACTCCAGTTCTTAATCGCCATCTTAAACCTCTAGAAACGCACCTACGGTATATCCCGCCCGTTCTACTCCGCCATCGACCTTGCTGCACAAGAACCAGTCAACTTCGCATCCTTTTTCTTTCACCGTATCCACAAGGAGTGTGTAACCATAGTGAAACAAGTTAACAAAGGAACCACCCCTCGATCCAGACTTCCCCACATCCTTTCCTTTCTCTTTCCGACCATACTCGCCGCTCAACCACCACCACGAGGACCCGTCCTGAGGCATGAAGAGTCAGTACAACTGCTAGAGGATGAGGAAGAAGAAGATGAAGAAGAGCTCAACCAATTGTTCCGGCGGAAACGCATCAGAATTAGCTCCTCAGAAAGTGAAGCACAAGGCTCAGCCGAAAAAGATAGAGATGACGATAAAGAAGACGAGAAGAACGAAGAAGAGACATTCCATGATACAGCCACCTCAATGCACAATGAATCATCGATTGAGCAACAAGAACAACAGGATCGAACAGAAACAGAATCAATTTCGACCGAAAAAGAATCAGAGCAACAGGAAGATGAGCAGCAATCTGCTCGAGATGCACTAGATAAACTACTGAAGGCAGTCGAATCAACAGAAACCAACAATGCAGAAACGGAACAACAATCAATAGATAAGGTAACAACCACTGACTCTGCTCTTCCCAAACCACCACCAGTTAACCCCATTCCCCCACCGGAACCACCCCGCAGTCCCATCAAGCCCAGTCACCCCACCGAAACTGCTGAAACCTCTTCATCCTCCCTCAATTACTCCCCACCAAATTCCCAACAACTCCTCACCGAAACCTCTTCGCAACCTCGCCCTCCTCTGCCACCCCACCCCATTCCAGTCTTTTCTGAATTGGAATCTATGGGTCGCCTCTTGATTAATTTATCCCAACAACTGCCAAAACATCTGAAGCAAGCCACAGACAATGCACGAGATGAATTCCAACAAAAATTGGAAGTGATGGAGGCAGATATCACCCCCCTCTAGGAAGAGTTACAGGAAGCAAAAGCAGAAAACCACGCGCTCAACGAACAGATAAAGCAATTACAGGCTACACTCCAAGCACAGGAAGAAAGCTCAAGCCAGCGAGATAAGGCACTGGCTGCAAAAGAAGAATTGCTGATAGCTGCCGACGCGGAGATAATAAAGTTAAATCAAACAATCAAAGATACAGAAGACACAAGAATCGCGCTAGGAAACCTACTAGAAGAAACCAGACTCCAGTTGCAGGAAGCCATACAAAAGAGCCAAGAGCACCAGACAGAAGCTAAGCAGGCAGAAGAACAATTACAGAGAACGCAAGAATCCCTCGATGAAGTCAATTCTATACTTAAACACCAATTAAACAGGGAAGCTAAATATCAGAAGGATTTAGCCAACGCTCGAAGAGAAAGAGATGCGTATTATAAAACAATACGGTTCCAGAACCAACAATTCGAGAGAATGGATAATCAATTGCGCAACCAGAAGGACCGAGTCACTGATATGCAAAAGCAAATAGCTGAAATGAAGACATCCAGAGATGCGGCGTTATCAAATGATTTCTACTTACAAGAGGCCTTTTTGCAAACACAGGCCGAAATTTTACTTACTGAAGCCATCGCCCTTAGTTCTGTTAGAGTAGATGCGCAAATATTAGAGCCAGACACCCTTAAGCAACTATTAGAAACTCTTAAAAAAAAGATAGCCCGAACATTTAGATTAGCCAGAAATATGTATCTAGAAGGAATCATCGATGAACAATAATTTTGTAAGCAAAATAGCTTGCGGGTTCGAGTCCACCGTGCGTGCCAGTGTTAGTCGGCCGCCGGAGTGGGACAAATGTAATCACTGCCGGATGTAACGGAGTTTTCGAAATACGCGCGAAAAGTTGGTACACGCATCTTGTAAATTCTATATAAAGCAATGTAAGGAGAATGGTCAGAGAGACGTTTTTTTCTGGAATTGCCAGATTGTTCGCCTAATTACTTGTCAGAGTATTGTTTACACTGTTGTGAAGTTCTGAGTATTGTTAGTGTTGAGTTCTGCATCGTCTGTTTATACTGAAGTTCACCATAACAGGTAGTTGAATGACGGATTGTGTGTCTGAGTATTGTTATCGTATCGTATTGTCGTGTGTTCTTCAGTTGTTAAAGTACCCTGAGTCAGTCTGAGTAGTTATATTACTGGGTGAGTTGATTTGACAACTTGATGCACTGTTGAGTATGTTATGTTTGTTTTAGTGAGCTTATTCGGTGACGAGGACAAACTATTGCTTTCGGTAAACGAAAACTTTTAGTTGAGACCACTGGAAAGTGTTGTGACGAGTGAATCTGTCTGCTATCATATTCACTCTGGTTGATCTATTACATACTAGTGAATCTGTAAAATGGACTACTTCTCTGTTCCAATAGCAGGTTAGTGTGGAGAAGTTCGGTACGCAGGAGTAAAGAAACCAAATATTGTCTAGTTACTGCCAGTAACTGAGCTAAGACGCACATTCATGTTTTTGATGTTGTGACTAAGAATTGGGAAAAGAGTACAGGGCTTTTGTCTAACAGACCCCTACCACTCCCAAGGACCCACGTTAGTCTGGTAACGCCTTTCGATAATGATACTGAAAGTTTAACACAGTTTACAGTGAATTACTGTTTTACGTTTAATATTTGTTCGGTAACGATTTCGGCTAGTCAGTAACATAGCGTTACTGTTTTACATTTAACACTTTTGATGTAGACATCAACGAACAAGATATGGGATGCCTTACTCATAGATACACTATGCACTTTGGCAATCTTCTATTCTCTTAAATAAGTTTAAGCATATCCTAGTTGTCAAGCACGGGCACACAATTAAACACATATTTAACAACTTGAGTGGTTTTCAATAGATTGGATTATTTTTTTTCAAAGGACAGTCATGAAGATAATTTTCAGGCTAAAACACTCATTGGGTTGGATATTATGATACTTCCATTTCACTTCCTGCTTGGTAGCTCGTGCATATCTTCATTGAGCAAGAAATGTATATTGTAGCCACATTTAGTTATGACGTTGATTATAGGGAAGAAATGTATATTGTAGTCACATTTAGTTATGACGTTGATTATAGGGTAGATTCTATAGGTAGTATGGAGTTCCCATGCAATATGATGGATAGATTGCTTTCTATCAAAAGTACTATATCTTATAGAGTTTTTTCCCTGAGGATTACAAAACCATATGTGCATATGATTGAGCTTGCATGATGTTGGAGATGCTTCCAACGCAGACGTGTAAAAACAAGATGTAGGATGGCTTACGTATAGATGCATTTTACACTAACATTTTGATTATTCTTTTAATTAACAAATTTATGGATAGCGTAGGTGAAAATCTTTGATAGACAATTAAAAACGTATTTAACTATCTCAGTAGTGTTCAATATCTTGGGTTATTTGTTGATATATTTTGGTAATGATATGTGTGAATACACTTAGGATCGTTGGGAATTTTTTTTCTTCTTTACTAGGTTTTTTCTCCTGGCTTGTATACGTGCCTATAACCCTAATAGTTCACTTATCTTTGAACATTCACTTCGTAATACATTTGGTATTGTGTTGTGCTCCAAGGTTTTTCTTCTTCCTTGTGCTATTCATGTGCTTTTGTAGACCTCAAACTCCAACAATTGGTATCAGAGCACGTAGTGGACACCCTGTCGATTAAAATCTTAGAGTTCAAATTTGTTTTACCTTCTGGCATCAAAATTTCGGTTGGAGCTTGTTTCAGCCTTCAAATGCACTATTACAGTAACTATGCAAAACATTTGTTCTCCTATTCTAAACATGTATAAGGATTTTGGCTTGCAAATAAAAGGGCCTCGAAGTCTGCTACAGGTTTAGCAAAGCTTGACGGGGTGTTTTTGTTCAACTTTTTGAGATATATTCAATTTCTTGCATCAAGGTATTTGATCACTCGCCATGGCTAAAAACAATGTTGTATTCCATATGTTGGCTATTGAGGTTAATTTGGATGGTACTAATTACCTAGTATGGGCATATATGATGCCTCATGAATTTGTGCCAAAAGGGTTGTGGAATATTATGAAGGGTGTTAAAAATGGCTTATTACACTTGGATATATATTTAATGAAGGTGATGTAGATGGTGTTGAAGCTGATGATCTTCAATTTGCTAGTCGTGCTATGGTTCCTACTGCACTTATTGTAGAGCAACATGCTTGGTAGCTCATGCATATCTTGATTCAAATAGAAGCAACCTACTGTGGCCACTTCTATTTGTGAGGCTAGGTGTAGGGCATCTTTCATGATGACTTTTGAGTGTGTGTGGCCCAGATGTCTTTTGGATGATGTGGGAGTTCATCAGTGTTGTACCACCATCATCTTCATTGATAGTCAGAGCACATTGGCAATTGTGAAGAACCCTATGTTCCATGCCTGCACAAAGCACATTGAGGTGTACTATCATTATGTCAAGGATAGGTCCTCTACTAGAGAGATTAGTTTGGCTTATGTACCCACACAAGATAATGTTACAAACATTCTCAAAAAAGCTCTGCCTAGGGAGAAGTTTGAAGCTTTTTGCAAAGCTTTGGGCTTACTTACTTTTGTGGATTGATTTCTTTCCATGTAGCTTGGTACTTCTTTATACATGAGTATCATCCCCTTGTTCACCACGTCACTCCAAGGGAGGTTTTGTTGATATATTTTGGTAGTGATGTGTCTGAAGACATTAAGGAAGGTTGGGGCACTTTTTGCCCTCTTTAGGAGGTTTTCTCCCAAGCTTGTACATAACCCTAACGGATCACTTATCTTTGTACATTCACTTGGTTATACATTTTGTATTGTGTTGTGCTCCAAGCTTGTTCTTCTTGCTTGTGCTTTTTGTGTTCTTCCTTAGACCTTGAACTCCAACATTTCCCTATCTCAAAATACAACCATGAAGAGAAATTTTACATGCTAAAACATTGATTGGGTTGGATATTATGACACTTTTGTGTTTGTAAAGCGGTTTTTGCTTCATGCTTGGTAGTTCAAGCATATCTTGGTTGAGCATGGAATGGACTATTATGATCACATTTAGTTATGAGATTGATTATATGTTAGTTTTCTTAGGTAGTATCGATTCCGTCCACCCATCCAACTCCACCCATATATATACCTCTAGGTTAAGAGGTTACATGTTCTATGACTCATCCAAGTGGTCATCCAACTATCTCACATATGGAAACTTTCCGAAGGCCATCTGTTCCAACCTTTCTATGGATTATAAGATGCCCACAATATTTTGGACATATTATTGGATAGTATCATATTTTCAAAGTTTCTGATTTCTTTAGAACTTTTTATACACTTTTTCTCCAACTCAAAATGGAGTTTTAGGGTCAATATATGCTTTAGCTTGATCTTCAACTTTTTAGGATGATTATGTTCTTTAGCTCTATCGTCAAATTTCCTCAGTTATTCTTTCCCTACCTATAGCTTAAAGTTCATTATATGCATTTTAGGTTCATTCTATGCTTTATCTCTATCTTCAGCCTTTTAGGGTCATTATATGCTTTACATTTATCTTCAACTTTCCTAAGTTTTTCTTTCGCTACTTGTAGCTTAAAGTTTAGGATCTCAAAGAAATCTTCAACGATTTGGACTTTCTCATTTTGTAATCCAATTGCATATAAGTCTATAGATTGGATTCCATACATTAGCATAAATGGAATATATCCTTTACAGAATAGTTGGCACTATTTTGACCAAACTTAGCTAAATGCACATAATCTTCCTAATCAATTTGGTTTGAATATACATATGCTCTCAACATATCTTCAATTGTTCAATGTAATCTTTCTATTTTTCTATCCGATTGTGGATGTTCAACATTACTCATGGTCAACTTTATATCTCTTTTTGAATAATTTTAAGATTAGAAAGTGTTACTTTGCATTACGCAAGCCTACTTTAACTAATTACACTTGTTATTGGTTGAGAAGGAAAAACATAGAGTCTTTTGAAGAATTTTGCAACATGCAATAAAAGGTGTTCTGTAGAATGGAAGTTGTTTTTTTTTTTTAAATGTGGAAGTCACAATTAGCAAAATAACATAGAATTATGAGTAAAAATATATTATGGTTTTGTTAGTATTGGTACTTCAAATGCAAGAAGATCATGAAATAAATCCGACTAGGGAAGCTGTCATAGGTTTGTTCTTTATTTTTCATAAATGTTACTCTTATCTTTATCCACCTTCTCTCTAAGCGTTTATGATCTCGTTATATATCAGTGAGTGTTGATATCAATATTAATTATGATTTTGGTCCGATTATTTATTTATTTTTAGTTATATCTGGAGAAAATAATTTAAAGCCTATGTAGATACATTTTTTATGAGAAAAGAACCCTTCTCAATAAGTATGAAAAAGATCTAATTGAAAACAATTTCAATTATCATCTTTGATTAGAGGACCATCTTCTTCACTCTTCTTGTGTCTAGTGAAAACGTGCGGTTTCATTTTGATGGAGATCACATTGGAAAAAAAAAAGCTATCATCTTCAATAAGAGGACTACCTTCACTCTTCCTGCGTCGAATGAAAATATTTTCATTTTCATGTGTTCTTAAAGTGAACGAGGGGTTCAAATTCCCTAATAAAATCATGTAGATGGTTTTCAAATATATTTAGAGGAATGCATTTGATCATCTTTCTTATTGTTACAAAAAAAGTATAGGAATGATTCAACCATCTAGTAGGGCTTAGTTTGGAGAGTAATTATTGATATATTGGAAACAAAAAAGATAAACATAGACCCTTGAAAATAAGAATTTCTTTTTTTTATATAAGGACTTCAGTCTTATCTTTGTGGTGTAGGATGGTACACTACAAAGAGATAAGAGAGAGCCACTTATTGGGAGCATACATCAATAAACTGATTGGGAAAATGATATGCTATAAGAGAGCCACTCATTGGGAGCATACCTCGATAAACTAAAAAATTTGGCATACCTGAGAATGGCACTCATGCTCATGGGTTCATGACTATCCATGACATATTTTTCATATTTAAATTTCATTATCATGTTCTTTTAATAAACAGAGGTTTCCTTAAAAAGTGGATATTTTCTTTTGCTCAACTTTATGATTTCTATGCAATAAAAAGAAGATGGAATACTTTAGAGAATATTATTATCTTTGGGGCTTTCAAGGTTTAACATCCATCAAGAAATAAATTTCATTTCGTGAGGCATTTGGTTCTAGTATTAAATTGAATCATGTTGAGAGATCTATAATATTTTTGACATCTTTCCTCTTATTCCTTGATTATGTGTGGAATTCTTCAATGATATGAATGTCGATGAAACATGTCTAAATATTATCTATTTTATTTAAGTACTTTCAAATTGTTCACATAGTATGAAAGTATAATGTACAATGTTATCTTTATAGATCTTCTCATGGTAACATATGATTGTAAGATTCGTAGATCTTCGCATGGTAACATATGATTGAAGATTTGTAGATCTTCTCATGTTAAGAATCTTTATATTATGATTTACGATTCATGGATCTTTTCATGGTAACATATGAGAAGATTACGAAGGAGATAAATGTACATGGTGCATTTGTTTATAAGAGGATATACAAACCCATGAGAATAGTACACAAATGCATCTTTGGATTAGTACACTTGACAGGCTCCCTTGACATTATTGCATTTAGATTGATACACAAGAGTTGTCTCCATATCTAATGATGATAATGTGCTATTATCTTTAACGAAGTAGAATAGTGAGAAAGTTGGATGGTGGATATAAAATTAGAATTTGGTGCTATCAAGAGGTATGGCACATGATTGTTAATTGACTTGCTTCCATACAAGAAGGCCATTGACGCTTTATGGATATATAACATGCATGATGGCATGATTGATTGTTGTAAGGCCACACTTATAGCCAAATATTATGCTTAAGAAAAGAGCACTAATATTCATGAGACCTTTGATTCTACATGACGTATGTCAATGTATTCATGAACCGAGCTCACAATGTATGGAATGAACATTAATTGGACCCAAAATCTATATTCAATCATAGATATGATCTCTCCAATAGAGAGTCTCTCTGTCACATAATGATAGTGCACCTCAATGTGCTTTGTGTGAGAATGGAACACACATGATTCCACACAACTCCCAATGTGCTTTTATTGCCAATAAAGATAGTAGTTGAAGAAGACTGATGAACACCCAAATCAGCCAAAAGGTGTATGAGCTACACACATGAAATAGTCAGTGTGAAAGTTTCCCTATACTCTACCTCGCAATTAGAAAAGGCCACAGTAGGCTCCTTCTTGCTCAACCAAGATATGCATGAGCTACCAAGAATGAATAAGAATCACTGATATCAACATGAGTTTCATAGAAACCAAGCTATTCAGAGTAAAGAAAAAGCACATAAATCTGGTTGTGATTATCCCCCCTTGGGATAAAACAATTGAAATAGTCAGGTACCACTCAAGTAATGAAAGATGCACTTAAGTGCCTATCTATGCTTTACATCTGGTAAATGCATAAACTTGTTGATTTGATATAGAAAAAATGAATATTACGCTAAGTTATGCATAAGTAAAGCAACTATCCAACAACTTGATGATAGAGGAAAACATCAAATGCATCTCGAGCATCATGAAGAAACGATCATGAGTTCATTTCCATGGAAGCGGTAATAGGTTTGCAATCTTCAAGGCTGAAATGCTACAATAATATGTCAACATATTTGTTTGACATAAATCTATTTCTCAATCAACTTGCATAAAGTAAATGGCTAAATAGTGATGTGAATTCCTCAAATATTATATCTAAAAAGAGGCATGAAAATCAGCATTAAATTCACTAATATGCTTCTCATTAGGACCAGTAAGTCATATATCATAAACATTTACAACAATGATTAGAAGTACATTATTTGCACGCTTAACACATAGGAAGATCTCAATTGGATTGTTCTCAAAACCATGTGCTAAAATGTAGCCTATCTATCATCTCATACAAAAAACATGGTGCTTGCTTCAAACCATGTAATGCCTTTTTCACCTTCCACATCTAGTACTCATGTCCTTTTTCAGAAAACCATGACGTTGAAATATATACACTTCTTCATGCAAATTATTATTCAAAAACATCATTTTAATGTTGAACTCATGTCCATTCAAACCATGATGAGCTACAAGTGTAGAAATGCTAAAAATCGTGGTCATTTGATATGTGGAAGAAAACGTCTCATAAAAAACAATGCCTTTCTCTTAAGCATAACCTTTGCCAACAAGCTTAGCCTTACACCTATCAATTGTTCCATTGAGCTTATGTTTCACATTCCATATATCTATCTATCTATCTATCTATCTATCTATCTATCTATCTATCTATCTATCTATCCATCCATCCATCCATCTATCTATCTATCCATCCATCTATCTATCCATCCATCTATCTATCCATCTATCTATCTATCCATCTATCTATCTTTCTATCTATCTATCTATCTATCTATCTATCTATCTATCTATCTATCTATCTATCTATCTATCTATCTATCTATCTATCTATCTATCTATCTATCTATCTATCTATCTATCTATCTACCTATCTATCTACCTATCTATCTACCTACCTACCTATCTATCTATCTATCTATCTATCTATCTATCTATCTATCTATCTATCTACCTATCTATCTACCTATCTATCTACCTACCTACCTATCTATCTATCTATCTATCTATCTATCTATAACAATTACAATAACAACTATCAAGGAGGATACAAATCAAGGAAAGACTTCAACAATTACATAGAGGATCTAGAAGATTCTCTTGCCATTATGAACATGACTTCAAAACAAGGTATGAATGATGAGCACCTCTTCTATATTGACTCAAGTTGTTCAAACCATGTAGCAAGCAATGTAGCTCTTCTTTATGATCTTGAGGAACCCAAGGGGAAGCACCAAGTGCAGATAGGTGATGACACCAAGCATTCAGTGGTCAAGGTAGGAAATGTCAAAACTTTTTATGGGAATAGAAATCTGTTGATCAGGGTTCTTTATGTTCCTACTATCACCAAGAATCTAATGAGTGTTGGACAGATAGTGGAAAAGGGTTTGCAGGTTAGGTTCAACAAATATGGAGCTTTTGTGGAGGACCCCCAACACAGATTCAAGAGAATTATCAAGGGAGAGAAAATAGGTAGATTATTTACATTTGAACTTGATGACAAAAGAAACATTGCACTTTACAATTACAAGGATCAAACATTGGCTGAGATTGAGATTTGGCATAAATGATTAGGGCATATTGGTGAGAGAACCTTGAAGCAAATATGTAGAGATCAATGTGTGCTTGGGATACCTAATGTGTCCAAGCAACACATGATCTATAAATGTGGTGCTTCTCAGTTTGGTAAATTACACAGGTTACCCATTACAAAGAAAGGCTACATGCATGAAGATTACTTGGAACTTGTCCACACAGATGTGTGGGGGCTAAGCAAGGACCCTTCAATTTCAGGCTCAAGGTATTATGTGTCATTCATTGATGATTTTAGTAGGTGGACTATCTTGTACTTTATGAAACATAAAGATGAAGTCTTCAGTTGCTTCAAGAAGTATCTTGCACTTGTGGAAAATCAAACAAGAAGAAGTCTAAAGAGGATAAGGTTAGATGGAGGAGGTGAGTACTTCTCCAATGAATTTGATGCATTCTTCCAGGACAGAGGTATCAAAAGGAAGATTATTACAAGGTATAGCCCTGAGCAAAATGGGGTAATAGAGAGGAGAAAGATGTTGATTGTGGAAGCAACTAGATCAATGCTTAATGAAAAGAAATTGCCTAATTATTTGTGGGAAAAAAGTGTATCTACTGCCACTTATCTTATTAATAGGTTGCCATCTAAATCACTTTATGGGATGACCCCATTTGAAGCATGGCATGGTAGGAGGCCATCACTTGATCATTGCAGAATATTTGGATGTGTTGCTTATGTGCATGCTCCATTTCAAATCAGAGGTAAGCTAGACCCTAAGACAGAGAAGTGCATCTTCATAGGGTATGATTTAAATCAGAAAGGTTACACGTTCTATAATCCATCCAACAAAGGATTTATGGTCAGTAGAGATGTTGTACTTGATGAGAATGATTCTTGGTTTGAAAGTGAACGCAGGAAGGTCAAGTTGCCATATGACTTGGAAGAGGAATTCCCAAATCTCACCAAGGAGGAGCCTAACACAATTGAAGACATCAAATTAGATGATGAGGACACCATCAACTTAGAAGAGTTCAAAACATTGAAATCAAAGGGCAAGGCCAAGATGAAGAGGTTGTTAGACTTAAGTGAATCATCCAACGAAGCTCTAAGGAGATCACAAAGGGAGAGTAATAAGCCAATCAGATATGGGTATGATACTTCATTAGTTACTAAGCATTCCATTTATCTTGCTAAGGATTCAGTAATTGAAGAACTTCTTCATATAAAGAAGCAAGTACCAAGGCAGAATGGAAGGAAGCTATGGATGAAGAATTAGAAGCACTCGAAGAAAATGATACTTGGGAACTAGTACCCAAGAAGGCATCAATGAAGGTAATTGTTTCTAGATGGATTTACAAAATCAAGAGGAACTCAAATGGATCCATTAACATGTATAAATCTAGACTTGTGGCTAAAGGTTTTGCACAAACCCAAGGAATTGATTATGAAGAGATGTTTTCACCTTTGGCTAAAATGCCAACCATCAGAGTATTGGTAAGTGTGGCTACATCTACGAATTGGAATATGTCTCAATTGGATGTAAAAAATGCTTTTCTAAATGGCTGGATTTCAGAGGAGGTTTACATGGCTCAACCTCCTGGCTATGAAGACCCAAGAAAGGTAAATTATGTATGCAAATTGAACAAAGCTCTTAATGGTTTGAAGCAGGCACCTAGGGCATGGAATCATGGGTTAACTACCTATCTTCAAGATCAAGGATTCATGATAAGAAAAGTAGATTCTTCTTTGTTTTTCAAGAGAAGTAACTTAGAGATGAAATATTTATGTGTGTATGTTGATGACATCTTTTTGATAGGTAGTGATGCCAATGGCATCAAACATATCAAGAACCTAATGATGTAGGAGTTCAAAATTAGCTACCTAGGGTTTCTGAAGTATT